>CM058233.1:43998950-44236586 GCA_030180135.1 Orychophragmus violaceus
AAGCTCTGATACCACTTTTAGATCGTTCAGATAAATCCTGATTCAATTCCAGATTCAGATTATCCTAAACATGCGATCTAGGTTCTTCTCAGAATAGAAACAAATGATGATCTCACCTTATACCTGTTATTGCAGCGGAAATGGATGGTATGTCTGAGATCAGAGAAACACCGAGGGATGAATCCTCCAAAGGTTCACACACGCTTTCACAGGAAACAGCTGCTAGACCACAAGGGGAACTCGGCGCAGAGAGAGAGAGTTTACGGCTCAAGTCTTAGGGTTAATCAGTCTGAAACTCGAGTTTTATGACACAAAACTCGTCCTGTTCCGTTTGGGCCATTTGGCCCAAATACCAATTAACTCGTCGGTGTTTGCGCACTGCATCGATCGTTGCACCTTATGCATCGATCGATGCACAATGGCTAAACCTTTTATTCTCTCTTAGTACAGTAAATGCCTAGCACTTTTACTGTACTTCTGCTAAACCGTTCCTACACATTTTCCTGTTAGCTTAGGCGTGTGACCCATATGGGATCATATAATAAAAGCAATAAGTCCAAGACTTATAGATCATGAGCGGACTCTAGCAAGCCATCATGACCCCCAATATTATATGACTTATGTCTGATCACTGACATACTCTTACTTTCTAGAGACAGTACCGAGATTACTGGACACAATTCCAACAGGATCTTCTGGGATTCTATGTGTTTCAAGAGGTGGCTGCGTTTTTCTGTCAAGAAAAACTCTCTGCGACGGCTACATCCTAGGTCATATACATAAGCCTATATATATAGACCTCGACATAAACCGAACATCAGTTTCGGTATCGGCCTTGTGTCGATCGACACACCCAATAGTGTCGATCGACACACCTCCTGTATCGATCGACGCACCCAATGGTGTCTATCGACACACCTCTTAAAACTCGATATCAATGTGTATCCAATACACATTTATCAGACCAACGCCAATGATCAATCCCATACAATGTGTATCCAGCTTGCTTAGGTGTGTGACCCCGTAGGTTCATATAATACTAGCAATGAGTTACAACTCATTTGTCATAAGCGGCTTCTAGCAAAACATTATGACCACCTAGTATCACATGAATTTTCCGATCTTGACAATACAACTATCAATCAGAGTTAGTACAATATGATTTCAGGACATAATCCCAACAATCTCCCACTTGTACTGGAATCATCTATTCCCCTAATCCCTTTGTCTCTATATCTCGATATGGCATAAGGCAAGAGACTGTGTCATCCTTATTATAGCCAACATCATGTTCATCGAACTACTGATCTATACTGATAAAAACAAACGACTGACAATCACCTCGTTTGAGCACGGCCATGCATTTTCTCAGTATCAAATCTTCGATGGGCCCTGAGATATTTATCTCCTGTTATATAGGAGGGACAAATCCCTTCTTGTTCCATCCCTGTTTCTACACACACTTCATGATGCGCCTAAGCAATGCCGTTATAGCCGCCAGTTACGGAACGACGTTTGACAAGGTCAAAGCGTACCAATTCACATGCTAGAAAGCATGATGAACTCAGGTCTAAGGACTATACTCTATAGTCGTAATGAGAACCTCTCATGACACTGATATAACTATCATGTAGAGTTCTCATTAGCGGGTCATGTCCGATCATATGTTCACCAACATATATCTATGTGATTGACGTTGATACTCATATCAATGACTCCATGAAACTTAGTCATACGTCACCTCACATACTAGTCTTAACGGTTGTTAGTGTCCCACTTTAACAACCTATGACCAGGGACAAATACAATTTTATGTCATCTTTCATTTATAGGGTTTCATGATCAAGTCCTCAACTTGATGACCTATAAAATGAACATAAATATTTTGGGACCATTATTTAATTATCCAATAATCAAATAATGCTGATGTCAGTTTTTCATAAACATGACCATAGCATGTCTATGTGAACATCATAACTAACATAACTCCCACTAGAATCAAGACCACGTCTTCAGATATCAAGTACTTACAGCAACAGTACAAAAACTCGTGCTCAGGTTGTGAGAGAAGCTGCGGTGTTTTTACTTGGAACCATTCCAACAAACCACACCGCTATTCATTAATAAGCCTTATTCTACGGTCCCCTGCTTGGAGCCCTTCCAACAGATAGCACCGCTACACAGACAAAGAGACATAACCAGGTGGGAACCGGGAATCATCTTTGTCCGTCTAACTACTCATAACAGATTCGTCACTTTCTCAGTTAAACAAGAACCTATCCTTAGTGTTCCTCAAACACTTGGGGATACGTCTTACAACTGTCCAGTGACTTTTACCGGAACATATTGGTATCCTCTCGTCATGCTTTATGCGTAAGCTGCATCTAGACGAGCGCAAAATGTGGCATTCATGATGGATTCTATTGCAGAAGCATAAGGAATCACACTCATAGATACTAGCTCAGCTAGTGTCCAAGACACTTCTTCTTGCTAAGATTATTGCCACAATAACTTTAGTGTGAAGCCATTCTTGGAATCATGCATATTGGAACTGTCCAATACCTTATCAACTTAAGGATTCTGACACGATCCAATTTGCCTATCCAATCTATTTCAATAGATCCTTATTCCAAAACTCACGTGGCTTCTCCCATGTCTATCGTTGAAAATGACTTCCGACCTAAGTCACATAAGACTTAAGCGATGGAACGTCGTTTATCAGAATAAGTATGTTATATACATACAGTGTGAGAAATGCAACTATGCTCCCACTAGTCTACTTGTAAACGCACGGTTCCTATTCGTTCCTGATCAAGTCTAAACTTTTTGACCGTTTTTACAGAACGTAGATTCTAACTCCAAGATGTTTGCCTCAATCCATAAATAGATCGGTGAAGCTAACATGCATACCTAGCAAATTTTTGGAGTTGGGGCTCACCATCGCTCCTTGAATTTCGCAAGCTCGTCACTTTTCAATGATCAACAGATCACGACAATTCGTTACGAGAAATCACTCTCGGGTTAGTGACGAATCCATTCGGATCTGCGAAATTCAGGCTCCACAGGTGTAGGTCCTACATCACTTTGTAGATCTAACCGCTGCTCTCCCTCAACAGGTTGAGCAGCCTCCTGTGTTTCTCGAATTTCTTCGAGCTGTACTTTTACTCCCACTGTTCTTCTTGGAAAGAAACTTTCTATCTAGAAGAACAGAGTTCCGAACAACAAAACTTTGTTCTCGGATTGGTTGCAAAATTAATGAGCCTCGGTTTCCCTAGGATAACCTGCGAAGCAGCACTTATCAGATATGGGTTCAAGCTTGTTTGTTGACAACTGCCTTATACAAACCTTGCAATCCCAATTAATCAGGAAAACTTCCAGTCCACATCCAATGTGGTGTCTTTCAACTGATTCTGATAGAAAACTATTTGGCGTAAACACATACATTTTAGAGCGTATTCCTCAAATGATAATGAAAGATTCATGTGACTCATCATTATTCGGAGCCTATCTAATAGGATCTGATTCATTCTCACAGAAACACCATTCAGGTTTTTCATGAGAAATGAGCTGTGAGAAGACTTCACACTCAGTAAGATGATCACCCAATTCTTGACTCAAGTATTCTCCTCCGCGATCTAATCGAGGATTTTTAATACTTCTGTCATATCGGTTCTATACTTCATTTTGGAACTCCTTTGACCATTTCAAAGGATTCTAACTTGTGTCTCATCAAATGAACACAGCCATACTTACTGAAGCCATCAATAAGGTAATGAAGTACTGAAGATTTTCTCTGGCACTAATGCTCATCGGGCCACATACATCAGTATGTGCAAGGCCCAATAAGCCTCTGGCCCTTTTCTTTAGCTCTGCTAAAGAAGCCTTAGTCATTTGGCCCAGCAAGCAAAATTCATATCTCATATGATTTATAATCAAATAAGCCTAAAAGCCCATAACTATGGAACTTCTTAATCCGCTTCACTCTATGTGGTTGAAACGATTATGCTTAGGAAAATCGATTTCGAGTCTTCAGACTTAAACCGTTTGGTATTTATGTTATATATATACAAGCGTACATTGGTTTAAGATATAAAACCCATTATCAAAAGGGGTGCTACCATATAATTCATCAAGATCAAAAGAGCAAAACTTGTCTTTTATCGGAATGAAAAACATCCAAATTCTTACAAGAAAATGAAAGACATCTCTGCATAAAGCAGGTACATAGTAGCAATTACTTAATTCAAAAACCAAGCTTGAAAGGCTCCTACAAGTGGAGAATCTCTACGGCTCATGCAGCAACCATTGCTCCATACCAGACACGCAGTTCCACTTGTCCTTTCTTCAACGCTCTACTGTTTTTTAGGTCATACATATTTCAAAATATCAGTACCACAACTAGTATCCAATACATACATAGAACTTGAAGTAATAACACAATACCTGAAGAAGAAGTACCGTACATCTCCTTCATCTCTTGTGAATCTTCTAAGAATTTTATGCAATTTCTCTTCCAATGCCCAAACTCATCACAGTAGCAACACTTACCAACATCAGATGGGCCGGACTTGGGCTTATAAGATGACACAGGCTTATCCTGATTCCAAATCTGGACGGCCCTAACTCTACCCTTGTCAACACAAGATTTCTCAAACCTTTTACCCTTTATGATGTTTTGCTCAGCTGTCTTGAGCATGCCATGCAGCTCAGTCAACGTCTTCGTCAAGTCATTATTGATATAGCTTTTCCTAAACTTATCATAACTTGACGGCAGTGACTGCAGAATGATCTCAGTAGCCAACTGTAGGCTAACAGGACAATCCAGTTTCCCCAGGTTATCAATGTAACCCATCATTTTAATGACATGAGGACTCACTGGAGCATCCTTTGGTAGCTTGCACCCAATGAGAGACTTAACCGTCTGGTATCTCTCAACTCGTGCATGTTCCTGAAACATCAGTTTCAGACTGGTGATCATCTCTATTGGCGACTCCATGTTCTCGTGTTGACTCTTTAAGTCTAAGTTCATGGTAGCCAACATCAGACCACACACATCTACCACATCAATATAATGCTTATTCCAAGCATCATATGCTGCATGCGAGGCATTGGTCCCAAGCCTTTCGGGGAGAGCTTTCTCAAGAACATAGTCCTTACTCTCTTGCTTGAGAATAACTCTCAAGTTCCGATACCAATCCAGGAAATTTGATCCATTTAACTTATCCTTCTCAAAGACGGATCGCAACGAGAAAGTAGTTTTAGACATAGGCTGAAAACTAAGAAAAGAAAAGTTTTAGTTATGAAGTTCAGGAAATGAGAAATCTTATCTAATAAGAAAACTCGCATTATATTCAAACAATGTTTCCTCTATGAATATAATGATCCAAGACCCATACATCACTAAAATCTGAGTGGACGACTCGTCATCACCCAAACTTCAGTTATCTAGGTAAGCAAATCATTGCTAATTGTACCCAGTACAACTCTTGGTCGCAGATAAGACAATCCATGTCTCATCCACTCTGATGTCTCTGGGCCCAGAACTTCTGATAGCCCAGTCAAGTAAACCAATCTCTTCAGTCTTGTGATCATTGACAGTCGCACTGCAAGTCTATCAATGATCACCTGCCTTACTCATGTAATTGTGGATACCAAGGACTCCAAGACTATCCAACAATGAAACGAGTCTTGACAGTAGACAAGATTGGGCAAGACATCAATGTCACTTGATATTTAGTTGAGGAAACGGAACTCTAAAAGGTTAGTAAATCAATCTCTTAGGTCATGTAATTGTTGATGTCAAGCACTGCAAGTTCATCAACACGATTACCTGCCTTACTCATGTAATTGTGGACACCAAGCTTTTGGCTAGACTATCACAACAACTAAATGAGTCTTGACAGTTGACCATATTGAAAACTAAGCTTTGATTTGATACACATCCAATGTGTATTCTTATGGGTTTAGAACATGTTTAACCTTTAATTTTTATTGAGTTTTAATTGTTCTAACAAAAGTGGGTTAGGTCATTTAATTCGGTTTCTCAATCATTTGGTTCAATAACCAAATGATTACTGTTCGCATCCAACCTTAACAAAACCCGATAACCGGTCAATCCAATTGAACCGATTCAATCAGTTTTAACTAATCGCGATAACCGGTCCCAATCCAATTGAACCGACTTATCCAATCAAACTGATCTTAACCAATCAAATCGGTTTATGTTAATTGAGATAACCAGTTCAATCCAATTGAACCAATTCATCCATTTCAAACCGATCTGATCTACCTTAACCAAGCATGATAACCAGTTCAATCCAATTGAACCGATCAACCAATCGCAAGGCCTGTGTTGACCCACACTTATCCTGTGTCGATCGACACAGTAGGGTATCAGGAAATTTAACCATGCGAGATAACCGATTCAATCCAATTGAACCGATCTATCCTTTCGCACAGCCTGGGTCGATCGATGCACCCAGTGTGTCGACCGACACAGTGCGATCTCTAAGATCGATACCCAAATTTTAATAAGCGTATTCGCGGTGCATCGACCGACACAAACTTGTGTCGATCGACACTGTGCGAAAACCCTAAAATTTTATAATCGTTTTCGCGGTGTGTCGACCAACACAAACTTGTGTCGATCGACACTGTGCGAAAACATAGGTTTATCGTTTTCGATACAAACAAAATCCGAGATTATATTTATCAAAACGAAAATCAACAAGCATCAACCTATTCAAATACATCATTATTCGAATTCCATGCTTCATATTCAATGATTAAAACCCTAAGGCTCTGATACCACTGAAAAAACTTGGGCCAATTCTAACAGATTCAGAATTCCATCAAGTTCCCGAAGCCTAGGATCTAGTGTTTAGTTAATTGAATCCTTACCGATGATCTCGTGTTTACCTGGAACTTTGCAGCATAATTGGGTCAGATAAACGAGATCTCCAGCGCCTCAGATGCTGCGCCTCTACTGCAGTCCACACGCACACAAGCTGGAATCCGCCGGGATGCTAGTGCCGGGAATCGGATCTTCTGGGATTCTATGTGTTTCTAGAGGTGGCTGCGTTTTTCTGTCAAGAAAAACTCTCTGCGACGGCTACATCCTAGGTCATATACATAAGCCTATATATATAGACCTCGACATAAACCGAAACATCAGTTTCGGTATCGGCCTTGTGTCGATCGACACACCTCTTGTATCGTTCGACGCACCCAATGGTGTCTATCGACACACCTCTTAAAACTCGATATCAATGTGTATCCAATAGACATTGATCAGACCATACGCCAATGATCAATCCCATACAAAGTGTATCCAGCTTGCTTAGATGTGTGACCCCGTAGGTTCACATAATACTAGCAATGAGTTACAACTCATTTGTCATAAGCGGCTTCTAGCAAAACATTATGACCACCTAGTATCACATGAATTGTCCGATCTTGACAATACAACTATCAATCAGAGTTAGTACAATATGATTTCAGGACAGAATCTCAACATGATTCTCTCATCGTACTTGGACTAACTATGAAAGAGTTATCCAAGCATGATGAGAGGCTGCCTTAAGAAGCCATAACCGTGGCTCTTTAAGGTCTACATTGAATATGAACTAGTATAAACAATGGAGACAAAGAGTGAAACCGGTTACAAGAAGAAGAGAGAAAGAGAGAAGATTTTGTATCAAGAATCTTGTTGATTTCTTGTTAAGTGACTTAGCAAATGTTTAAAATGGCGTGAGTGGCCTATATATAGGCTTACAATTAGGTTAACATCAGAATAAACAAAGATAAATCAAGTTTACATCTCAGCCATTGATTCATTGGAGGGAAAACCGAGTTTGAATGGATGGTTGGATCTTCTCCTCTTCATTTCGGTTTCTAGTGAGTTCAGACATGAAAGTGACTTGTCCTCACTCTTATTCACGTGTGTAGACCTGACGAGAGAGAGAGCACACTCCCAAGAATGAGTGTGACATGTCCTTGTAACCACTTTCTCCTTTAAACACACATGTGACTCTTCTTGAGTTTGATTCTTGACAGACTTCTGTTTGGCCCCAACGTTGCACATTCTTGATTGTCTGAATATATAAGTGCCCCAACTTTGCACTTCACAACTTTGGCCCTTACTTTGAACAAGATGATCTTGCCCCAACTTTGCACATTGATCATCTATCTTTGTCTGTGTCTGTCTCTGTGTCAGTGTATGTGTCAGTGTGCCCCAACTTTGCACATCTTGATAGTTTCCTTTGTTGCTCACTTAAGCATTGCTTTGCTTTGCTTTGCTTGCTTGTTCTCAACACCAAGGCTTCTTCATGGAATGAGGCTCGGCTTCTTCAGCCTCTCCTCTTCCATTTCATCTTCCTCTCTAATACTCCCCCGCAAGCTTGGTCGCCGGGACTCCAAAAGACCAAAGGGAGAAGAGCACCAAAGGCCAAGCTTGGAGCTGTGGAACTACCTCATTAAAAACTCCTTAAGGAAAACCTCTTTGGGATAAAACCTTAAGGAGGAAAAAAAGAGTATAGTCCACATACTCAAGATGTAACTTGACCTTGGTATATGAACATCTTGGACCACGGCTACTCCTTTCCATAACTCTTTCATTCCTTAGCATTAGTTGACTTGACTTCTATTGATATGAGCTTCTTGATCTTGTTGTGTCTTTTGAAATTTAGACTCCATAGGGCTCCGGCCTTTAACCCCAACTTCCATCATCCTTCTCTTCTTGGAAGAACTTCAAGTCGGTCTCATCTTCCTCTTGGATAGACTTCAAGGCTTGCGGATGCTCCTCATGGCTCCTTCACTTCCTAATGCTCCTTAAGCATGCCTTTCTCTTCTCCTTATAAACCTTCAACACAAAGGTTTAAAGGAAACTTGTTAAAGTATATGCAATGGCATTTAGGAACATTAGCTATGAATGAAACCTTTATGTTTGAAACATTTTAGAGAATTGATTGTAAAACGTTTTATCTTTGAAACACATGATCACAACAAGATACAACTGAAATATTCAAGTCTGAAAACGTTTTGAGAATAAGGTTTAAAACGTTTTGACTTTGAAAGGATGAAACATGATCATAATCAAGAGAACCACAAGTGTTTGAACTTAAATAGTTTGCAAAACATTTTGAGAATTGATTGAAAATGTTTTCAACACTTCAAACACAATCAAACACAATCAAGTCTTTAGGCATCTAAGGAAATGTTCAATGACATGAAAAGAGTAACAAGAGAGAGTTTTAGAAGTAGCCTGATCATAGTCTTTTGAGTTGCGGTTTGGATTTGAGCTTGAACTCCCCCGCACTCTTAACTAGTCCATGGTTTGAACCATGACTTCACACCTTGTGCAATCTGTCTTTGCACATCTATCCTCAAACACACTTGCTCTTAGGCACATGTTCAAGCTCTCGAGCTCATCTTGGCGCCATTTGAAGTTTTAAAAACGTGTGTGGCTCATCAGCCTTCATGAGGAACAAACACAAGGCCTCCCTTCTTGAATACACAGCTTGTGAACCACCATTCTTCTTTGGAAAGATCCTTGAACAATAAACACATCCACCACTTGATAAATGCTCCATGAGGATTTCAGCTAACCCACAACTATCCATGAGGATTTTGGCTCATCCACAACAAAACTTGAGCTCACTGATTTGTTGGAGACTTCTTCAGCTCCTCAACCACACAGCCCTTTAACTTCAGCATGAACCACCATTAAGACGGATCTTTACTGCCAACAACTCGCCATTCCTCCTAAGAACACCTAAACACAAAACAACACTCAAGCAACACAAGTTTGATCAAGACTAATGAGCTTGAATTAAGTTTCTGTGCAAGAATAAGATAGTTCTTTAGGAGTAAACTTTAGAGTAAAATAGAAGTAACCATAGTATAAAGAGTATGGGATGTCACACAACTCAGATTAAGAGAGTGTGCATCAGAGAATGAGAGTATAGAGAGTTTGTGAGTTTGGAATGCAGAAAACTCAGATTAAGAGCATGTAAACCAAACTCAGAGAATAGTAGAATGTGAGAATGGGAGAATGAACCTGAAAAACATAAAGTAAAAATGTTAGAGAATATGTTTCTAGTTCAGGGACTAAGATAGCTTAGTATAACTCGGAAACAAACACATGTTTAAGGTTCAGGGACTGAGTTTCTTGCTCAGTTTAACTCATAAACATTTCAAAAGTTCAGGGACTGAGTTTGCTCAGTTTGAAACAAGCAACAAGAACCAGAGAAGCAACAAAGAAAGACACAATCATATGTTGGGAATGTCCTGAAATCTATTGTACTTACTCTAAGTGAAAGTCGTATTGTCGAGATGAGACAATCATATGATACTAGGTAGTCATAATGCTTTGCTAGAATCCACTTATGATCAATGAGTTTAGAACTCATTGCTAGTGTTATATGATCCTACAGGGTCACACACCTAAGCAGACTGAACGTTAAAGACGAGGTTGATCATTAATGTAATGATCTAGTGAATGCATATTTGATATGCATTAGGTATCGAAATCCTGGGGCCGTGTCGATCGACACAAAGAGTGTGTCGGTCGACACAACTCGCGGATTACCAGATTAATTCGGTTTAATCGTTGGTTAATCCCTTTGTGGTTTAAGTCGACATATATATAAGATATATGGTCGACCTAAACTTGAACTTAACCTAATTCACAGCCACCAGAACTAGAAAAGAAACCTCTTAGGAGATTCGATCTCTATAGGCACTAGCATCCCTGCTGTTTAGTTTGTGTGTGTGTGGATACCAGTAGAGGCACAGCGTTTGAGGTGCTTCGTGATCTCGATTATCTGCAAATCTTCCGCTGCTAATCACTAGGTAATTCTGAGATCCCATAGATTCAATTACATGAACCTTAGATCCTAGGCTTGGAATTCAGACCAGGATTGCCTAATTGGATTAGGATCTGCTAGAAATTCCATCAGTGGTATTAGAGCTTTAGGGTTCCATTGAATCTGTAGCATGTTGATTAGATTAGTTGAATCTGAATCTGTGTATGGTTGATACAAACTTGCTAAAATTCGTTTTCATGAAAATCTAGTTTTAGGTTTTTTGCTTGAAAAACGATTAGGGTTTTATCGCCCTGTGTCGATCGACACCAATCCGGTATCGGTCGACACAGAAGGATAACCCGAATAAAATTAGTTTTCGCCTAGTGTCGATCGACACAAGAGTTGTGTCGGTCGACACAAACCTCGCGCGATTGATAAATCGGTTCAATTGTATTGGACCGGTTATCGAGCTTGGTTAATAATGGTTGAAAAACTGTGAATGGTTTAATTGCGATTGGTTTGATTAGGTTGGTATCGACCGATGCTAATGTAGCATCGATCGACACTGACCAGTATTCAAAACCGGATCAATTGGATTGATCGGTCATCGCGGATTGTTTTTGGTTATTCTGTATCGATCGACACTAAAGTAGTGTCGGTCGACATGAGATTTGATGGTTTAGGTTATGGAACCTGAAATCACAGAACCAAAGCAAGATAAATCAATTAATTAGAAGAATTAAAACATAATAAAACTGAACGTTTTAAATGGTTCTGTTCCTCAATCAAATATCAAGTGATACTTGATGTCTTTCCAATCTTGTCAAATGTCAAGACCCATTTAATTGTGCGATAGACTTGCAGTGCAAGATGTCCACAATTACATGAGTAAGACAGAGGTAATCGTGTTGATGAATTTGCAGTGCAAGACATCGACAATTACATGACTTAAGAGATTGGTTTACTTGACTGGGCCATCAAAATCGTTTTGGGCTCAGATACATCAGGTGGATTGGACATAAGATGTCAATCCACAACCAAGAGTTATATTGGATATAACTAGCAAAGTTGTTGCTTACCTAGATATCTAAAATTTGGGTGATAGCCAGTGGCTCACTCAAGTTTAGTGAAGTATGGGTCTTGGATCATTATGTTCATCTGAGGAAACATTGTTTGAATATAATGCGAGTTTTCTTAAAAGTTAAGACTTCTCATTTCTTGAACATCATAACTAAACCTTTTCCTTTCTTTGTTCTCGGCTACGACTAACACTCATAATAACTCTTTCTCCCTGCGATCCGTCCTTGAGAAGGACAAGTTAAATGGATCGAATTTTCTCGATTGGTATCGGAACTTGAGAATTGTTCTCAAGCAGGAGAAAAAGGACTATGTCCTGGAAACTGTTCTCCCTGAAAAACCGAGAGCCAATGCTCCACATGCAGAAAGGAGTGCTTGGGATAAGCATTCCAATGATGTGGTCGATGTGAATTGTCTCATGTTGGCTACCATGAACTCGGACTTGCAGAAGGAATACGAGAACGTGGAGTCGCCAGTGGAGATGATCACTAGCCTGAAAAGTATGTTTCAGGAGCAAGCACGAACTGAGAGATACCAGACGGTTAAATCTCTCATTGAATGCAAGCTACCAAAGGACAGTCCAGTCAGTCCTCATGTCATTAAGATGATGGGTTATATTGATAACCTGGGGAAGCTGGATTGTCCCATTAGCCAACAGTTGGCTACTGACATCATTCTGCAGTCACTGCCGTCAAGTTATGATCAGTTTGTTATGAACTATAACATGAATAACTTGACGAAGACGTTGACTGAACTGCATGGCATGCTCAAGACAGCTGAGCCTAATATCAAGAAGGGCACTCCGAATGTACTTATGGTACAAGGGGGTAAGAAGTTTAAGAAACTTGGCAAAGGCAAGGGAAAGGGCAAGGCCGTCCAGGTTGAGAACCAGGACATGCCGGCGCTAGCCTCTAAGCCCAATCCGGGCCCATCTGAGACTGATAAGTGCCATTACTGTAAAGAGCTTGGCCATTGGAAGAGAAATTGCAACAAATTCTTGGAAGAGAAGAAGAAGAAGAAGACTTTCGAGATTTCATCTTCAGGTATTTATGTTATAGAAGTAAATGTTACTACTTTTGGTTCTACTTCTTGGGTATTGGATACCAGCTGTGGTGCTCATATTTGTACAACTATGCAGGGCCTAAGCAACAGTAGGAAGTTGGAAAAGGGACAAGTGGACCTGCGCGTGGGGAATGGAGCAAGAGTTGCTGCATTAGCCGTAGGAACATATAACTTGTCTTTACCTTCTGGTTTGGTTTTAAAGCTTAATAATTGGTACTATGTACCTGCTATAAGCAGAAATATTATTTCTATTCCTGTTTTGGATGTGGAAGGATATCAGTTTTCAATTAAGAATAAATGTTGTTCTTTTGATTACAATGATATATTTTATGGTAGCAGCCCATTAGAGAATGGGCTTTATGTTTTAAACCAAAGCACACCAATCTATAACATTGACACCAAGAGATTCAAATCAAATGACACGAATCAGACTTTTCTTTGGCATTGTCGTTTGGACCACATAAACGAGAAACGGATCCAAAAGCTCCATAGTGATGGGCTTCTGGGCTCATTTGATTATGAATCATGTGAGAAATGTGAATCTTGTTTACTGGGCAAAATGGCAAAGGCCCCTTTCAACAAACAAAATGAAAGGGCCAGTGACCTATTGGGCCTTATACATACGGATGTATGCGGCCCAATGAGCACAAGTGCCAGAGGAAATTTTCAATACTTCATTACCTTCACTGATGATTTCAGCAGGTATGGCTATGTCTATTTAATGAGACACAAGTCGGAATCTTTTGAAAAGTTCAAAGAGTTCCAAAATGAAGTACAAAATCAACTTGGCAAAAGTATTAAGGCTCTTTGATCAGATCGTGGAGGAGAATACTTAAGCCAAGAATTCAGTGATCATTTGAGAGATTGTGGAATTGTTTCGCAACTCATTCCTCCTGGAACACCACAATGGAATGGGGTGTCTGAGAGGAGGAATCAGACTTTATTAGATATGGTTCGATCAATGATGAGTCTCTCAACTCTTCCATTATCCTTTTGGGGATACGCTCTAGAAACGTCTGCGTTTACACTTAATAGGGTTCCGTCAAAATCAGTTGCAAAGACACCACATGAGATGTGGACTGGAAATGTTCCGAGTGTGTCTTTCCTGAAGATTTCGGGTTGTGAAGCTTATGTTAAGCGATTAATTACAGATAAGCTCGAACCCAAATCTGATAAATGCTACTTCGTTGGTTATCCTAAGGAAACCAAGGCATACTACTTTTACAACCAATCTGAGAACAAAGTGTTTGTTGCTCGGAACTGCGTCTTTCTTGAGAGAGAGTTTCTTTCCAAGAGAAACAGTGGGAGTAAAGTACAACTCTAAGAAGTTCGAGAACCGCAGGAAAATGCTCAACCGTAGAGGAAGAGCAACAGTTGGATCTACAAAGAGTTGTAGAAACCGCGCCTGTGGAGCCTGAAATTCGCAGATCTGAAAGGATCCGTCACGAACCCGAGAGATATGGATTTCTCGTAACCAATTGTCATGATTTGCTGATCATTGACAGTGACGAGCCAGCGAATTTTGAAGAAGCGATGATGAGCCCTGACTCCGAAAAGTGGCTGAAAGCCGCTGAATCCGAAATGGGATCCATGTCACAGAACCAAGTATGGACTTTGGTTGATTTACCCGATGGTGCAAGACCCATTGAGTGTAAATGGATTTTCAAGAAGAAAATTGATGTGCATGGAAATATTCAGATATATAAAGCAAGGGTGGTGGAAAAAGGTTTCAAACAAATTCATGGCATTGACTATGAAGAAACTTATTCCCCGGACGCCATGCTTAAATCCATTCGGATTCTCCTAGCAACAGCCGCTCATTATGATTATGAGATCTGGCAGATGGACGTGAAAACAGTTTTCCTTAATGGAATTCTGGAAGAGGATGTGTACATGACACAGCCCGAAGGTTTCATCGATCCTAATGCTGCTAGGAAAGTATGCAAGCTTCATCGATCAATTTATGGATTGAAGCAAGCATCTCGGAGTTGGAATCTTCGTTTTGATGAAGCAGTCAAAAAGTTTGACTTCATCAGGAACGAAGAGGAACCATGTGTTTACAAGAAGACTAGTGGGAGCGCAGTTGCATTTCTCGTGTTGTATGTAGATGACATACTTCTTCTCGGAAATGACGTTCCGTTGTTACAGTCTGTTAAGGCTTGGCTCGGAAGTTGTTTTTCAATGAAAGATATGGGAGAAGCCGCGTATATTCTTGGAATAAGAATCTATAGAGATAGATTAAACAAGTTAATTGGACTGTGTCAAGACACTTATATCGATAAAGTCTTACACAGGTTCAGAATGCATGATTCCAAGAAGGGCTTCATACCAATGTCTTATGGCATAAGTCTTAGCAAGAAGCAGTGTCCTGAGACACCTGCTGAGCGAGAACGCATGAGTCGGATTCCTTATGCCTCGGCATTGGGATCCATCATGTATGCCATGCTCTGTACTCGTCCAGATGTTGCTTGTGCTCTAAGCATGACGAGTAGATACCAATCGGATCCAGGTGAAAGTCACTGGACAGCAGTCAAGAATATTCTGAAGTATTTGAGACTAAGGATAAATTCTTGGTGTACGGAGGAAGTGATGAGCTGGTAGTAAGTGGTTACACAGACGCAAGTTTTCAGACAGACAAAGATGATTTCCGATCGCAATCTGGTTACATCTTTTTCCTGAATGGCGGTGCAGTCAGCTGGAAGAGTTCCAAGCAGGACACTGTAGCAGATTCCACAACTGAAGCTGAGTACCTCGCTGCTTCTGAAGCGGCAAAGGAGGCTGTTTGGATCAAGAAGTTCATCACTGAACTTGGCGTGATTCCTAGTATTTCTGAGCCAGTGGCTTTGATTGTGACAACAATGGAGCCATTGTGCAAGCAAAGGAACCTAGATCACACCAGAAATCCAAACATATAGAAAGGAGATATCACCTTATCCGTGATATTGTGAATAGAGGAGATGTGAAGATCAGCAGAGTCCCGACGGATGAGAATGTTGCTGATCCACTGACCAAGCCTCTCCCAAGGCCTAAGCATGAGTTTCATACTGCTGCTGTAGGCATTAGATTTCTTAAGATGTGATCGTGATTTCAGTGGGAGTTGTATTTGTTTTAGTTATGTCATGATGTTCACAAACATAATAGTTATGTTATTTTAATGAAATTTGTTTCATCATTATTCAATTGTGTTAATTAAATAATAGTCCCGAAATAATTCATGGCAATGTTATAGGTCATCAAGTATGTGACTTGATCATGAAACCCTATAATCAAAGATTGTCATGAATTATGTTAGTCCATGGTCGAGGTTGTTAAAATGGGACATTAACAACCACGTGAGACTAGTATGTGAGGTGACTGATGACTATGTTTCATGAAGTCATTAATAAGAGTATTAAAGTCAATCACATAGATATGTGTTGGAGAACACATGATCGGACATGACCCATTAATGAGAACTCTACAAGATGTTATATGAGTGTCATAAGAGTTTCTCATTACGACTAAAGAGTGTAGTCCTTAGACCTGAGTTCATCATGTCCTCTCTCATATGGATTGGTTCGTCTTGACTTTGTCAAACGTCAGCCGTAACTGGTGATTATAAAGACACTGATTAGGCGTATCATGAGATATAAAAGAGACATGGATGGAACAAGATGGGATTTGTACCTCCTATATAACAGAAGTTAAATATCTCCGGGCCTATCGAAGATTTGATACTGGAAATGCGTGGCCGCGTTCAAACGAGGTGATTGTCATTCGTTTGTTTTTATCAGTACAAATCGGGATTCGATAAACGTGATCTAGCTCAATAAGGATGACACAGTTCTTGCCTTATACTAGATTGAGATATAGCTACAAAGGGATTAAAGGAATAGATGATTCCAGTACAAGTGGGAGATTGTTTGGAATGTCCCGAAATCTATTGTACTTACTCTAAGTGAAAGTCGTATTGTCGAGATGAGACAATCATATGATACTAGGTAGTCATAATGCTTTGCTAGAAGCCACTTATGATCAATGAGTTTAGAACTCATTGCTAGTGTTATATGATCCTACAGGGTCACACACCTAAGCAAACTGAACGTTAAAGACGAGGTTGATCATTAATGTAATGATCTACTGAATGCATATTTGATATGCATTCGGTATCGAAATTCTGGGGCCGTGTCGATCGACACAAAGAGTGTGTCGGTCGACACAACTCGCGGATTACCAGATTAATTCGGTTTAATCGTTGGTTAATCCCGTTGCGGTTTAAGTCGACATATATATAAGATATATGGTCGACCTAAAATTGAACTTAACCTAATTCACAGCCACCAGAACTAGAAAAGAAACCTCTCAGGAGATTCGATCTCTATAGGCACTAGCATCCCTGCTGTTCAGTTTGTGTGCGTGTGGATACCAGTAGAGGCACAGCGTTTGAGGTGCTTCGTGATCTCGATTATCTGCAAATCTTCCACTGCTAATCACCAGGTAATTCTGAGATCCCATAGATTCAATTACATGAACCTTAGATCCTAGGCTTGGAATTCAGACCAGGATTGCCTAATTGGATTAGGATCTGCTAGAAATTCCATCATCATATGCTCTTATTCTTCTCTTATTTCTTAACAACAACTTGTTAACTCTTCAACAAGAAAGAGCACAAGACTTTAGAAACAGGAACCAGCAACAAACATGAGTTTGGTCCATAGAAACAATGCGGAAGTAAAAGATTAAACAAGACAGAGTTTTGCTCTCTATCTTAAAATGTTTTTTTGCAGCCAAGAATCAAGCTGCTCTGATACCATGTTAGAATTTCAGAAGCATCCATGAGGAAGCTCTGATCATCTAGTTTGGTTCATGAGACATTCATAAGAATCTCTGAACCATAACTCAACACAAGAACAGAAACGGATCAAAGAAGAAGAAGGAAACCGGTTCTGCTCAAACAAAAGACAACTAGTTTGTACTTAAGAAAGCTATTAATCTAGTTGTTTAAAGGAGTCCTTAGCTATATTAAAAAATTTCCAAGAGCTTAACATCTCACCAAGGAGAGTCTACTCATAACATGGAAGAGATAGCTCAAGGAACATCCAAGAGAGAAGTAAAGAACTTTCTATGAGCGATTCTCTCATCATACTTGGACTAACTATGGAAGAGTTATCCAAGCATGATGAGAGGCTGCCTTAAGCAGCCATAACCGTGGCTCTTTAAGGTCTACATTGAATATGAACTTGTATAAACAATGGAGACAAAGAGTGAAACCGGTTACAAGAAGAAGAGAGAAAGAGAGAAGAGTTTGTATCAAGAATCTTGTTGATTTCTTGTTAAGTGACGTAGAAAATGTTTACAATGGCGTGAGTGGCCTATATATAGGCTTACAATTAGGTTAACATCAGAATATAAAAAAATAAACCAAGTTTACTTCTCAGCCATTGATTCATTGGAGGGAAAACCGAGTTTGAATGGATGGTTGGATCTTCTCCTCTTCATTTCGGTTTCTAGTGAGTTCATACTTGAAAGTGACTTGTCCTCACTCTTATTCATGTGTGTAGACCTGAGGAGTGAGTGTGACATGTCCTTGTAACCACTTTCTCCTTTAAACACACATGTGACTCTTCTTGAGTCTGATTCTTGACAGACTTCTGTTTGGCCCCAACTTTGCACATTCTTGATTGTCTGAATATATAAGTACCCCAACTTTGCACTTCACAACTTTGGCCCTGACTTTTCACAATATGATCTTGCCCCAACTTTGCACATTGATCATCTGTTTGTGTATGTGTCTGTGTCTGTCTCTGTGTCAGTGTTTGTGTCAGTGTGCCCCAACTTTGCACATCTTGATATTTGCCTTTGTTTCTCACTAAAGCATTGCTTTGCTTTGCTTTGCTTGCTTGTTCTCAACACCAAGGCTTCTTCATGGAATGAGGCTCGGCTTCTTCAGCCTCTCCTCTTCCATTTCATCTTCCTCTCTAATAGTTGTGGTTGATTTGCCATGATCCTTGGCTGTTTATCCAACCATGGTTTCCAATCGAACTCGCCTTACTCAACCACCAACGCCTTAGATCCGCAGGCCTCCTTCTTGAAGATTCCGGCCAAACTCTCTCTCTCTCTCTCTTTATTCTCGATTTTTATGGCTTGTGCCTTAGAGAAATTCTGGGTCTTTCCCCTTGTATATGTGTGCGCAAAAATGGCCCCCAAGTGGCCTATTTATAGCCTTTAAGTTCGCCCATAACCGCCCATAAGAAGGGCTGCCTTTTGTTGGGCGAATGGACACATCCTCCCATTGGTGTCCATTCGCTTATGAGCCCCTTGAACACTCCTGCTGGCTAAGTTCAGCTAGCTGCCAGCTGGTCAAACACTTGAACACTTTTGCTAGCTAAGTTCAGCTAGCTGCCAGTTGCCTTAGCTGATTAGCTCAGTTGTTCAGCTTGTTTGAGCTAACCCATTCTACTTCCAGCTGGTTTTCTTGAGATCAAGCTCTTTTCCAGCTGAGCTTGACCTTCTTCTGCCTACGGAACACTCTTATTAATCGCCCTTTATCTTAGGTTCGGTCTTATGGTTCCATAGACAGACCAAACGGCCCTTAGGCTGGTTTGGGGATGTTACAATACCAACGCCTCGTAAACAAAATGTTCGCTAAGAAGCTGGGAAGAACAATTGAGGTCTACATAGAATATATGTTAGTAAAGTCACTGGTTTCTGAAGATCATATTAAGCTTCCAAAAAAAACTTTTTTGACATACTGAATGAATACGACATGAATATGAATTCGGCAAAATATACCTTCGGAGTAACTTCCGGAGAATTCATAGGGTTCATCGTAGCAGAGCTAGGAATCGAATCCAACCTAACAAAAATATCCGAAATAATGAATCTACCTTCACCAACAAAGACCCGCAAAGTAAAATAGCTGAAATGAATAATTGCCCCTCTCAAATGCTTCATATCCATGTCGAGAAATAAATGTTTGCCTTTTTAACAACTCCTCAGAGGGAACAAGAAATTTTAATGGGACGAAAAGTGCGAGGAAGAATTCCAACAGTTGAAAAATATCTCAGAACACCGTTGATACTCACCAAACCAAATGAAAAAGAGATTCTCTATTTATAAATCGTTGTTTGAAACGCGGCTGTAAGTGGAGTTTTTGTAAAAGAAGACTGAGAGCACATGCCGATCTTCTATATAAGCAAGACGATGGATGGAGCCAAAAATCGGCAACCAACGATTGAGAAGTTAGCATTAGTGGTGGTAACATCGGCGAGAAATTTGTTATGCCCAGCAGCTCCAACAAGCCCTTCTGGCCTCAATAATGAAGCGCAGTGCGAAGCCTTAATTTATGGGTTACAATTAGCCTGAGCTATTGTAGCCAAACATATACAAGCTTATTGCGACTTTACTAGTAGCCCATCAGTTCAACGAATAATATGAAGCAAAAATGATCGGAAAGATGCATACCTCGGCATAACAAATCGATTAACGACAAACCATAGTTCGTTCGATCTAACCAGGATTCTGCGAGGAGATAATACGTCAGCTAACGCTCTAGCACCACTAGCACTAATTTTGGATGCACACCTTAAACAAACAATCCCAGTGGAGATCATTGAGAAGCCAAGCATAAGTCTCCCAGAGATTTTCAATGTCATTGGTTGGGAAATACACGACGAAGATATCACATAGGACCTAATTCATGCCGACGAAATATAAAGAACTGATTGGACGAATGAAATAAAGATGTATATAGTGGACGGAAAATTGCTCGCTGACAAAATGACAACCCAACGACTCAAGGAAAAAGCATCCCATTACACCATGATGCATGACACACTTTTTTGATGGAGTGCTTCCGGAGAATCACTATGATGCATAAGATCAATGAGGTAATCATATTAAGAAAAAATAGGTTAAGCCTGTGTCTTTACTTGGGTCAACATGCGGATCCCTGACATTAATGATGACCGCTGATCAAAATGAAAGTAAATCATATCCATTCAAAATTGATCCATTGGTTTAAAACGGATACACCCAGATTTTAATGTTTTTTAGAAAAAAAAAAAAATTATATACATTAAAAAAAGTTATATTCTATATCTATTAACCAAATCTAATATATCCTGCCAACTTAACTATTTTCAAATACCTTTAAATAACATATCAATCCAAAATATAGTTATAATATATTAGAGAAACTGATTTTGTTAAGATACTAATATTGAGAATGATATATTTTGGGTTGTTAAGATACTAATATTGAGATTGATATATTTTGGGTTATAGAATATCCAAAATTGTGCTAAAAATTTGTAACGAAGTAAATTTCTAAAAAAATAGAATAATAAAATAAATTAAATTAAATTTATAGATCATTCCTATAGTTCTTCAATATATATGGAAAAATAAGAAATTCGTTTTAGTAGAGTAATTAACTATTATAAAACGCGTTGAAAAAATATATTAACTATTATAAAATAGATTGAAATATATATTAATCTTGCATTTTTATGTTATATGGTTTAAAATGGGCTGAAATGTATTAACTATTATAAAACGAGTTGAAAATATACTAAATATTATAAAACGGGTTAAAATATATATATTAACCATTATAAAATATCTAAAAAATCATGAATACTAATCCATAATATTTTTTAAATACTAAATTATGAAACCATACAATTTCGAATATACTCAGATTTGAATTTGACAATTCAAATTAATACAAAACCTATTATTTAGGAAATCAAATATTAAGATCATCCAATATTGGAATATTAGAAATTTATTCTCTTATATATTCAATCATTTTAGAATAATGTAAACTTATTATTTAAGAAATCAAATATTAAGATCATCCAATATTGGAATATTTTATATTAAAAGATTAATTTCAAGTTTCACAAAAAATTACCAAATCTAAACAATCCAAACTACTACTAATGACAATATAACATACTTTCTACATCATACATAAACCAACCCTAAAAATTAAGAAATCAAATATTAAGATCAAACTATTATTATTTTTACTTTATTTTTTAATTCAAGTTTTTATCTTGTATGGATTTTTTTTTTAATTTTAATAATTCCTAATTAAATTCAATTTAAGAATCCGACATTAAATCTCTCATTCTGAATTAATTAGAATTCAAAATATCATCATTAAAAATTCCATAGATTTACCAATCCTGATAGATAAGGCAATTTAAAATCACATTTAATTTTATTAAATCATACTTCTTAAATCTTTATAAATCTTAAATATATTCATCCCTCCTCACAAATAAAAATAATACCGCCAATTCTTTTTGAATGAAAACCCTATCTATCCTTTTTCTCCTATTTATACACACTTAAACCTTCATTTGTCAAAATCAAAAAAATCACCCTCCTCTCCTCTTCTTAGATCTATTTTTCCGATTTTTTATTTGCTCTACATTTTTTTCATAGTAGTGAAATACCTCGGTAAAGTAGATATGTATGTGAGGGCTTCTTCGTTTTTTTCTTCTCTTTTTCTTTCCATATGTTTTTGATGTTTTTTTTTTGTTTTTTTATATCACATCCATTTAGATCTATTTCGTTTTCTCATTAGATGTTGTAAGCTTTATATTGTTTTTTTTTTTATTTATTATTCATCCGAATGAAGAACATCTCGAGGGCTCCATCTTTTTTTTCCTTGCCTTTTGTTTTCTCATATGTTTTTATTTGCGTGCCATTAATGACCGTATCGATGGCTAATTCTTTTTATGGTTGCGTTAATTGAATTCGACGGTTTTAGTTAGCGGGTGATGGATCATATTTTCACGGTGACCATATCGATGGTTTATTTATTATGTTTAGTTAACGGGTGATGTACTAATTCTTTCTGGTTTTTTTAGTATTTGTTACCTACATTGGTTACTTTTATTGTTTTCTAAATAATTAATAGTAAAATTTCGAATTGATTACTATGAATCATATATATGGTCATATGTAATGAATAATATTTTTACGTGTTTAGTAGTTTAATTTTTTTGGAATTTTGCAATTACTAGTTATTTTTTTATCTTTAAAATTTAAATTAAATTTATTTAGAAAATTTTTGTAGGTCATACTAGTAGATGTCTAACTTTTAAATTTAATCATGAATCATACTTATTCATTTTCCAAAAAAAGTTTACGTTTACAGTTAAGATTTATAAATTCTATCCTTATTAAATATCTATTTTGCAAATATCTTATCTATTAAAAGAGTCTTTTTTAGTACACTGTACAATTTTTTATAAGTTTTTTTATTGCTTTGGTTAATTAAATAAATAATAATAAAACTAACTTTAATTCTGTATTAATTACAATTAAAGTGGGTAACAAAAATTACTAGATTTTCTTGTCAAGCCCACAATTTTTTGAGTTATTATTAGTTTTTTATAGTTATTTATAATTTCCTAAGTTAAATTTTTCATATATTCAAAATTGAAAATCTTTCAAATTCATTTCCTTAACATCCTCCTAAATCCCTTAATCTAATCTCTAAATTTAATGCATAGATTCTCTTATGATCACGTTTAGAATATTGCTGTACTAATATATTTTACACAAAATATTAACCGAATTTTCAATTTATTCACTAAATCTGAAAAAAAAATTAAATTAGTTTCAGAGTCCTAAATTTAAACAACATATAAATTCAAGTCTGTAAAGAACTACATAATAAGTAGCTACCACACGTAAAACAATATGAATACAAAAAACAAAATATATGATTATGTTCTCTTGGTAGTTAGCACAATCTTATCATATGGTAGTTAGCACAATCTTATCATATGATTTAATTAATAATAAAATTTTATTTAATTTTTTATATAACCTCAATTATAAAATATCAGTTTCTAATAAATTTTAAAATATATAAAAGAAACATAAATCCGCGCTTCTGTAGCGCGGATCAAAATCTAGTTGTACATTAAAATGATTTAGGGCCTAACTGGGTTAAATGTAGCTAGTGTTGGAGTTTACGGAAACAAATGGTTGCAATTTTAAGCATTATTAAATGATTCATATGATTGGCATAATAGTTAGAATGGATGTGTTTGTGGGGAACATATGAGTAATTAGTTAAAATTGCACTAATGGTTAAATAATAAAATAACAATTTATATAATTATAAAACATCAAATTATATTATTAGAATAAAAATAAAAGTAATGTTATCATATTTAATTATGAAAATATGTATATAAAACCATGATTTCAATAGATATCTTATTTTCATGAAGATTAATGTTAAATTTATCAAAAATAATAATTATTTTTGTAGATTTTGTATATAATATTAAGACATTTTTAAAACATTTTGTTCACAAATATTTTGTTACCATCTAGTACCACAAACCTTTGGAAAAGAAAAAAAAACTCTTTGATTTATACTCATTTTTCATAACGAATGTTATTATACACTTTTCACATATTAAGAAAACTAACAAAAGTTCTAGTTTATCTTTTATCACTAGACTAAAGAATTTATTTTGTCAATAACTAAATGATTTGTTTTTAATGATACATTAAAACAATTGGATTTAAAGTTTGAAAACACAAAATGAACACTAATAAAAATCTAAAATAACACTTTTAGAAAATATATGTATTAACGAGTATTGATTTCAAACGTTCTGAAGCAACATGAAATGTTTTTACTATTGTTCTTAAACATGTGAACCCATAGCCGCATGCAAGTATAACATTTCGAATGGTTAGCGAAGAATCAATCAAGTTTAAATGGATTTGTGGAATTCAATACCGCAATATGATTCACTCGACTTTCAACTATGATATTGAATACAATATGACATGGTTCTTACTATTGTTGTTAAATACGTAAAACGATGACATCATGGAAACATAACGTACGTTTATGAATGGTCACACAAGAATCAATCAAACCCTATATGAAATTGTAGAATTGAAAACCAAAATTGGACTCACAATACAGTTAGCTCTGACGAATGATAGTTAAGTCTGTCCAAATGTATACTATTTCGGCCATATTAATGTAAATTTAAATATTTATTTGTTAATAAAAATAATATATATTTTTTTTTTAGAATTTGAAAAATTTGGAAATTAAAATATTTTTCCGTTGGAGGCGAGTGATTTCTGAGAAATGGATTCATGACTTATCATTATACTAGTATTCTGGTCCGTGCGTTGCACGGGCATTGTGTTTCAATCCATTTATTTCAATTTAAATTTTATAGTATGACTAACCAAGACACTAATATTATAAAATATAAGATTATATTGTTTACATTAAGAATGTGTTACAAATTTATATTTTTAGCTAAAATATAATGAAACATAGATTTAATGCAATATGTACTAAATGAATTAACCTCACGTTCGATCAAAAAAAAAGAGTTGAAAGTTATTAAGTTTGTTGTTAAGTATGACTGTTGAGAATCAAATTGTTTTAGTCGAAGAAACGGATAACAAACTAAGCTAAACCTAAAGAAGAGCCAGCAGAGGAAAAACTTGAGGGGAAGGAACATAAAAAGTCTTTTGGATTCATATAAAACCGTTAGAATTCTGATCGGATTTTCGAGTCAATTCCATCAAGGTCTATGTTAGTTCGGTGTTAATGTTAAGAACATGTAAATATCCAAAACAATTTGGGTCGGCTCGGGCTCAGGTTGGGTATAACCCGAACACTTGAAATATATTTGAAACCCGAAAACACACAAAAACCTAAAAAAGTATCTGAAAATCCGTATAAATATGTGTAAACCATAATATTAATTAGATTTTTCAATAATATAAAATAAATATTTTATAAGTTAAATAAATATTGTAAAAAATAATTTTTATTAATATACTACATTATATAATATTTATTCTAAAGTTAGTTAAATATTTATAATTTAATTACTATTAAAAATTGCGGTTCACAGTAACCCGTTTCGCCAAAAACTGAAGATCTATACCTACTTGACACATCCAAAATATAAGATATGAAATAAATCGATTGGAAAATGATCATAATACAAACTATATATATATGTATATATATACATCACCACAGGAAACACAAACCATGTTATCTAATATAAATAAA
Organism: Orychophragmus violaceus; assembly: GCA_030180135.1. Lineage (NCBI taxonomy): Eukaryota > Viridiplantae > Streptophyta > Magnoliopsida > Brassicales > Brassicaceae > Orychophragmus > Orychophragmus violaceus. The sequence continues at coordinate 44,024,967 of CM058233.1, forward strand.
AGCTAAAATATTTATAATCCAATAATAATTGATTTTAAATCTGCGGTTCAAAAGAAACTAAACAAAAAGAACTGAGGATACAAATTGATTAAGATCAAACATTTAAAATATAAAAACAAATTTGAATATCAATCGACTGCATTTAGAAAAATATATTACACTCGATGATAGAATACATAATATCCTAAAAACAAATACAACCAATTATTCTTTATTTAGAATTTTATATTTATAGTGAGATAATCTATATTCTCTTATAAAAATAGTTTAAAATGTTAAAATTAGTATTTACAACTAAAAGCCAACTAAACATTTTCAACTTTTTTTATTAGAATTCAAGATGTTGTTTCGGATCAAAGAAAAAGAAGAATAGATGTCTATCCGCTCACCCGATATTAGAATTGAAGATGTAATTTTGGATTTTTAAAAATATTTGTCTATCCTCTCACTCGTAATTTCTAGTGTTAAATAAGACAAAATATATAATATATTTTCTTTTTCTCGAAACAAAAAGTATAATATATATAAGAAAGTTGATATAGATCAAAAAAATTAACATGATTAAAGAGATTTGAAAAATTACATGTTATGGAAGGTCAATTATTATTTTTGATTAAAATAAAATCTAATTGTTTGATTATTATTTTATTAGTGAACTATAGGATTAAAACTGAAACGATAGAAAAGTAAATAGTTGGTAAGTAAAATAGTGAAAAATCTGTGAGTGTATACATGTTGTTGTTGTTTGGTAACTCTATATAGGTGACCAAAAATAAACAATTCAAATTAATATGTAAATCCAAGACATTTAAACCTCGTAAGATTGTTTGTATTTGGAAACTGCAAAAGATTCTTTTATAGTTTAACATAAGAAAAAGTAGTTTCGTGGTTTCTTCCTCAGCACCACCTTGTAGAGAACACATAATACTTGTGAAGGAAACATTAATGGCTGAAGTAGCAGTAGCTAGTTGATTTCTCCACTAAAACCAGATGCCACATGCTTTGACTTGTACACATGGTCATGAATTTTGATTTTCATATAGGCCTTGGGAACCTTATGAAGTGAGCTTGCGTTCATCCTAATGTCAAAAGACGAAGAAACAGAGTTAACAACTCTGTAACCGAACACTCAAAGACAGCATACGGGCAAGTAGAAGGCCTAAACCTGCAGTGTTGCTCATGCTTAAGCTTGCTGTAGTAAGGGAAAATGTCATGACACCCCAAACTTTGGTATCGGCATGGAACTTCCAAGGACTCTGCAACTTTCTCAAGAGCTAAGCATCTTATGTTACCAAGCACATAGCGACATGCTTGGCAAATGTTCTGCACTCTCACTTTGCAGTCTCAACATAAGGTGTGGCCATTTGGACACTGTAGAATCAAACAACGTTAAGATTGCAATTACAAATCTTTAAAGGGAAGAAAGAAGGGACAAACCTGATGAATTGAAGGGTACATTAAATTTGTACAAACTGGACATTCAAGAAGCTCGTAAACACCATTGTTCGAATGCATACCGTATTTTCCAATCCCTGCGTTACCTGACTTTGTAGGTTTGTTATTGTTATTTACTTCCACTTTTGTCATTTTAACCTCATAATCCATCCCTGTCGAATTAGATTCAAGAACTTCTTTTAAAGCACTGCCTCCAGGAGCCATGGTGAGTCCAAAAGTGATAATCCCCTCTATCTCACTTGTAGTCTGATGATTTACTCCTTTTTGATCTATTTGTTATTCTGCAAGAGGTGAAAGGAATCAAGACCAACATAAGATTAAATGATTCTCGTCAAATCTAACAATTGAAGCAAAACAATAAATGCAGTTTCAGTTAGGTACCAAAGCAATAGGCTGAGCTGAAGCTATGAACAATGCTAAAAGCTTAGACCTTTACACATTACAATGAATTTAACAGTTAACAGTAATCAATCGCAGAACTATCAAACATCAACCGAGAAAACAACAAAAGAAAAAAGATATTCTCTTTGCACATGTTTCTTCATCCGTTCATATTGCCCGATGGTGTTCTTTATTTCTAGTTGTGTTTCAAATCTTATTACTGATAGTAATCAACGCCAGAAATCAGCTGCTGAAAGAAGTATCTAGACCAAGAAAAAGAAAGATCTTTAACTATCACAAACCAAGAAGATGTCAAAGTATCAAAACTTAAAGAGACCCCAAGTTAGATATATCTCACCTCAGCTTCAGTGACTCTACCAGGATCACAGATTCGTTCAAAGAGCTCTCCTCCAGAAGCATACTCCATCACAATAGCAAGATGAGTTGGAGACAGAACCACCTCCAGGAACCGGATGATATTTGGATGGCTAACTGATCTATGATTGATAATCTCTCTTGGTACATTCTCATCTATCTGCAATCAACCGTATTACCATAAAATGAAAAAAGATTTTTCATATGAACCACCAAACTGAGAATGCAGCCAAGCTTTACCATGATCTCTGCAATTACGAAATCAAATTAAAGAATACAAATGAAAAAAACCTGGTTCGAAGATTTCTTCAACATAATTGCATCAGTCGTTTCAAACATGCAACGACAAACATAGATGTGGTTAAGATTTTTGCAGATTCACAGATATAATAGACAAATAGAAGACTACAGGCCTGAAGAACACAGATTCTATGAACTTTTGCCTCAGGTTTTGTTCTTGAGAGTTGAAGAACCGTCGGCAGCTATAACTCCCCATTTGTTTCAGATCCAAGAATACATGAAAATTAAGATAATCAAATAACCCATTGCAATTTCATAAAGCATAAACAATAATGGGATAATAGGAATTGAGAGATAGAGAACTACAAACCTAAATCAAACTGTTTAAGCTCCATGTACTATCTGCATTTTGTAGAAATGGAATCATATAAAGACCAAAGAATCCCAGCAATCAAAAGATATGGAGCATAGAATCACATAATCTTTTGTTTACCTGGGTTTGGTGATAAGGGATTGTCGATAGAGAGATCAAGGTAGTTTTGAAAATCTTTTGACAAAAGAGACGTCTCCTTAAAGCAGCGTATCTAAACATTTATATGATATGAAAAACATCAAAAAAATTTGGGTTTTATCTAAACAAAATTCTCAAAACAGGAAACTTTTGTCAAACACAAAACATTCATTGATGTAAACGAAGCTACCTTCTGCGAGATTCAGCAGTTTCTTTAAGAAGATCATCGATGGGAGAAGCTTGAAAGGGAAGAACACCGAGATTGACCCGCCACTGTAAGCCTCTTAGATTGGCGAAACGACGATCAGATTCGTTTACCAGAGATTCCGTCTCCATCTCCAACGGAACCATAGGAGGCTAGCAACTTGTCTGTGTTGAATGAACGAAGAAATATTCTTCGAGGAACAAAAGAAAAATAAAATGATTAGGATATCACTGGAAATTTTCTCCGTTTGACACTATAAAGGAAGAGAATTTAATCAAAATTGAACTTCAAAATGATAAGGAAAACTTACTACCAGACAGGACCACAATAAATCGGGGAGAGAGAGAGAGAGAGAGAGAGAGAGAGAGAGAGCGAGAATCAGTTCTTCTTTAATTGGTAGTCCTTCTCCTTTTCAGATCTCTCTCACGGAAATAAATCGCCATCTAAACACGCACAAAACAATCAGATCTAAATGATTTTGCAGTTTGCTACTCGATTCAATACAAAACACTAAAAACTCAGAATTGAATCAAATAAAAATTTCTTAACCTGAGAACAGCCATGGCCGTGGTAAAGAGAGATTGAAACCCTAATCAGTTGAAAGCTCTGAGAATTAAATCTGTTAGTGAAGAGGGATTATTCATATAAAAAACATGTAAATCTATATGAATTGAACTGGAAATCAGAAAACGACTACAGATTTGTTACCTCGAAGCGGTTATAGAAGAATATCTACGACTTTGAGGGCAAGGAATTTTTGAGAGAAAGAGAAGTCATTTTCTAGAGAAATGGAGAGAGATGAAAAAATTTGATGGAATAGTCATGAAAAAAAATTTCAGAGTAGTCACTAAAAATTGTGACACGTCAGCATAATCTGATGTTTTGATTGGAGGAAGTGAGATAGTTTCTCTCTCATTACTTCTCAATTATATATATTAGATATATTAGATACCTTCGTAATAAATTACTATATTGCCTTCAATTTCAGGTGGAAGCCATATAATGTGGTTTTATGAGATTTACATTGTTAACTTCGACATTTTCATCAGCCCCATTCTCATGCCGCAAATACCAAGTCCTAACCTCTCCCATGTTTTAAATACTAAAACATCTCTTTTATATAGAACTAGTATTCTAGCCCGTGCGATGCACGGGCATTGGATTTCGATCAATTTATTTCAAAAAACATTTTATAAAATGATTAACCAAAATAGTAATACCATGAAATATTCAATTTAAAAGGATACATTAAAGAAGTGTTACATAGTCATATTTTGTGCTAATGTTTAACGAAACACATAAAGATAAAAAGATGATTTTAAAAAATTAACTTGACATTCGATTGACAATAATATTGTGAATGTTGTACTAAAAAAAAATCACTCATCATCGTTTTAAGTTTGGAAATGCAAGAATAGCAAGAATAACAAAAACATATTCTAAATATCCAAAAAATATTAAGAAAGTAATTGTTTTAGTTCTATACATATTTTGGCACTTAATATAAACTTTATATCCACGTATAAAAGCATTCTATTATACGTCTATTATTCAGCTAAAAATAATAAGATATTTTATGTTAATCAATTGTAACGTACGATATTTTATGGCCTATAGTTTACAAAAAACAAATATTAATGTTTGGAAAAGTCTTCCATTATACCACACATTTTTTTATGAATCTCCACACATCTACATTCTATAAATTAATTTTTACTATTCCATACTTATTTCCTCCTATGCAAAAAATTTAAATTAGTATTTGTTTTGGTACAAACCTTATGATTTAAAAATGTATAGTCAAATTATATATTAAGACTTGAGAAAAATTATATATTTGAGGAAAAGCAGAAGAACCATTGATGTCATTTATTATATTAATCTCAGCATTTAACTTAGGAGCTGCAATTTGATGTTTCAACGTTAACATGTTCTAGTAACAAAGAATAAAGGTTTATAGCTTCAACTATAACTTACAACAACAACAAAAAACAGAATTTCTATTGAATATATCGACAATAGATATAGTAAATAATAAATCTTAGTTTTATTGAAAATATTTTACAATCAAAATATGATAATGCACTCCAACATTAGAACAAAAAAAAAAGCACTCCAACAATGGTTCGAGACGCGTTCTCAAACGTAGAGCAGGAAAAGAAGGTTTTCAAAATTTCAATTCAAAATGTCGGAAATATAAATGAGCTTATGCACTTCTTGTAAAAAAAGAACACTTTTTTCTTTGAGTTTAATTTAACATTACATTCACAAAAAAAAAAATATTTTACCACATCCATTTTTTGTTTTGATATTATTTTAGAAGGAGATTTTGTGTAAGTCATTTGATATTTCCTATCTTTTTGGTAAAACAAACCGATCTAGTTCAAAGTTGTATTATTTTATGGTAAAAGTAATCCTGCTATTTTCTCCATTGTACTGCTGTTTATGGGCATCTCATCGTCTCTGCATAGTATCAGAGTTCCTTCTCCTGTTCGATCTGATATTTTTGGGTTACTATTGTCATTTTCTTTTTGTTTTCGAGCGTTATCTCATCTCTTTGATTAATATTCGAACTTTCTTTGTGTTTTCAAGTCTTATCTCTGATCCATTGTCAGTTACAAACAACTACTAAATTATTTAGGAAAGAAGAAAGTAAGATGAACTCTAATCGGATTGCTCTGATACACCCTCTAAAAAACTTGTACAATCTGAGCTCTACTTCTTTTTGGAATCACTGAAAGATTTTGACGGAAATAACCAAGGCAAAAGCTTCTTTGGTGACAAAAAATTTACTTTTTATCAATTTAAAATTTGTTTGAGAATATTAAAGTTTATTTGATTATGATTTCTTGTTGTTCAAACCATATTTAAATAATTGATAAGAGTATTTAAGAAAAAAAATTTGATAGAACATAATAACTGAAAAATAAAATACAGTGGCAAAAATATGAGCAATAAAAAGCTGTATATTCACAACAGCAACATAATTCGGTTGGGTCCGGTCATGCTTCTTTCCGGATTCTTCCGTCTCTTCCAATGCTTTATAAAGCACTTCTCCTGGCAGATATTTGTTTATTTTCTGTAAACAAAAAGAAGACATGCTAATTGTTGAAAAATGTCAATATGATTGAGTTTTCCTTTGACATAAGATCCGACCATCGATGCATTTTCTTGAAGCTTGTCTTTCTCAATCACATTTAGAACAGCTAGACCGGCTGTAGTTGACACAACATTTCCACCAAAGGTATTGAAGTAGCATTGCGTGTCAATACTTCTGCAATATCTGGAGTGGTCACAACCGCTCCCAAAGGAAACTCATTCCCAATTCCCTGTTTTCATATCATCAAAGAAAGCAAAAATCAATTTATGTTGCTTTTTTTTTCCCAAGATTTGCATCCCTTTAACAGTTATATGGCAGAGTAAGGTTGGGACAGCTCACAATTCTAACCTTTGCAATAGTAACTATGCCAGGGACAATATTATGAGCCCCAAATCCCCATAAATCTCCAGCGCGAGCCAATCCAGACTGAACTTCATCCGCAATGAACAATCCTCCAGCTTTTGGTACTATATCGTAAGCTGCTGACAAATATCTTGGGGCTAGTTCCACAATCCCTCCAACTCCCTATTCACATTTGCAGTGATACTGTCAATGATGAATCATTCACTCTTAATCATGATCCTCTGAGTATAAATGAATTTTGACATTAATATTACCATATAGCTTCACAAATAAAACCAGTGATGTGTCCGGTTGTGCCATATTGGATGAGATCTTACACATCTCGTGCATACTTCTCTCCATCAGAAGGCTAATGGTAAATACCTTTCCTGTGAATTGCACGGTGGTAATTTTGTTGTCATTTCCAGATGTTCCTTCAAAAACCTAAAACCATTAGATGAATAAGTGATTGCGGACAGCAAACATATACAGTCTGTGCTTAAATTAGAAAAGTTAGTGTAATGCAGAATTCAAGATAGAGTAACACGGAAAAACATTAACCTGGACAACTGCTTTCACCCCATCAACCTCCAAGATCTGACCATGTCTCATTGATCCATGTACTATGTGAATATTAACAATCTCTTGGTACTTTGGACCCTTGTGTATTATAAACAGTTCAGTAAATATTTAGAGTCAGTAAGTACTCCTGAATAAGAAAATTTTTATATTCAATGGCAAAGCTTCTCTTTGTCAATGTTTCTACCTTCACCTTTTCAACGATGACTAAGGGTCCTGCCAACCCTTGAGACAGTTCTGTTCTCTACACAATTCAAAGATCTTAAATCAGTCTCTTACAAAGACCAGGAGGTCCATTATCCGTTAGTCAACCAACGTTTTAGAGAAAAGAAGATAATATGTGATCCATGATCGGTACTACAGATCAAAATCAAATCAGCTTACCCAAATCAACGTTTTATCTTTATCAATGTTTCCTTTAAAATGTTGTAAATGTAAAGATTATAATAATCCTTAGCACCACAACAAAACCAGAGCTAATACTAAAACCACAAATTAACAACAACAATGTTTTAAAATTAAGCTAATTAGGTGGAGCTGAATACTTATCTGAGTAACGTTGGGTGATGAGGTCAGATATCTTCTATATGCTTTCTATATCTGTGTCAAAGAGTCCCATCCGGTAGAGTGACCAACGATGAGGATAGGATGATCTTCATCCGATTCTGGGTATTCCACTGACGTACATCAACAATTCAGCTCCTATGCATACAACAAAACCATAGACTATATTAAAATACCAAAATAGCAACCAAAAGAAGACACAAAGATGTTTTACAATAAGGTATTTACATGGTCTAATGCTTCTCCTCATCTTTCAAAATCTGGAAATAAAAAACCAAATTCACAAATGTTCAGTATAAGATTCTAACAGAACTTACTCAAGGATTTAGTCTAAAGATGTAAAGCTTACTTCATATGCTTTTGAGACCTCCTGGACTTCTTCTCAGCTTTTGGGTCATCTTTATTCATATTTATTCATATCATGATGGAGTTTTTAGCAAGCTGGAAAAAGATACGAACAATAGCATCAATCAATGAAAAAAAACAACAGGCTTGTTAGAATGAAACCCTGAACACATATACATGTTTCAGTTTTAGAATCTCAAATTTCTGTATTAATATTCAAGTGCTGACATAGAAGGGAAAAATTAACTATGATTCATTGATTACGAAGAAATCCAGAGATGGGTTTTGATTGTACCTTATTGGGTTTGTCACAGATCTTGACGACGGCGAGAATCATCATCGTCCGGGATGGAGAATTGATAGTTGGTTACGTTTTCACTCTACCGTCGACAGCTTTTACTCCCAGATTTTTCAGATCCACGAAAACACAGAAAAAGATAAACAAATAATTGCGATTTCATAGATCATATTCTCAATCGAGAATTTAGGATCCTTCGATTGGAGAGACCTGCAGAGCTTCAAAAATGGTGAGAGAGCCAGTCTTGAACCGTTCAAAAATAAACGGCAGATCCATAGTATGGGAGAGATGATGAGTAGAAACACGAACGCAGAGATCGAGAGGTGGGATTAGGGTATTCTTAAGCGGTTTGTAAACTGCCACAAACGAAAAAGAGGGATTAGGGTTATGAAAACTAATGAAGATAATAGAGGAGGTGGTTGAATACAAACCTTACTCTGAACGTCGACACCTAATTCAACCTCTGGTTTTTGGTTTTTGTCAGGATTGAAGAGCAATCGGCAATTTTGACCCGAATCCCACATATCACGAAATACATAGAGATTGGAGATAAACAAACACACCTACTTAGATTCATATCAAATATTATGTAAACCTAGGTTATGAAATTTTAAGAAGTTTAGAGAGGAGGAGGTTGAATGAAACTGGAAATCGAAGAACGGAGATGGATTTCGTTACTTGAAACTGTGAGAGAATGAGATCTCCAGAGATGAAGGCGGCGAATTTTTGGAGAGAAAGGGAGAGGAGACAGTTACGCGAAAATGAGAGAGAGTTGAAAAAAATTAGAAGAATAGACACCAATTTTTTTGCACAATAGTCATTCAAAAGATATGTCACGTCAGCACAATATGATGATCTGATTGGAGGAGAGCAGATTTTTTCTCTCAAATGACATCAGATTTATATTAATTAGATTTAAATGATAAAACGAATTTGTACAAGGTCAGCAAAGTAAAAAAAATCCGTTACAAAAAATTCTAAAATCCCTGTTCAAGGTTCCTATTTATAATTTTCAGTATTTAACTATTCGCTTGCTAATATAAAATGCTCAATCGGGACAAGCATCAAATATCACAAACAATCATTACTATAATAGTTGAAGTGTCTCTCCTGGAGATGACACCTCAGCCTTAATAATGTATATGGAGTTGACACCTCAGGTTAATTTTTTTTAACTCAATCCAATCAAAATATATCTTATCTCCACCTGTATCCACCTGTTCATAAAAAAAGCAATTATTATACGAGTAAAGAAATAACTCGGTTATCCTCTACCTTCTTCTACAAACTCAACTCTGTTTCTCTCTCTTGCGTCTGCTAAAGCGATTCCCGATCGCCCTTCTCCGGCGGAATGTCATTGAAATCTCAGCCGATAATCACAACCACCGATGTCCTACAAGCCTTCAATCACTTTCCATCATCTTTTTAGACGACAACCGAGAACCCTAATCTGTAACCCTTTATCTTCCGGAAGTTCGATCGTCGACGATAAACGTGGGGCTTCTGAGCAGTATTTCCAGTTACATGTCCCATCCAGGTACACGATCTGCCTGTTGATGTTCACGAACTTGATGAGATTAGACAGAGCACTTAGGCTGTATGCAGCTCCATCTCTGACCTTTGTCTCTTTTTTGGTGTTGTCCAGCTCTACGCTTTTCATCCCTTTGAGTCTGCGGCCGATGCCCTCAACCAAGTTAACGCCGTCTCTGAAGGTATATTCAATTTACTGTTATGTTGTGATGTTTCTTGGAATCTCTCCCTTGATTTTAGATTTCCTGCCTTCTATTTTCAGATTACAAAAGTTGAAATCCTCTCCTTTATTTTTGGTGTTGTTACAAATTTACAAAGAAAATGCTTTATTTTCCATAACTGTTTCTTTATTGTAGTGATGACGTTGAAGTATCAGGGGACAACTTGCATCAACAGAAGCGTTATTTTCCACAGTAAGAGTGCTCTATAGGAGCTGTATTCTATGTCCTTTTGGAATCATATATTTTCTGTTCTGCTTTTGGGGTACAAATTTCCAAAGTACGTCACTACTTATATTCTATGGCTCTCTGAAGTAATATCTGAAAATGTTCATTCCTGTTATTTCATCTGAGGCAGAATTAGTTTTCTTAGTAGTATGTAAGTTTGTGCATAGAAGGAATGAGAACTTAGTTTTTTTAGCTATCTGAAGTTTGTGCATAGAAGGAATGAGGACATAGTTTTAAGTAACCGAATGGTGATGCCATAGAAAATGAGTGATATATAAAGGTGATATATCTTAGGATAGGTAGTGGAAACCTAAAGATCTTTTGTACTATATCATAATTTTTCTTCAAGCGTTTAATCTATATCTTGTACCTTATGGCATGCCATCTGTAGTACCTACACAACCTCTACATTTTTCATGATAGAAAAGGACTTTAGGTTTCCAAATCTACGGGATGCGCCACACCTAATCCCTGCAAGTCGGCAGAATTTTTTGGACTGACAACTAGATACCTTTCTAAATTGTAATCTTTTTGAGTATTGAGGTTCTGGAATGCTTGCAGTGTATTCAATACTTTTTGGGTCGCATTTGCTATGGTGGTGTAAAAATATTACCAAAAATATTGAATTGCGAGTTTTCTTGAATTGCGAGTTTTATGTTGTCTTTTCAGCTTTGATGTACCATTTGAGGATGTTATATCTCCAAAGGGAGATCCAGATGCTGTTTCCATTTGCAAAAGAGATGTTGAGCTCTTGCAGCTAGAGACATTTGTAAATGACACAATCATTGACTTCTATATTAAGTAAGTTCGTAAACTTAATCTCTCTGATGGAATGCTGACAGATAGTATAGACTCTGGCATGCGTTGTAGTGAACTGTTTGGGTTTGTATTTAATTATTTTTATGACACATGGTGTTGGACAGTTGTATAACTTACTTGGTTGATAGTCTCAGTATAATTCACAATCTTACTTGGTTGATGGTCTCAGTATAATTCACCAACTAACTCGTACTCATATTAACAATTTCCCAAAGCTAATTTCCTCCATAACACGCTTTAACTCATACGGAGTTCAGAACTCCATAAATCATCACAACTTTGCTCTATGAATCAAGTTTCTTTTGGATTTTGGATTTTGGCACTGTTTGTGTTCGCTTTATAGGAAGATATTTGCATACGCTGTTTCTTTTGCTTCCTATTTATCTTTCCACTAAAACATTGCAGGATGTATAAGAATGACGACTCCATTCCCTCGGATAAAACTTTGGATTATGATGCAAGTTTCTCCCACATGTTGGGATTTGATGATGCTAAGATGAAAGAGCTCATGAGGAAGTAGAACGATCTCTGGAAAAAAGTTACTGGAGAAGAAGTAGAAAAGATTTTGCTTCTGAGAAAGTTTGGTCTGTTTTTCTTGATCCTGAAGATTGAAATGGCAATCCATATACATACAAGAACTTGTTTTTTTTTTTCAAAAAGAAGCAAAAAACATGGTTTTCGAAATTCTAGTTCTTTCCGTAAATTTTACGGCCAAATTTTAAAGTACTACATTACAATGTATACATTTATCAAAAAATCAAACAAAAAAAATATTATAAAAAAACACCCGCTGCGTAGCGCGGACATATACCTAGTGTTTTCAATTTTTGGATCAGTCCATATCTTCGCTGTGGTGGCCATACAACTTCTCCTTATACGCAGCGTTTCTTCTCTCAACCTAACCAATGTGTATATCAACCACCATTGCAACAACACTGAAGGGAAATACACGCCAGGGAGTGTGTTCGAGAACAATCTCAACCAAGCCATCAAAAATTTATCTTCCTTTGATCTACGTGACGGCTACGCCCTCGACTCCAATATGCAACATGCCTATAAAAATATACCTCCAAATACTCCCTTCATTATGCTCCAGTGTCGTGGCGACTCCTATGGGTCCAAGTGTCACTCATGCCTCGCCACAGCCCTCTCTGGAGTAACATACTTCACTATTATATAATAATAGTCTTAGCCAGAAACATACACAATAGATATATGAAAATCATGTTAGTCTATCATAGCAGGTTTAACTGACATAAACTGATATGCATTTAGGGTTGGTACTATTAGGATTCCACTTCAAGTGTTTGAAGGGACCAATACCAGCCTAGAAGGCACTTGTATGAATCCCCTCAGTCCTAATTAGTTTTGAGTTAGAAGTTTAGAAAACTTAACATAGCACTTCTGAGCCAATGTTTATATTCTTTTGATTTGGCAAAAAAAAAAATAGTATTAGAAATTTTTTGTTGAACACATAAGAATGTCCCGAAAGGGTTAATTTTCCTAAATTGCGAGTCGGTTCAAGATGAGCTGGTAAGAGCCACCATATCGAAAGGGAAAGTTAGGAGTTCACACTGGAAGTTTGAAGGGAAAAACTAGTATATAAGACATTTGAACTAATCCACTAATTGTCAATTAATTTTGAGTCAGAAACCTAAAAAACTGAACAAGTACAAAACACTATTATATACGTAAAATAATCAATGAAATATTCTTGTTGATCTTCCTTTAAATATATATATATATATATATATATATATATCTTCCCCAGAAATGTCCCGGAAATAAAGCAGGAATAATATGGTATGACCAATGTCTTTTGGAGATTTCAACATACAATTCATATGACATGAGAATCCATTACGAAAATATTTTCTGTATGTCAAACCCAAAAAACGTGAGCGGCGATCCAAAGAGGTTCAACGATAAGAGGACGAAACTCATCAAAAATTTAATGCTAGAAGTCAGTAACAATGACAAACCCGGTAAGGGACCCCTGTACGCAGTGGGAGAGACCAGGCTCGGGACAAAAAAGATTTACACAATAGTGCAGTGCACGAAAGATTTATGGGGGAACACATGCTACGTGTGCAAGAGTGGCTTACGGAAAAGTTTCGCAAATGCATCAGGGGAAAACAAGGAGGAAGAGTTGTGGGTAGAAGCTGTAATTTAAGGTCTGAGATTTACCCTTTCCTTAGAACTTAAGACTGTTTTATGAGAGCTTTTGTGAATGTTTGAATAAGTGATATAATGAGAAAATAAAATGTGTGTTTTTCTGTAACGGAACAATATGTATGAATAGCTTTTAGCTTCTTTTATTTTCTTTCGTGTCAACAAACTTTTATAACTTAGAAATACTCTATTACTATTTACTGTTCAAAGTTTATTACATTTTTTTCTTTTTATAATACATATATATATATATATATATATATCTCTAAATATATGATTTTATAGAATTAGTTACTACAAATAAAGTATATAAAAAAATAAAATATTCATAAAATTTATGAGAGGAGGATGAAATGAAGAAAGAAATGTTGATCTGATACAATCTCCATCTTTGTTTATCACCCACATGATGAAATTCCAAAATATATGTTGCAATATCAACACTTCAAACACCAATTTTATGTCTTATAACATTGGCCAATTCGGTTGTTCTGGCTTGGATTTTTTCATTGTACACTTGAAAGTTTTAATATAATGATCTTTAGACGAAAAAACATTGGCCAATTCCTAATTTAATTCTACAAATATTTCATGATTAGTAATCCAATGTACCATCGTGTCCTTCAAATTGGTTTCCATAATAGTCATATTCTAAATCAAAACGGTTAATAGTCAAACATATAAAATGCTCGAAACGGTATATAACGTAGAAAGACCACCAATGATTGTCTGATCATCCATTAACATGGAGATAACTAAAAACGGATGTTCAATTCCAATGAAATTCGATGTATCTTCATCGAAATGCAAGAAATTCATCACATATATGATGAGGATACCACAGTTTAAAATTACATTTAAATCGCCTTATCCATCACAAGAGGAAGAAGAGAAACTTTGGTGTAGCATTCAGAAGAAATCATTCAAAACAAATAAAACTCACTTACCCTTAAGAAAACGAAAAGTATAATGGCCATTGTGGTCGTCATTGCCAGAGAATAGTTCTTTTAATAATTAGGGAGGATTTTTTATGTGAGAATTTTCTCATGCTTGTATTTGATATTTTTGTATAAAGGTTAGATAATGATCATATATACTTAAAACCTTTGTATTTGTACCCTTATAATGTAAATTTTATATCTTTCATAGAAAAAAATTAGCTAGTTAATTGGTGGTTTATAATAGTAAACTTACTACTAAAACACTATTTTCATAACTTGGACTCTAAAATGTTGTAAAAAATTAAGTTGCTAAATTCAATCAACCCTAAACGAAAATCGCCAACCGTTCCCCTCACTGCAAAAGGCGATTTTCCAGACAAAGTTCCAGAGACCTTTTTTCATGTTTGTACAATAGATTATTAAACAAATTTGCATAACATTCTGGTGAAAATTCTTCAATTCCTGATGAAGAATGTTAAATAGTCTTTGAATTATTCTCATTTTTCAATGAGATCGCCACTTATTGTACAACCGTTAATTCCTGACTTTATCTCCACTTTTACGGTGGGTTCTGATGTAAAGAGAGGTGGTGGAATTTCATAATCAATGGGATCTTATGCACTTTACGATACGCGAATATCTTATGGTAATTCCCTTGATTCATCTTATCTCCTATATAGTTACTCCAATATACAAAAGTCGATTCTATGGAACTGTGATATCCTTCTTCATAGAAGGCTTATTTCTGGTATGTTCAATCACTGCCGGTGGAATTTTCGGTTATCAACCAGTGCATGTCCTTTTACCCATTGGTATAAAGGTTTCACTTGGATTTTTTATCCCATAATTAGTGGAGCAACTAGTTTAATCGAAGAAATCATAATACTTAAAGAGCGGATTGAGACATGATTTTCAAAGGAACATCAAGGATTTCTATCGGAAACATCAGGTATATTGGTTTCAGCGAATGACAAGATTCAGAAGAATCTTCAACAACATTTAATATCAATTTACAAGTTAAAGTAATGTCATGGGAATTT
Organism: Orychophragmus violaceus; assembly: GCA_030180135.1. Lineage (NCBI taxonomy): Eukaryota > Viridiplantae > Streptophyta > Magnoliopsida > Brassicales > Brassicaceae > Orychophragmus > Orychophragmus violaceus. The sequence continues at coordinate 44,040,310 of CM058233.1, forward strand.
TAGAGTTTAAGCAGCAAGCTGATAGCCAACAAAAAGTATATGAAAGGGGGACATAACATAAATTTTCTGTTAGCCTATAAGACTTCCACCAGGAAAGCATGGTTACTCTCCACTCTTTCATCGAAATTGTTTCAGTTTCCTATATTCGGATTAACGGTTGTATTAAGATTGCATTTGTATCTTGTAAATCTTTTATAATATCAATATATTTGATTTGTAGGAAAAAAATCAATCAACCTCCATTTTTAAATATATACCCCTTTTGTTTTGTTAGTCCGGTGTAAAACACACATTGTATACATCAATAAATCCCATGAAAAACGTTTCTATCTCCCTACTAAGCGATCGAAAAAGCAAATTTTTAACCGTCACTTTGTCTCTTTGCAATGTTGGTCCGCCGGCTTCTGCCGGTGACTGTACAGTTTCATTATTATTTCTGTTTTATCTTTCTTTCTACAATAAGTTTGATGGGTGTTGATTCCTTGAGAAATTTTTTGTTCAGATCTATTATCTTCCTTTTGTTGGTGATACAATTTGCAATCAAAATTTAACGGAAGATCAACGCCCATCTATGCCGGAGGTTGTGGATACAGTTTTGCATCTATCAAATCCTCCGGATATGAAATCTCCAACTAATTTATCTCAATCTTGTTGGCAACTCTACGACAAGGACATTTATATGATAATTATGAAAATATTGGGTAGTGGGGCTTTGGGAATGGTGAAATTTTTGACAACAAACCGTTGGTTGAATCGAACTGTATTTTCCAGAGTCTCTGCCGGTGAATTTCCGTATTCTAATAACGGTTATTTGTCCATTCTAACTCTTATTGTTAGTTTTGGTGTTCTTTATGGTGTCTATCATAATTTTATGGTACGACTTGTCGATTTTTGGTACAAATCTTAGTAGATTTGTTGCCAAATCGAAGACCCCAAAGGAAGCCGCCACCGAGACTGCGAATGTTTAAAGTTAATAAAGAGACAAATATGTTCATTAGAAGAAGACGACAAGATTTAGGTTCATCATCAACAGCATTTTATTTTATTTATTCGGAAAAGTAATGCATAGTGCATTTTGGAGTTTCATCCATGAGATGAGAGCCAATAGAAGATATATGAAGAAGGTATAACATATTTCATCTATTAGCCTATAAGACTTTTGAAAGGAAATCATGGTGACTCTCCACTTCTTCATCGAAATTGTTTCAATTTCTTATATTTGCGTAATCTGTTGAAATAAGATTGACTATGTATCTTGTAAATTCTCTCTAATATCAATGTATTTGATTTGTCGGAAACAAAATCCAATTAACCTAAAATAGTATCTATTCATTAAAATTATAAATGCATAAGTTAAATTTACACTCCAAAAATATCACTAAGGACATTTTACTAACATACATAAAATATTCCCTCTTCAAAACCGTTTTTAAAGTGACTACACTAAACCGTGTCGTTGCACTGTAATTTGTGGCCGATTTCGGCTTTGGCGTCGGTCGGTAATTTTTACGTTCCCTTGTTTTAGTTTATTAGGCGAATGTTATTAAGATACTGCTTGATTTTCACTGTTTTCATGATGACATACCAATTTTCCCTCCTCTTCCTCATGAAACTGAGAAGATGATTCCATGGAAGAAAGGAGATATAAATATATTATCTAATCAATTCCCGGTGGATCTCCAAACTGCAGTCTTAGGGTTTACTTTTTTGTGACCTCGTTTCTACTTCCAAGATATCAAAACTATATTTAGGATTTGCAGATGTCGTTTAGTAATAACTGTTATTTCTCTCCAGATGGGAGTGGTTTCAAGGATGGAGAAGATGGACTTACCAACTCTGCTAGCACCACGCAGGATTAGGGTAATGTCATACTGTTTCTGGGGTAGTCTTACATTTAAATTGAAGTGGTTTGGATGCTTTTGTTAATTCAATATCCACGAATCTCGTTTTTTCATGTTAATATATATTTTCTTCGTTTCTATTTTTCTAAATTTTTATAACTATGGGACAAAATCTGTTGGTGACAACCAAACTCATGAGTTTAGTAGCTCTGTTTTTGTGGGGCTTGGGGGGGGGGGGATCATAAAAGTGTGGATTGGATATCATGTGATAAACTTTGTTCGGATAAAGATAATGTGGAATATGTTTATGTGCATTAACGGACTTTAATACAGCTCTGTTAGAAAAATAGTTATGGCAATTGATTATATCAGCTAGATATCTAATCAACAAATGACTAATTAAAAAGGTGGAAACAAGGAAAACCATCTCGGTATAGAATAACCCATGGATCCCATCCAATCGCCAGATGCCAGCTACCTGCAAACACAACAACCTTGATTCTTCACTTACGGTTGACCACTTGATTGACATTTCAACATCTACATTGAAATTCATCTGATACATGAGATTATTGTGCCAAAAGACGGATCAATTATTGTTAGTATACTCATCAGTAGGTACTTAATAACATCAAATTTGGGAGTGTTTCCCATGTCATAAGTATTCACAAATATAAATTATATATTCTAGAGTCCATCATCGTATAACAGAAATAAGTTATTCACATGGATATTATAATACCTTTGGAAAAGTAGGAAGGATAAATTCTATAAAAACTTAGATCGGAATCTTCATCAAATCTTAAGAATGGTGGAAAGAAAATTTCCAACATGGAAAGATGCCCAAGTAAATGGAACTCAAAGGAATATACATGATCATTTAGCAATGGAGAATCAGATAGAAACAAATCTGATTAAAAATGTAAAATGGTGCTATATAGCTCATGGAAAGAAGGTGATGTGTATTCATGTCAATATTTGTGTATATGCTATGAAGAAGGCGTGGATGTAAAGATGGGAGAAACAAATATTTAGAGTAGTTTCTCATGATTGTACGCTGAATTATGAGGCATTTATTTGAACCATGGGAGACATGGGATTTTTCTAACAAGTGAAAGCTGTGTTCGCTACATACTGGTCTTAGTTGGTGAATATGGTGTCTGGACCAAAGGAGTGGCCAAAGAAGTGGCCTGCGTTTGCAATTTAAGTGAAGGAGTTCGAGAAACGAAAGGTGTTCTTCAAGATCATCAAGATTTCTTGGATTCCACAGAAAAACACAAATATTGAAAAACTAGCATGAAATGCTCGCGTTCAACCGTCATATATTACCTTTCTTGTAGACATGACTCGTGTAGAAAAGAGAATAAAATTTAAAATAAAGTGATAAAATTTTAATATTCAAACATTTGCAAAGAAATACTGAATTAAGTATTTTCTTCATATTTTTCAAATGTATATGAGAATGAAAATTGTTAGAACCCGCTTTTAGACAATGACGCTAGCCAATATTTTGATAGCTTTTTGGTCAATCTAGTTGTCAGAATAGCCGGATTTTGGAGTCGTTGGATTCTGTATTGTGAACACTATGAGAAAGTATATCCATGTGTCAAAATGAAGGTAGTTTAAATAGAAATCTAAAGTGAGTTTTTTAAAAGCTTAAAATGTAATATATGTGAAATGTCATAAATTGGAATCAGAGGTGAAATTCGTCATGTATATAATGGAAAGTTTATAATAAGGTTTAAAACCTTCAATACACTTACATTTCGAGAAAATATATCGGGGCTTTGGCTTTGATTTGAGATTAGATTTTGGATTTGATAAATATGCATATAGCCTATTCTTTTTAATCAAATTTATATGTGGCTTTTACTTTTAATAAAAACTAAGTGTTATTCCGCGCTACGCGCGGATTATGAGTTCAGAATTGTTGTAACTAAATTGTTTTTGTGTATAAGTAAGTTTTTTAATTATTTAATTTCATATATAATCTAATGTTTTTGTTTGAATTTCTCATATTAATATGTTATTTGTTTAAAAACTTTCGACTATTGGATGATTAGTTTTCTCATATATTTTTTTTATGAAATAGATAATGCAAATATGCAAGAGATATTTATGGAAGAATGAGTAACGTCGAAACAAATATGACTCTATATTATTTTAAAGTGTATCATCTATAGTTGGAAAAGGAAAGAAACTACAACATATATAATACATAAATGAGAAAGGCACTCCAGCGTAAATTATATCATATCCATACTTCTCTGTTCTCCAAATATTGTTGTCCACTTACTTATTATGTATATGATTAAATATGGTATCTAGAAGTATAATTTTTTTTTTGTTAAGCTTTTTATTACATTTGTGGATTTGTTAAAGTAGAATTTTGTTGTCGGTGCTGAAGTAAGGATACAATTATTTTTACTTCCATAACACGGGTCTTGAAGATCAGAGTGTTGTTCATATCTAGGTAATTTAAAGTAGAGAATCATATTTTTACTCTTCTTTAATCTCCAATTTTCGATGAGATTGTGGTTGATACGAATACCCTTAGTGAGGATGGTAAGTATATGGCTTATGAGTATAACTCATGTTTTAGTGATTGTGTAACTATTAAAGTTAGGAAATCTGAAGATAAAACAATAGAGCCTGATATTTTATTTTGGGGTAAGGTTTCGTCAAATTGAGTATTTTACTACTCTTTACTTAGTTTTCAACTTTCACATGAGTTTGGTTATGTTGATTTTAGGTTAAGTTTAATGAAATTACATGGACACATGGTGCGAAAGGTTTTTTCTACAGTCTTTTTCCAGCTCCACATTGAATCATGGTTTATATAACTAATTTCTTCTTATGGCTTTGAGTTTTTGACCAGTTTTGTACATGTAATCTTTTTAGCTTTAGGATTACGTTTGATATTGTTTCTCAAGAATTCTTTATTCCTGACATCTGTAATGTTTGCTTATGATATTGTGCAAAATTTGTTGATGACTTAATGATTCCTTGTATATGCTCTACAACTTTAGTAGAATGCGCCAATCACATCTGCATTATATTTGGCTATACTCAATTACTTTTGAATAAACCATTTATTTGAAGGAAAAATGAAGCATATACTAAAATATCTTGAGCTTGTTGGTTGCAATTTCTGCTTGTTGGATTAGTCTTTTGCAGGCTGCAATCATTCCTCGGAGCCACACATGGTTGGTGAGTAAACCAACAATGAAAACATTTTTTGTCTTCTTTCTGGTTTCTTCATCTTTTGAGATTAGTATTGTCTTCTAATTTTTGTTATGTTTCCGGTTTCTTTTACTGCTACCATCTATTTTGTAGTATCCCTCGAATGGTATGGCTATTAATGGTTGGTCTTGGGCAAATGAAGTTCCATACCTGTCCCGAAGAAGCACCTCTTGCAGCAGGTATTTTTTTAAGACATGTCTTTTTGTTTGTGAAAATCTGGTCTTAGTTTTTGATCTCAATTCGAGGTGACATTCTGGTCTTGCAAGATATTACAGAGGCGAAGGACTTCTTTAAGCACAAAGGGGTCGATGTTGAATCAGACTGATGCAATGGCTTGTTAACGACCAAACATTAGAATAGTTATCGTTATAGAAAGAGCTCTTAAAGGTGTCATATGAATAGTTGACTTAAGCAGTGTTTCCTGACCGTTCTGGAAGAACCAACGCACATAACGCAAAAAGCAACGACTAATTATATTTACGTTTCTTTATCTTTATTTTTTTCATTCGTCCTGATATGATGATGCGAAAAGCCAAGTGAAGAAACTAACAAATTCTTTTACATCTGCAAACCCTTTTGTGTTCTCATCCAGTTTTGTAAATTTAAAACCATATAATCAGATGCGAGGGAGAAAAAATTATGAGGAATGATACAAACGGCTTGTTTATCTCTTCTTCTTGCCACCTTTGCCAGACTTTGAAGAAGCTTCTTCAGTTCAGGCATGACATAATCTTAGGAGACACCCTTCTTTTGACTTAAATTGAAATAATAGATATACCTGCATAGCGAGCAAGACCTTTTGAATGTCACCAACCTCATTCTCTAGAATCTCTTGTTATGCAGCTAATACTTCCTGTGGCCTCAGAATTCTTTTGAGCCAAACTATAGTCTTTGGACAAAACAGACCAACTCTTGAGATATATATACATACAACACGAAAGAACTAAACTTGACCCAAATACAACTACATTTACATAATCTTTAGATATTCGATTCTCTTCTGCAAGATTATACCAAGTTCCATGTTCAGGTGATGAATATACATTAAGCATGTGAAGCTCTTCATTATTTAGCAAGGGCCCCTCGCCTTCTATCATTCATTTGAAAAGCCTCATCCATTGCCGTCGTTTCAGCGACGAACCAAACACGACCGAACACAATAAACCGACAAAACCCAATGGCAAAACCTTTTTCCCAAACCGAAATCACGGCGGAAGATAAGATACGGAGCTGCTTAAAGCGAAACCAGCGGAATCGACGCCTTCTTGGCCCATAAAAGAGGAGCTGCCTTCGTGTGATCCGATAGAAGACGCATGAGCTCTAGAATCCCACCAAATCTCCAAATTTGACCCAGGAGAACTGATGACTCCGTTAACGTGATTGAATTAAAACCCAGAAGATGATGCTTTGTCCCGATTAGGATCCACTTCTTGCTCTTGCTCTTCGTCCAGATTCTCGTGGCGTAGTTTCTGGCCTCCTCGGCCGAATCGTCGTGCTCATCGGTTCTAACCTCGTTTGAGAAAGCAGAGCCTCTCCCTCCACCGGTTTCCACGACGCCGGAATCTGAGACAGTGGAGAATCCGGGATAAAAACTGTGTATTCGCAGGAGCTGAAGCGGATGTGATTTGGCGAGTGAGAAGGAGGGTGGGAGACGGAAGTCTATGCAATGTTGATCAAATGCACACTTCTTTAAAAAAGGTGAGTAAGTGGTAGGAAGAGAGATCGATTCGATTTCTGGGCGTTATCAGAAAGTCCAAATTAATTTGGCAGCCATGAAAGATTCTGAGATATCTTTAGATTTTTTTGTGTACGAATTATAAATTGGAGAAATCATCTGACTTTGCAAGTTGAGAGTGAAGCGGATAGACTGAGTCTTTTTTTTTTTTTTTTTAGTCAAGTGTATTCTTCATAAATAGTACACTAAAGAGGTCTGCCCATGGGGCTTACATGAAACAAAGCTGACTTAGCAATACTGTCGGCCAAGCTATTCTCAAACCTAGGTATGAAATGAAAAAATAGGTGATTATGGAAGAGGGCAAGGTGTCTAATGTCGGTTAGAACACCCGCAATTTCCAACAAATCAGACCCTACTGAGAGGGTAGTACAAAGGGTCTCAGAGTCTGAACATATTTGAAGACTTGAGTGACCGGAGTTGATAGCTGCTGCGATTCCTTCCTTGACCGCTAGGGCCTCTGCTGCAATCGCTGATGGGACATGGGACCTGCCCGCAGATCCCTGAGCAGGTGAGGTGCCGAGTTCATCAATGAAAATCCATCCCATTCCTCCTCTCTTTGATGTGGCATCCCAAGCTCCATCTGTGAAACAAGATAAGATGCGTGGGCTCCTGGGTTTTGAAGAATTCCGCTTGGGAGGAGGCCTCTGTTTCTGAAGCTGCATCGCAGATTCCCAGGCTTTTGCATTCGAAATAGCCTTACTGATGATCTCTGCCTCGTCAGTCTTCAAATTCTCGAAAACCAGTTTATTACGTGCCGTCCAGAGGTACCATAGTAACCAAGGGTAAAGAGGAGCGACAGATAAGCCGATAGGAGGCAGAGTAACTGAGGCAGTACAGTCCGAGAGGAGGTTGTGCATACGACCAGGAAGACCAGAGAGATCAGGGACGTTTATCAGAGGTGCATTGTGCCATACAGACTTCGCAAAAGGGCAGAAAAACAGGACATGAGCAATAGTTTCCAGCTCTCCACATCTCTTACACACTTCTGCAGAATGGATCCCTCTTATTGCTAGTAAATTCCCTACAGGCAGGGCATTGTTTGCTGATCTCCATAAAAATTGGTTGATCTTTGGGAGAGTTTTTACCGACCAGATTGCTTTTGTCCAATTGAATTGGGGAATGGGCGTTGGGGCATCTGATCCTCTTGCTTGGTTATAACCTGTTTTAACTGTGTAGGTCCCTGTTTTCTCTCCTAGCCAGACCAGCTTGTCTAGGGTCTTGTGAGATGGTGGAATGATACACCTGATTAAATCCTCATAATGAGGTAGATGGAGACGGATTGCCTCTAAATCCCACTCATTCGTGGTTATGTCCAGCAGGTCCGAGACTCTAAGAGCCATGTTGTTCTGATTAGGCGGACCATAAGGCTTGGTTGTCTGAGCAGAGAGCAGCCAAGCGTCATTCCAGACTTCGATACTTTCTCCATTTCCCACACTCCATCCTAGATGCTGCTTGAGGAGCTCTCTGCCGGCAAGTATTCCTTGCCATCCATGTGATGAGCCAGCTTTGTCTTGACAGTCCATGAATGAGCTATCGGAGCAGTATTTTCCTAAAAGAACTTGAGCTAAAAGAGACTTCGGGTTATTCAAAATACGCCACCCAAGCTTTGCAAGAAGAGCCAAGTTAAAGGTTTATATATCTCTAAATCCCAAACCTCCCAAATATTTGGGTAATGTAAGCTTATCCCAAGCTATCCATGATAATTTCCTTTTGTCCGGAGATGCGTCCCACCAAAATCTTGTTAAAATTGACTGAATTCTTTTACAAACCGAGACGGGGAGCTTAAAGCAAGACATGGTGTAAGTGGGAAGAGCCGCTAAGACCGCTTTGAGGAGTACCTGCTTCCCGGCACTTGATAAGAATTTTGTTGTCCATCCATGGGATCTTTGGCGAATCCGGTCAACCAGCCCCGTGAATATATCCTTTTTCTTCCTATCAAAAGATTCCGGGAGACCCAAATATTTTCCAGCCCCTCCCTCTTTTGTAATATTCAGAGACTGCTTCACCCTCTCCTTTATGGCCAATGGGGTCTTCTTCGAAAAAATCACTGATGATTTGTCACTATTAATGCATTGACCCGAACAACGTTCGTATCGCTTCAAGATATCCATAAGAGCATGGCAGTTCCTCGAACTTGTTCGACAAAAGAACATCGTATCATCGGCAAATAAGAGGTGATTGATGTATGGAGCTTTCCGGGCCACTTTGATCCCTTTTAACTTTCCAGACCTTTGGGCATTTTTGCACAAACCCGAAAGTACCTATGTGCACAAGATAAAGAGATACGGAGATAGGGGATCTCCTTGGAGAAGTCCTCGAGAAGGAATTGTCATTCCATGAGGAGCTCCATTGATTAGAAAAGAGTAAGAGACCGTTTTGACACACTCCATTACCCATCCAATCCAAACTTCTTGAAAACCTAACTGACGGAGGACTTGTTGAAGGAAGCCTCATTCAATCCGGTCATATGCCTTACTCATATCAGTCTTCACCGCCATTGAGCAGTGTTTTTCAGCCTCCGATATCTTAAGAAAATGAAGGGTTTCATGGGTAATCAAAACATTGTCGGATATGGCTCTGTTTGGGACGAAAGCGGACTGATATGGTGAGATAAGGATGTCGAGGTGTTTCTGAAGTCTGTGGGTGAGGACCTTTGCAATTATCTTGTAGCGCACATTACATAAAGCAATGGGTCGGTAGTCACCCGGGCCGTTTTGAGAGGAGCCTTTCGGGATTAGACAAACATGAGTCTCGTTAAGGCGGGTTTCCATCGATTCGGTCGTGAAGAAAGCTTGTATTTCACGGCAGATATCCTCCCCTAAAGTGTTCCAAAACGATTGGTAGAACCCGGCAGAGAAACCATCTGGACCCGGCGCTTTATCCGAATGGATATCAAACACAGCTTTTTTAATCTCTTCTCTGTCTGGAATTCTGCAGAGGTCGGCATTCATTTCTTCCGTGACTCTTTCCGAGAGGGCTTCCGAGACCGGCTGAAAGTTAGAATTGCCATTGGAGGAAAATATGTCTTGGTAATACTTTCTGAAAACTTCTCCAATGGCGTCCTCTTCAAAGAACTTGCGCCCCTCAGAGTCTTCAATGACGGTTAAACGATTGCTGGATCTTCTCGTCTTTGTGACTGAGTGAAAGAAGCCCGAGTTGCGGTCTCCGCCTTGCAGCCATTGTACTATGCTTCGCTGTCTCCAGTAATTTTCCTCATCTTTATAGGCCTTGTCGAGCTTCTCTGTGAGCTCTGTGATTCGCTGTTGGTCCGGAGGGGAGGAAGACAACGCTATCTCTAACTCTCTTTGGTGCTCAATAATTATCATAGCACTGTTTTCCTTCTTAATTTTTGACCAGTTGATTAATTTCCTTCGACAGTGGTTGATCTTGATTGAGACTTTTTCCTCTAAATCCTTTCTCCAGGCAGATTCAATGAGAGCCTTTACTTCTTCCTCATTGCCCAAAGATCTGTCATAGCGGAACGGTCTTTTTCTCTTCTGTTTTGTAGTGCTTAGATATGTGAGCAGAGGTCTATGATCCGATCCTTCGTAACGGAGATACTCACACCTACCCGATGGGAAAGAGTCCGTCCAGTTGCAGTTTGCAAGGACTCGATCCAGCCGCTCCTGAATGAAGTGTGTCTACCTCGTACCCCGCCAAGAGAGGGCTGAGCCAGAATGCTTTACGTCCCAAAGACCGTTCATCGACACGAAGCTGCGAAACGGTATAAAAGAGCCTTCACTACGCGGAGGGCCTCCTACTTTTTCAGAATTTTCTAGAATATCGTTAAAATCCCCAGTAATCATCCACGCTATCTCTTCTCTGAGTTCACCTAAGGAGGTTAGGTTGTCCCAGAACGCTTGTCGACCTTCCTGTTGAGGGGGTCCGTAAATGGCCGTGAGGAAAACTCTTTTTCCCCTGTACCAGATTTCTGCATCGATGAAGTTTTGGGAGGTAGCGAGAATGGTCAACTCAATATCTGATTTCCAGAATAAAGCCAAACTCCCACTTAAGCCAATAGGGGGAATTACAACATATTTCGAAAATCCCAACTCGTGGGCAGTTTTTACAACAAAATCATCTTGATTCTTAGTCTCCGACAGGAAAAGGACGTCCGGGTTGAGAGACTTCTTCAACTCCCGGAGTCTAGGAACTGTCAATTTTCCTCCTAAACCTTGACAGTTCCAAGATATTAGCGCTAAGGAGTCCGGTTTGGTGGATTTTGAAAATCCACCCGATGCTTCATCGATGCCGGAATTAGTTTGACTGGAGGAGCTTCATTATCTTGGGTGGTCTCAGTAGGGAGCTTTCTCCTAGTGGAGGTGGATGCTCTTGCAGAGAGCTGTTTACGAGCATTTGCACCTTGGATAGGGCTTCTGACTCCCCTAGGCTTTGCCAACGGTTTCGAGACCTTCCTCTTCCCTGCCGCTTTTGTTTGGGTTGCAGTTGGCTTTTTAGTAACCCTTTTCCGGTTTTGTTCTGCAGTTGTTCCAAGTCTCAGCGCTACCGGAATTCTTTCCTCAGAGACTGGTGAGTTTGAATTTCCTTTTGGGATAGTTTTCTGACCAGATCCACTGCCTCTTTCTATGTTCAACTCCTCACCCGTGGCATAGTGGACTTCTACCTCCTGAAGCCTAGCTATAAGGGAACTTGATAATCCAGAGGACTTGTTTTGTTGAGATACTGGTTGTGGCTCAGAGATTCTCTCCAGTGCAGATTGACGCCTCCTTAATTCGTTTGAAGAGTTTCCACTTCCCCGGCTTCTTTGGTTTGACATTGCTTCTCTAGGGGGGTTTGGTGGGGGTGTCCTAGAGCTTTGAGAGTTCTGGATTGAAGGTTGATGATCCCTAGCACAGGGTAGTATTGCAGTATTTCTTTGCTCTTGAGATGTTATTCTCGAAGGTTGTCGGGCTGAGAGCTCCTTTTCATTTAAGTGGTGACGAGCATCGTTTGGAGATAGTCCATGAGCGTGTGCTGCAGGTTGCAAGTGTTGATGCCTGCTCTTTTGATAGTAGGATCCAGAACCAGAGTGTCTGTACTGATTATCCCGACTAGAGTGGCCTAGAGGGTGGTAGCGGTGCTCTCTGTTTACAGGTTCTCTTCTGATTGAGCGGTCCGTGGATCGGAGGGATTGTGAGGGCCTTCTTGAAGCTTGGATTTGTCTATGCTCCTCTAGACTTCTGAGGGTATTCTGTTGACTAACCCCGAGAGGCTGGGATCTGTTGTCATCTTTTTTTGCTGCTGATGGACAGGTTTCAGCCTCATGAGAAAGGCGGTGGCAAATGAAGCAGTGTTTTTCCAGTTTATCATAGACCACATCCACCATAATTGTCTCAGCCGAGGGGAGTTGCACGGGAAGCTTCATTTCTAAAGGTAGGAGCCCATTGATGTGTACTCTAACACGTCCTTGCTCGATGTCCTTGTCAACTACTTGTCCCAGCTCACTGCCGAGAGTATGGAGAGTGGCTTCGTTCCAGAAATGGAGCGGGAGTCCATTGAAAGTTATCCAAAACGCAATGGTACTTGGGAAATTGTTTGAGATTATAGGTTCCCATTGTTGAAGGATTAACATCCATCTCTTATAGTGGAAAGGGGAACGTCGGAGAACTGAAAGCATTGCTGCCTCCGACCTGAACTTGAACTGGAAAAGTTCTGGACCCAAAGCTCGTCCCGTGACCTGCGCCTCCATATTCCACATCTGAACCAGCCAGTCAACCACCCAATGAGTTTTTTGAAAATCTGGGTTGGTGATTCTTCCAATAATAGTGAAACGATTTTCCTCAATAAGCGCTGAGGTATCACAGTCTGGGATAATAATCGGGGTTCTTCTTCTTTGAGATAAGGGTTTAGCTACCCATTTGCCTTTTTCTTGTCTTGAGTAGGGGCGAGACATTTCCAGAGAGTATGAGTTTACACCAACAGACTCGGAGAAGATCCTTACAAGAAGGTAGAGATGTACTGAGTTTAACCTGGTTAGTGGTTATGAGGCCGTTTCTGGAGCAGGTATAGTATCTTGAACAGGGGAACTATCCTCACAGCGAGGTAAACAGAGAAAAACTTTACGCTTGTTGGTTCAGAGATCTGTAGGTATTGAAAGGAGACAAGCGAAGCCTTTGCAGCGAAACGTGGTTTTGGAACAAGTAGAGCTGGTGACTCAAAACCGTCTTTAAGACTTTGGTAGCCTCCAGAATGGTCTGGGAGGGAGAGGTGGATGAAGAAAGCTTACCGGCAGAGTAGGAGACGGGCCCTCCGACTAAGGTCGGGGGCGGAACCGCGGTTGCGCTTTTCCCAAAGTGGTATTGGCCAAAGTCAACTTTCTATTTTGGGTTAAAACCGGGTAGGATAGGGAAAACTATGGGCAAAACAAGACAGATGAAACTCCCTCGGGAGGAGTGCCTGGGAGAATTTGAAAAGCGAAAGAGGGCAAAGCACAATGATAGACTGAGTCTATGTGGCATGCAATTGAGGTATTAGTTTTCTGCCTACATGTCATACCTCTGGAGCCTCAATGATCTCTTATTTTATAGTATAACTAGGGTTTATCCCGCGCTACGCGCGGGATTTCTGTTCTAAATGGTTTTAATTATATTGTCTATGTTTATGTATTAATTGTATTTTATTTTTCGTTTTATTAAATATCTATTTTTCAGTTGGCTATTTCAATATTTTTTAAAATCCTTAGTTGTTCCGTAAATAAGATTTGTTTTTTAATTTTATTTTTTTCTGCAAATATAAAACATATACTTCCTTAGAGAGATAGTGATGTTGAAACAGATAACATTCTTTAAAGAAAACTATAACATACTTATTGAATGAAAAAGATATGCGAGCTAATTTTATATTGTATTCATATTTTTGTTCTTTTGATGTAATGTCCACTTAGTTATTGTGTTCTTATCAAATATGGTATTTAGGGTAGAGAGTATTGTTGCTTCTCTTATCATTTGAATGATTTATTGCCTGGGCATGAGTTTGTTTTTTGGTATTTGGATGTACTATCAAGTTTAATACTTCATAAATTTGTCATTTTGTTAATGTGATTTTGTGTTGCTATACACAATAAAATGTTATTGTTGTCCGAAGCGACATAAAATATAAGAGTACAGACAATGAGTCATTTCTTGAGTGAGCTGAGAAATTACATGGCCAGTTAAATGGTTTTTGTTGTTCTAAGGTCGGTACACTATAGACGATTTATGATTTATTTTTGTCGAGTGAATAAAAAGATCTTATTTGAGTTTATTTCCATTTACTATTGGGTTTTGGTGCTTATATAAAAGGGTCTGAGAATTTATAGTTGACACACTCATATTAATATAGAAATCTTAGAATAAATGGTATTTAAGTCACTATTGTTTTCTCTCTAAATTCTTTGTGAAAATCGTTTACTCGAATATTTAAAACAATTTGAAAATATGTTTTGTTTGTATGTTTTCCTTTGTTTATCAAATATACTATTTTGTAATTTAGTGAGTTTTTTTTTTTTTTAAATCTTGTTTGCTGTATAAGTTTGCAGACATATCTGAAAATAGACAACGCGGTTCAAGCTACCCTAATTCTCCTAGGCACGATTACCGAGACAGGTCCGGCCGTTTCCAGATCTGCGTTTTCCTTGTCTCCCCGGTGGTCGGATTCCCTCACCGGCGCCGGGGAGAGGTTCCTTGTGTGTTCTTAGTGTCTTGCGGCGACTCTCCTTCCTACTCCGCCAGATCCACAACGACTATCTCTTCCTGATCTTCCTCTGGCTTGCCGGTGGCGTAGTGGTACGTGTCCTCCTCTCGCGGTGGGTCTCGGTCATGGGTTCTCCTGGCCTCTGCTGTTAGATGGCGGATCTGCTTGCTTGCGTCGTGTTTTGCCGGTGGTTACGAAGATTCTCGGGCATGTTGTAAGGCGATTCTGTCGGGATTTCAAGTGCTTGCGTCCGGTGGTTGTGACCGGAGGTTGTGCGCGCAGGTGCTCCGAGTCTCGTGCAGGTCTCTTCGCACTGGTTTTGATGTCTCGTGGTTGGTTAGGAGCTAGGTTTATGGGCTTTCGGTTTAGTATGGTTTATTGTTGTTCTGGTTTAGTATAAGTGTGGTTGTGCTGCTAGGTGGTGAATGGGTAAGCTCCGACTTTGATGTGGCTATTGTCAGGTTCTTTTGGTTGCGGTTCAGCCTCGTGTTTGTGTGATCTCATGCTATCGGTTTTGGTAGCTTGGCGGGTTCGTTGGTGTCGGTGTGGCTGCGGTGCTTTAGGTTTTTAGGCTTCGGGTGGTGTGGTTTCTTTGCATTGGGAGTGTGCTTTTCCTTTCTGTTGTTGCATCGGTATAGTTCATGTGGTTCTCTTCCTTATCTTCTGCCTTGGGTCTTCTACCTCGGGCAAGGGTTCTCCGGCTCAGCTTTAAAGAATTGAGGCTTCGGTCTTCTTAGCATCTAGTCGTTCGCTGGCGAGTGGTAAACAGTTTGGTCCCTCGACTTCCTTGGTTTTATCTTCAGGCGTCTTGCTCGTGGCTCCTAGCGGGTAGCAATATAATGAGTGGCGGTGGGTAAACCTAAATAATCTCGGCTTTAGATGTCACGCTCCTTTCCTCTCCCGGTGCTTGGTGCGCGTTACTTCTTCGTGGTCTTCTTTATTTGCTTCTTTCCTGACTTGTGATGCGTATCAGTTGGTGTTACCTTTCTCTATCTAGCGGTTTATGTTTTAAGTTTGTAAATTTGTTTCGTTTGGTTGTCTTGTGTTTATGTTGTCTCCGGGGATTTTCTTTAATCCGCCGGCTTTTGGCTCCGGTATCGACATGTGATAGCCGGCTTTAGATTCTCAAATCTGTATCTCAAAAATGTATCCGTCCTCAATAATGAAATGGTAATCTTTCAGTGAAAAAAAAAGTATAACTTTGCAGGAGATTTTATTCGAGTGTAGACATTTTTGGTTGTTAATTATTAGTATTCTATTGGCCTAAATGTTAATTTCTTTCGTTGCATTTATGTGTTACGGAAATTGAAGGCTAGTAACATTCTAACCAACTTAGGGTGATAAAAATGAAGTGTTAATTGTTATATCCTCCAAAGCAATGGTTCGGATCCGATTAATGCATTGAGGAATAATATTTGGGCTTTGAAAGGTTATTTGGGTTACTGTCGACAAAATTAATCCCGAATTAAAATACTACATTTTTGGATGCACCTAATACACTACAAACTTTTTTTTTCATTAAAATAGTCTGCATTTGGTCTACATCAAATCTTTTCGATTATTTTCTATCTGCACCGCTAATGACTAAATATTGTAAATGATAACAATGTCGTCTTGGCCACTTGATGTCTAATCCTTCCTAACCATATTTACTATTCAAAGCCATAATGTAAATTCATGTAAGTAATTTAATTTGTTAGTTTAAATTTCATGGTTACACAAATTTTCATTTGTTAAAAATATAATTGATGAGAATTTGTTAAGACAAATTTTTTTTTTTGTTAAGACTGTCTTGGATTGCTGTCTTCCAAATCAAACACGTTTTTTTCCCAACCAAACACGTTTTTCTTAGTTGTATATACAACACATTAAAAGATATGCAGTCAAAGGAAAACAAAACAAAACAGCTTTTAAGAAACGGAAAGATGTTCGATTAAACCGGAACAAACCACTGGTGGAACTAATCCATGGTCTCTTAACAGAATGGGACTGAAATAACTGGAGCAAAAATTTGAGCCACGGCCCACGACCAGTGTTGAGCTTAAGAGTCTCCAAAACCATTACTATCTTCATTTCATTGCACTGCAGATGCTTCCCGAAAACAATTTCTTGCGAGTTTTTGGGAGATGAAGTATCTGCAAACTGATGCTTAGAACTACGTTTGTAACAACAACAACCGGCCAAGCTTTCATCGTCGGTTTCCTTTGTCTCAACTCCACTGACATCTCATCGTGAAATTTCTGGTTAAGGTTAATTAAGATCCTTGCAAATCCGTCGTTCGGTTGAGCTCGTCTGTGAACTTTTCTCAGTTTGCTCGTGCTTGTAAGAGCGTTAGGTTCCTGTTAATTAATCTCTTGATTCACACCAGCACAATAAATGAGAAGAACTTGAGATTTCTCATTGATTTTTTCTTTTGCTAGATCTTGAAACGCCTTTCAACAATTTTAATTGTCCCCAAGAACTTACTTTCAGAGAATTAGGTAATCAACCACTACGGTTGCGCTTCTACTCCGACCTTCGACTCGACGAACTAAATCTTGCCGCCTGCATCTTCACATGGTTGATCAAAATTGAGAGTTTCTTGAAAGATGCTCTCAATATTTGAGTCTTAGTAGATACTGTGAAAACCATGTAAGCTCCAGTGAGCTCGATATCCATATCATCTGAATCATCCAAGTGCTTGCGGAGGATGTCGATTGGCTTCAGTCGTCCTCAACGTAATCTGATTTCTGACCTCACCTTGCTTTGATCGAAATGGAACTGTAGATCAAACAAATGTATGAGGCAACAGACACCAAACTAATATAAAAGAGGAATTAGATGGAGAAGAAGAAAAAAAACGCAATTATACCTCCTCTCCCAATCCTGAAACTCAGCTCGAGTACGTTCTCCAGCCAATAATGCATGCAGAGAATATATTTTCTTGGTTAAGTCCATAGCTGTACAGGACCAACTGATTTAGTGAAAGAGACAGACTTCCGTATATTTTCAACATGAAACAAAGTTTACCATTTCCACCTCATGTTGAGCTTTCTCCAATGCTCGCTCGTCTCTCCTCTTCTTAACCTTTTCAACCTCTGTCCGGATCCTGCTCCTCTGCAATTCACATTCAACCGAAGCGTTTAAGTCATAAACCAGAAAGTTCATTCCACCAAACAAAATAACACATAGGTAAAAGCATCGAGAGCAGGAAAATTTCCCCTCTCTCTCTTTCTTATTGTAATCAAGAATGGTTATTGTACTTACCATCCTTTCCCCCGTCTTCTCTTCTCAGCATTAACGGAAAATTCGTCCAAAGGTACTTGATGGTGAACAACTTTTTCAATTTTCTTCTGCCACACAAATCTCTAAGTAATAGAATTTCATGCCATGACAATTGCAGACTCTTAGAAAGCATGTTATCTGAAATGAATAGATTACACACAATCAATATAACTTTAACTGCCAATTTTCACCAGTGTACGAATAACCAGAAAGAAAGTCACTTGGTTACAACCAGGAATGAACTATATACTCTAGAAACCTACATCATATTCTCCAAGTTATTCTAGTGAAAATCAGAAACAATAATCATCTACCATCTTCTTAGTAGTTATTCACTTACGTCTCAGTGAGATTTGAATCCCCAAATTGATTTGAATCACTGGGGTACCCAGACACTGACTGAGTTTTCAGTTTCTTTGTTGCACGTAATGCCTACAAATAGTTTACCAAATAGCCTAAAGTTAGCAACCTGCTTTTAAACAACAAACCACGCAAATCAAGTTAAATATGACAAAATACCTTCTTCTGAGCTTTTTTAGTCATATACTCCTTGATTTCTTCATCTGAGGTCTTCTTAGACAAACTTCTCCTCTTGCTCTTCCGTTCACTATCGCTATAAGTGGAATCATCTCGTGAGACAAACATCCCTTCTCATGGAGGTCATCGGACGTGAACGTCTTCTTTGCAGAAATCACCATGGAGGTCGTCGAAGGTTTTGGTCGTAGCGTCTGCCGAAGTTGGTGCCATTGCGGAAGTCTTTGTCTACTTTGACAGAGGTTTGGTCGTCGAAAATTGTTTCTGTTTGTTTGGAGCTTATTTATAGGCATGGCGGTGTTGAGGAACTTGATCCGGGGAGCTGAGACGGCAAGAGTTTTTGGAGCTGGGAATTTAATGAGGGTTTGGAGATAGAGGGTTGCAGTGCGTTACGGATGCTCTAATTGCCAATTGATGGTGTAACTGTAACGGATTTGGGCGAGGATATCGGATCGATGCGGCTGAGATTGTAGGTCCGGCAACGGCCTCTGTGTTACGGTAGGAGAAGAGGATCGAAGAGATGAGGTTTTCATTTATTTTTTTAGCAATTGGGTTAGGCATCTACTTAAGCCCACCATATAAAACCGTATCTTGGATTCCTAAGCCCATGTCCTAATTGTCATTACTAAGCCCACTTCATTAAACCATACGCTCAAAGTTTCTAAACGGTTTGTGTTTGTGTTTGTATAGTCGGAAGGAAATATGGAGCTGCCACGTGGCGTATTTGTAGGAGGGTGGAGCCTGCCTACGTGGACACTCTCTCCAGCCTCAATCTCCTCTTATTATATAATATATAAGGAATTGATATTCAAATAGAAAATCTGCTCCATTTGAAATTCCATAACCGATGGAATCTTTCAACATTAATCCTATATATTAGTTGCAATTACTGGCTTATGGCATGATGCAAATATTGATTGTACTTTCCATTTGGTGATTTGAAATACTCGTGCACCTCCTTCTATCAAAATGAGATTACTACAAAACTAAATAACAACTAGATTTTAACCCGCGCTAAAGAAGTGCGGGTTTATGTTTCTTTCTAAAAAAATATTTTTTTTATCTTTCATTTATATATTTATAATTTAAGTTTGTTAACTATTCAATTCAATCTATATAAAGTGAAAATATGATGATATAATGCTAAATATGAAAATAAATTTAATAAGTTTTATTTTTTGTTTGATATTGTTTTATTATAATTTTTAGTTGTTGTAGCTTATAACTATTTTTAGTAGATGTTTAGTTTACATTATTGTTATAAAAATGCATGTATATTTTATTTGATAATTTATTATTTAAATTAATTCTAACTTAGTTTAACATTTGATTACACTACTAAAAATTGTTAAAATATATAACCTTTATAAATGTAATTTTAGTAATATATAAGTTGTTAGATTCTAAATTTGTTAAAGAAAAATGAGCCTCATATGAATCTTTGATTTGTTTATGTGGTGAGGATCCAAATTCAAAAAGATAAGAGTCAGAGCTACTCTTGTTCAGCTGTAAACGGGGTTTGCTAATTCTTGTTGAGTTATCGCAAATTCATAAATCTGCCACAACACAGAAAAATATACTAAAATCTAAGTTATTTTTATGTTTTTCCAATTGCTTATACTTATTTATAAATAACTGCGATAGAAACACTAAATAGATCAATATTTTTATTGATCTCTTCTTTATTAATTGTACAGTATAAACTGTGTTCACAATCTCAAATATGAAGGCGAACAAAGCTTGAAAGGTCATGATCACATCTACTTGGAAGTTTTAAACTAAGTTATTTAGTAAGTGTTATATATTTTTTATCATGTTAGGATAGATAAATATACTCGCGCTTCGTTTGAGTATAATAATACTAACACTTACTTCAATGTCTCTACTTCCTCTGTTTCAGGATTGATGAGTACGATTGAAACATCAAATGCATTTGAGATATGCAGTTCTCCTAGAATATTGAATCATTGTAAGTATAAATTTAAAGCATTCAATAGGAATCATTTTCATTCAGTAGAGTTCAAATGTTTTTATATATTGGTTTGATATAATAACAAACCGAGTATATGTTAAGTTGTTATGATTCAATCTCGTTCTAGGTTCAAAATAAATATGTGATATTAATTTGTTTCCTAAAATATCGGTTTTATTAAAATTCTTATGGATTTGATTATAAATATGGTACTTGATTATAAGGGCATATTACTCGTTGTTTTCCGAATTTGAGCGTTTTTTTAAATTTTGATTCCAAAAATATAGTTATTATTTAAATATTAAATCATAATTTATAGTAACTATCAGGACAGATTCGAGGATGGGTATGATTTATATATTTTGTTTCCTAAAATATAGGTTTTTGTTTAAATATGATAGTGTGATTTCGGAATTACTTGATAGTGTTTAAAAAGAAATTGTATTGACAGAGAACCAATAACATTGAAATAAAATCTCTCTCTTAATGCACTATTTACGTCCACTATTCATGAACAAAAAACCAGTACTACCCCTATTTTATTTAAATATTACATACCTATCTTTCTCTCTCTTTTACACTTTTATTAAAAAATAAATATCTTATCTCTCTTTTTATTGTATGTTAAACATAGTTATACCAATTATTTTTGATATGATTAATGGATTAGGGTTTAGGGTTTGGGGGTTAGGATTTAGGATTTAGGGTTTAGGGTTTGTGTTTAGGGGTTAGGGTTTAGGCTTTGGGGGTTAGGGTTTGGGGTTTAGGGTGTAGGGTTCAGAGTTCCGTTAACCCCTAAACACAAAACCTAAACCCTAACCCCCAAAGCCTAAACCCTCACCCCTAAACAAAAACCCTAAACCCTAACCCCCAAAACCTAAACTCTAAACCCTAAAGGTTAAACCCTAAACCTCAAAGGTTAAACCCTAAACACTCCGTCCAAACCCTAAACACTAAAGCTTAAATCCCATCTATATAAAAAATAGGGTTTTAACCTATATTTTTATTTTTTTAACTACAATACATTATATTTTATTTGATACATCTAATTATCTCATTTATATAAAAAATAGGGAAAATGAGCATTTAATGAATCTGGGTCCACAAACCTTCTCTCTCCATGTAGGGGTAAAATAGGCAACAATAGATTATATAACTAATTTGTAAACTACTCTTCTCTCCTAGTTGGTTTCGTTATTTACATATCCCCTTAACTAACTCACCCGTGTTTAAAAGTTATTAGTATTCGAAATATAGTGGCAAAAATTGTATTGATTAAATATGAATTTTCCAAATTTTATACCATACAGTAAGAGAAAGCAGATTTATATGGCAGATATCAATTTATTTAAATATTTAAATATAGTTAATCAATTATTTTAGTCTTCTACATATGAAATAGTTATAAATATAGTTATTATTATTTCATACCATACATTAAGAGAAACAAGATTTTTATGTTGTTATATACTAATAATATGATAGTCTTCTCCATATATGAATCGATTGGTCACTAAAATTTACCAAAGATATGGTCGTGGTCAGAATCGTATATATTAAATATGATTTTTTCAAATTTCATATGATACAGTAAGAGAAAGCAGATTTTTATGTTGTTTAGTTGTGTATATATAGTATATACTAATATGAAATTGATTGGTCATTATCATTTACCAAAAGATATGTTCGGGGACAATTGTTTATCCTTGTTTTAGAGGGATATTTTAAATACATAAATTAAGTATTTTTACATTGGACGGACAGATTGAATTTAGTAAAAATGAACGATTAAGATTTGGTTTGAAGGACCCACGTAATAAGGCAATATCTCAACTTGGATCCAGCGAAAATTTATTATGTGGGACTAAAATTTTTAATACGAAATTACCCTTAATGAATTTCTCAAAAAACAAAGAAAACCAATGGCATAAAAAGTAATATCCTCCGTAACACTAAGGGCAATTTTAAAAAATGTCATCTGTTTTAATAGTATAGATCCTTCATAATTTTTAATTCTCTTTTTTTTCTTATATATTAATGAGTTGAGAGTAAAACATAGTTTTCATGATCGTTAGCTTGATAGCTTCTATTATAGGTGTTGTGGAATAGCCGAAACACAGTTATATCATGGTATTTCAATTGCGTAAAAACTTCTCACTACGATTAATTAAAGAATAAAAGAAAGGGTGTCTTGCTCCCACACAGTCTGTTCTTTGCTCAAACAATATTGGTATCAATATTGTATTTTGAATTCGATTTTTATTATTATATAAAACAATTATTTAATTTTTTCATATCGTAAAAATTGTGGTTTTACAAAATTTTCATAGTCGTAGTACAAAAATAATATTGATAAAGAAGATTGAAAACATTTTTTAGGAAGTGCGCGAAATTGTTAACGACTTTGTTCATTGGGTGAGAATATTTATTGGGTAAAAATGATCTAGGGTTCATCTTCATAATTTTCTATTGGAAGAGTATGACATATTTCAATACGATACTTTTATCTTAAAATTAAACATATTAATAAGTTGAGATTCTCTAAATATTTTTGATGTAATCTCGGAAACTAATTGAAGTAGTTAGGATTTAATTTTATCGGCAAAATTTTTAAATATATTCGATTATTATCTAAATATATATATACAATACTCGAATTTTAAAATTTTGATAATAATGTACCGCAAATATCACCCAAAATATTTTAAATATAATTGTTGACAAAATTTCATAATTCTTCATTAATTATTTTAAATTTAAAGTTAGAATTCTATACAAGCTCTTTATTATTATTTTTGTGAATTTTTGAATTTATTTTCCTATATTTCATAATATTTTAAACTAAAAATAATAATTTAATAGTATTCTATTAACTTTAACTATTACTAATTAATTATTAATACATACTAAAATATAAATGACCTAATTAACTTTAACTTATGTTGAATTTGAATTATTATAATAAAATATGAAGCACTCATAAAAAGACATGTGCCCCATGTTTGATTTCTTTGATAAATGTTGAATCTTTGTTTTTGGATATATTATCATAGTTATATTTTTACATAATTTAAAGTTTAAACTTTAGAGTTTATGATTTATGGTTTGTGGTATTGGGTTGGGTGTATAGGGTTTAAGACTAGCGACTACTTGGCGACTAATTTTCCGATCTCGACAATAGTCGTTAATTAGTCGTATATTTTGTGACTACTCGGAGACTAGTTAACGACTGTATTGCGATTACCAATATATGGTCACATATTAGTCGCTATTTTACGACTAACGAAGATAGTCGCTAATTTAGTCACAAAATTTGCGACTACTTTGTGACTAATTTCTCTGGTCTCGACAATAGTCGTTAGTTAGTCATAAATTAGTGACTAAATTGTGACTAAATTTGTTGGTCGTAATTAGCGACTAATATACGACCATATTTTAATGGTCATAATACAGTCGTAAATTAGTCTCTAAGTAAGTAGTCGCAAATTTTACGACTACGAATATAGTCGCCAAATGTAGTCGCAAAAACGCTTTTTTCTTATAGTGTTTATATACGACATGTACATCGGTAGAAAAAATGAAATAAAAACGATGTTTATGCTTATAAGCTGCAAAATGAAAAGTCGAGATTTCAACATGATCTAATTAGCTGTACAAAACAACAAAATCTAAAAACATGAATGTTAAAGTTTGAGTACAATGTTTGGTGAGGATCTGAGATATATGAATTTTGTTCATGTGATGAGGCATAGGGTCTGATGGACGTTGGAGCCATTGGAGAAACTAAGCTGAGACACCATAAGAAGAAAATATGCATGCACTTGAAACCAGTGGAGATCATGTTTGGATGGTAAAAATATATCACAACAGTTAAAACCGACAATTAGAGGTCACACTACAAGAAAACAACGTTTTTGCGACAGCAAGTTTGGTCGCATAATAGTCCCTAAACACGCTTTTACGACTAAATATCGACTAAATATGGTAGTTGTAAATCCATATTCGATAAATTGCGTAGTTGTAAAAATCGTCGGCAAGTTACGACTCATTTTAAGATAACAATGGTAGTCATAAAGTAGACGTAGCATGGTCGCAATATATAAGGACTAATTTGCGACTACGTTGGCGACAATTGTGCGACTAAAGCGGGAGTCCATATGCGGTCGGAGAAATGCTGTCATCAAATAGTTGTTAAACTAGGTGACCACTGGGCGATTAATATGTGACCGTATAATATAGTCAGAAAGTAGTCGTAAATATTAGCCACTTTGTAGCGACTGTGTAATAATCATTTTAACTACTATCTAGCGAATAATCCGAACTTCCATATAAGATTATGGTAATGATCTCGCCACTATGTGGCGACTATTATATGACTGTCTAGTATAGTCACGAATTAGTCGTAGACTATGGTAACTTTTTGGCAGCTATTCAGTGACAATTATACGACTGTTTAATGACTGATCTAACGACTATGAAGCAACTACGGGACATCCATATACAATTATGGTATTGAATGTGCACTACTTTCTGACCGTTGAGCGATTAATTGCCAACTATTACTTATTCGTGAAAATAAGAATTTTGTATTATTCCATTTGTCAAATTTACGATTTGTTAATTGGTGATACTGCAATTTGAATGATACAAGAAATGTACCTTTAGGATAAGGATCATAAACCCTCCAATCTAATATATTCGTAATAGATGTGCAAACCAGAACAAAAACATCCGAAATACTATGGTAAGTCACACAGAAATATGTCTCTGATGTGAAAACCAGCTTGGAGTTGTGAGGAGTCGAAGAAAGATATTGTGGTGAAAGAACTACTTGAGGATTTGTAAGTTTAAACCAACAACCCTCAAACCAAGTTGACCAACGGAATTTATCAATATCAGAGGCATGAACAGCTGCCTTTATCTTGATACCCTAAATCCAAAAATGATTTGCTCAATAAAATATGCAAGAATAAAAAAAGACAACAAACAAAAATGGAAAAAGATATAACCTCTTTATCGACTAAAATCATTGACGTTTTAGGATCTCCAACGGAAGAAACACACATCCATACATGCAGGAGGAAAAATTTTAGATCCAAAAGAGATGGGACATTGTTGATCTGAGAAACTCTTCGGATAATCTGAAGAGAATGGTTGATTCTCGATGATGTTTCATTGATGGGAAGACCTTCTATGTAGATACATTGGACAATTTGGCTGCAGAATTTTTCCATCAGATGCATCCTACTGATTCTTTAGAGAGAGCTTTGTTGAGTGTTGAGCAGGATTTATAGCTGGAGGATGATGCTACTGCTGGGTATTTAAGACTAATGGATGCTAGTGAGCATGTGATGCAGTTAGTAACTCAAGAGGAACTGGTTGGTACTTTACAGAAAGCTGCCACACTTGGAGATTGGAGCGAGGAAAAGGCTCCAAAGATTGAGCTGAAGCAGCTGCCTGCAGACCTCAAATATGCATTTCTTGATCAGAATTCTATTACCCTGTTATTGTTAATGCTTGTTTGAATAATGCAGAACTCACCTTATTGCTAAGCAAGCTGCGCAAGTATCGCAAGACTCTTGGCTATTCTCTTGATGACATTTCAGGTATCTCTCCGGACTTGTGCATGCATAGGATACACCTTGAGGATGAGAGCATGTCGTCAATTGAGAATTAGAGGCGTTTGAATCCTAACCTGAAAGAGGTTGTGAAGAAGGAGATCATGAAGCTGTTGCAAGCTGGGATTATCTATCCGATCTCAGACAGTGCTTGGGTCAGCCCAGTTCATGTGGTTCCTAAGAACGGAGGAGTCACAGTGGTGAAGAATGACAAGAACGAGCTGATCCCTACACGGACAATCACAGGGCATATGATGTGTATAGACTACATGAAATTGAATGCATCTACCAGGAAAGACCACTTCCCATTACCTTTCATTGACCAGATGTTGGAGAGGTTGGCAAATCATCCATACTACTGATTTTTGGATGACTGTTCTGGTTTCTTTCAGATACCTATTCACCCAGAGGATCAGGAGAAGACCACCTTTACCTGTCCTTATGGCAATTTTGCATACCGCAGAATGCCATTTGGACTGTGTAACGCTCCTGCGACATTTCAGAGATGCATGATGTCTATCTTCACAGACATGATAGAGGATTTTATGGAGGTCTTCATGGATGATTTCTCTGTCTATGGACCATCTTACCATGCTTGTCTGGATAATCTGTGTAAGGTGCCGGCTAGATGTGAAGAGAAGCACCTGGTTTTGAACTGGGAGAAGTGTCATTTCATGGTCAGGAATGTCATTTTACTTGGACATAGAGTATATGACGCTGGGATTGAGGTCGATCGAGCTAAGATTGAGGTGATGACAGGACTGCAGGCGCCTTCAGTCAAAGGAGTGAGTAGCTTTCTTGGGCATGATGGATTTTACTGGAGATTTATTAAGGATTTCAGTAAGATAGCTAGGCCACTCACTGCACTTCTCTGCAAGGATGTGAAGTTTGAGTTCACAGACGAGTGTCATTCTGCATTCAAAGAGCTGAAGCAAGCTCTAATTTCTGCTCCAATTGTGCAACCTCCTGACTGGGACCTACCTTTTGAGGTGATGTGTAATGCTAGTGACTATGTTGTAGGAGATGTTCTTGGTCAGAAGAAGGACAAGAAGCTTCATGCTATCTACTATGCCAGTAGGACTCTTGATGATGCACAGAAGAACTATGCAACAACTGAGAAGGAGCTGCTAGCAGTTGTTTTTTCCTTTGAGAAGTTTCGCCAGTACCTGATTGGATCCAAGGTAGTAGTACACACTGCCCATTCTGCACTCAAGTACTTGATGCAGAAGAAGGATGCTAAGCCAAGGTTGCTTAGATGGATCTTGCTACTTCAAGAATTTGACATAGAGGTGAAAGACAAGAAGGGAGTGGAAAATGGTGTTGCTGTTTGATATATCATGGTTTTATAGGTTTTAAACCATGATATAGTTGTATATATTGAGTCTTTAGCCTGGTTTTTCGAGTCTATTGAGTCTTCTACAGGTAAACTTGCGTTTGGAGCAAAAGATGGAATTAAAGGACGTTTCTGGTGATTTGTGCAACGAGCTGAAGTTGGTGTCTCGGCCACGACTGGATGTCGACCGACACTAACCTTGATGTCGGTCGACACTGAGAGCGACTAAGAGTTGAAGACATGTTTTGAAGAATTGCAGAATTGCCCAGAAGTTTCCCTAATTCTAATTTAGCCCCAAAACGTGTTTAGTGGTTTTTCATTAGGTTTTTGAGAGCAGACTCATTATGCTATCTTTTCATCTTGTTCTTACTTGTTCTTGCTTTGGAGATTGAGAGATTTTGGCTAGGGGCTGATTCTTGCTACTTGTAACCTTGAGAGAAGGATTTCGAACCCCTTTACTTTTATCTATTCAATCTTTGGTTTTCTATTCAATGATGTGTTGTTTAACTGATAATATATCTGAGTAGTAACCTAGTTAGATTTAGGAATTCTCATAAGGTTTTATGCAAGTTTGACAACTGATTTATTAGGATTCACCATTTGTTTGTTCATCGCCTAAGTTGTGCTTAATACTGAATTCTGGACTGATCACCTAGGGTTTAGATCTGAGATAATTGACAATAGCACGAGAGTGTGAGTTATAATCTGAATAAATTTAGTGTGAGAAATTTGACTAGATACAAAGAGATTTGGTTTAGGAGAATTGTGAACCAATTGTGAGATTTGATTAGAACATGTTCTTAATGCTTGTTTAGAAATCTAGGATCACAAAGAGATTTGGATCGCCAGGTTGCCAGATATAGAAATAATCTCGGCGAGAGTTAGATTGTTTAGCATTGTGTTTCTAGTTCTTGAACCTGTGTTTAATCTGAATCGGGTTAGTTAACTGTCTAGCATTGCATAATTCCCGAGAACTTCCTAAGTCTGACGCCTTTCTCTTATTGAAAACACCTTCTTGTTTACTTGCTTTTGTTTACTGCTTTTTTGAGTTGATTTTGTTGGGAATGTCCTGAAATCTATTGTACTTACTCTGAGTATAAGTCGTATTGTCGAGATGAGACAATCATGTGACACTAGGCAGTCATAACGCTTTGCTAGAAGCCACTTATGATCAATGAGTTGAGAACTCATTGCTAGTGTTATATGATCCTACGGGGTCACACACCTAAGCAAACTGGGCGTTAAAGACGAGGTTGATCATTAATGTAATGATCCAGTGAATGCATATTTGATATGCATTCGATATCAATATTCTGGGGCAGTGTCGATCGATGCAACTCGTGGATTAATCAGATTAATTCGGTTTAATCGTTGGTTAATTCCGTTATGGTTTAAGTCGACATATATAAGATATATGGTCGACCTAAACTGATTCCAAACCTAATTCACAGCCACCAGAACTTGAACAGAAACCTCTGAAGAGATTGGATCTCTATAGGCACTAGCATCCCTCCTGTCCAGTTTGTGTGCGTGTGGATACTAGTAGAGGCGCATCATTTGAGGCGCTCTAGATCTCGATTATCTGCAAATCTTCCGCTGCTAATCACCAGGTAATTCTGAGATCCCAATGATTCAGTTACATGAACCCTAGATCCTAGGCTTGGAATTCAGACCAGGGTTGCCTAATTGGATTAGGAACTGCTAGAAATTCCTTCGGTGGTATCAGAGCTTTAGGGTTCCATTGAATCTGTAGCATGTTGATTAGATTGGTTGAATCTGGATCTCTGTATAATTGATACAAGCATGCTAAAACTCGTTTTGATCAAAGTAACTTAGTTTAGGGTTTTGTTCGAAAAACGTTTTTGGGTTTTTCGCATGGTGTCGATCGATGCCAATCCGGCATCGATCGACACAGGGCGAAAACCCGAATAAAATTTAGGGTTTTTCGCATGGTGTCGATCGATGCCGGATTGGCATCGATCGATACAGGGCGAAAACCCGAATAAAACTTATGTTTCGCCTAGTGTCGATCGACACAAGAGTTGTGTCGGTCGACACAAACCTCGCGAGATTGATGAATCGGTTCAATTGGATTGGGCCGGTTATCGAGCTTGGTTAATGATGGTTAAACGCTAAGAATGGTTAATTGCGATTGGTTTGATTAGGTTGGTATCGACCGATGCTAATGTAGCATCGATCGACACTGACCGGTATTCAAAACCGGATCAATTGGATTGATCGGTTATCGCGGATTGCTTTTGGTTATTCTGCATCGATCGACACTATAGTAGTGTCAGTCGACATCAGATTTGATGGTTTAGGTTATGGAACCTGAAATCACAGAACCAAAACAAGATAAATCAATTAATTAGAAGAATTAAAACATGATAAAACTGAACGTTTTAAATAGTTCTGTTCCTCAATCAAATATCAAGTGATACTTGATGTCTTTCCAATCTTGTCAAATGTCAAGACTCGTTTCATTGAGTGATAGCCTTGCAGTGCAAGGTATCCACAATTACATGAGTAAGGCAGAAAGTAATCGTGTTGATGGGCTTGCAGTGCAAGGGGTCAACAATTACATGACTTAAGAGATTGGTTTACTTGACTGGGCTATCAAAATCGTTTTGGGCCTAGAGACATCAGGTGGATTGGGCATGAGATGTCAATCCACAACCAAGAGTTATATTGGATATAACTAGCAAAGTTGTTGCTTACCTAGATAGCTAAAATTTGGGTGATAGCCAGTGGCTCACTCAAGTTTAGTGAAGTATGGGTCTTGGATCATTATATTCATCTGAGGAAACATTGTTTGAATATAATGCGAGTTTTCTTAATTGTTAAGACTTCTCATTTCTTGAACATCATAACTAAAACCTCCCTTGTTTTTCAGCTATGTCTAGCACAAACCATCGTAACAATTTCTCCCTGCGATCCGTCCTTGAGAAGGACAAGTTAAATGGATCCAGCTTTCTTGAATGGTATCGGAACTTGAGAATTGTTCTCAAACAGGAGAAAAAGGACTATGTACTTGAGAAAGTTCTCCCCAAGAAGTACCGAGCCAATGCCTGGCAGTCAGATAAGGATGCTTGGGATAAGCATTCTAATGATGCGGTGGATGTGAGTTGTCTCATGTTGGCTACCATGAACTCGGAATTTCAGAAGCAATATGAGTACGTGGAGTCGCCAATACAGATGATCACTGGCCTGAAAAGTATGTTTCAGGAGCAGGCACGAACTCAGAGATACCAGACGGTTAGATCTCTGATTGAGTGCAAGCTACCAAAGGGCAAACCAGTTAGTCCTCATGTCATTAAGATGATGGGTTATATTGATAACCTGGGGAAACTGGATTGTCCCATTAGCCAAGAGCTGGCTACTGACATCATTCTACAGTCACTGCCGTCAAGCTATGATCAATTTGTTATGAACTATAATATGAACAACTTGACGAAGACGTTGACTGAATTGCATGGGATGCTTAAGACTGCTGAACCTAACATCAAGAAGGACACCCCAAATGTCCTTATGGTACAAAAGGGTAAAAAGTTTAAGAAACTTGGTAAGAACAAAGGTGATGGCAAGACGAGCTCGATTGTGAATCCAAGCGAGTCTGGCCATGTTCCTAAGGTTAAAACCAGTCCTTCTGAAGATGTTAAGTGCCGTTATTGTAATGGTTATGGGCATTTGAAAAGAAACTGCAATAAATTCTTGGAAGATTATGAGAAGCTGAAGAAGACGTACGAGACTTCTTCTTCAGGTATTATGTTATAGAAGTAAATGTTACTTCTTATAGTCCTACTTATTGGGTATTGGTTACCAACTGTGGTACTCATATTTTGTGAAATGTGCAGGGCCTGAGCAAAAGTAGGACTATGGAGAAATGACAAGTGGACCTATGAGTGTGAATGGAGCAAGAGTTGCTGCATTAACCGTAGGAGTATTTCATTTTGTTTTTCCTTTTATGGCATGTTTTGAACTTAAAACTGCTACTATGTACCTGCTATGAGCAGAAATATTATTTCTATTCCTTGTTTGGATATGGAAGGATATCAGTTTTCAAATTAAGAATAAGTTTTATTCATTTGATTACAATGATATATTTTATAGTAGCAATCCATTAGAGAATGGACTTTATGTTCTGAACAAGAATGTGCCTAACTATAACATTAATACCAAGAGATTCAAGTCAAATGATACGAATCAAACTTCACTCTGGCATTGTCGTTTTGGGCCACATAAATGAGAAACAAATTCAGAAGCTCCATAGTGATGGGCTTTTGGGCTCATCTGATTATGAATCATAATGAGTAAAGTGAATCTTGTTTATTGGGTAAAATGACGAAGGCTCCTTTCAACAAAAGGTAGTGTCGATCGACACAAACGGTGCGTCGGTCGACACAAGTCGCGAACGAATAAAATGAAAGGGCCAGAGGCTTATTGGGCTTTATACATACAGATGTATATGGGCCGATGAACACTAGTGCTAGAGGAAAATTTCAGTACTTCATTACCTTTACTGATAATTTCAGTAGGTACGGTTATGTCTTATTAATAAGACATAAATCAGAATCTTTGAAAAGTTCAAAGAGTTCCAGAATGAAGTACATAATCAATTTGGCAAAGGTATTAAACCTCTACGATGAGATCATGGAAGTGAATACTTAGGTCAAGAATTTAGTGATCATCTGAGAGATTGTGAAAGTGTTTCACAATTCACTCCTCTTGTATCGGACTTTATTAGATATGGTTCGATCAATGATGAGTCACTTAGATCTTCCATTATCCTTCTAAGAATATGCTCTAGAAATGTATGAGTTTACTTTAAATAGAGTTCCATCAAAATCAGTTACAGAGATACCACATGAGATGTGGAATGTAAATGTTTCTGATTTATCCATCATGGAGATTTGGAGTTGCGAGACTTATATAAAACGTTTAATCTCTGATAAGCTCACACCCAAATCTGATAAGTGCTGCTTCATTGGTTGTCCTAACAAAACCAAGGCATGTTACTTTTACAACCAATTCGAGAACAAATTGTTTGTTGCTCGGAACTATGTTTTCTTGAGAAAGACTTTCTTTCCAAGAAGAACAGTGGGAGTAAAAGTACAACTCGAAGAAATTCGAAAATCACAGGAGACTGCTCAACCTGATAAGGAAGAGCAGCAGTTGGATCTACAAAGAGTTGTAGAACCTGCACCTGTGGTGCCTAGAGTTTATAAAGGATCTGGTGAATGTATATTCGATATACATTTAAATGGCGAGTTTCTGAAGAAGTGTCGATCGACACAAAAGTTGCATCGATCGACACAGATCGCGAACCAAATATTGAGTTTGGTTTATGACTTAATTAACTACGGTTTAAATCTTGGTTAATTAGGTCGTGGTAAAAGTGTACATATGAGATATGTGTGCGCGACTTTTACAGAAAACTGAAGCTCGCAGATCCGAAAGGATCCGTCACGAACCCGAGAAATATGGATTTCTCGTAACCAATTGCCGTGATCTACTGATCATTGAAAGTGACGGGCCTGCGAATTTTGAAGAAGCAATGATGGACCTTGACTCCGAAAGTGGCTGAAAGCCGCTGAATTCGAAATGGGATCCATGTCACAGAACCAAGTATGACTTGGGCTGATTTACCCGATGGTGTAGAAACCATTGTGAGTAAATGGATTTTCAAGAAGAAAAGCTGACATGGATGGTTATATTCAGATGTACAAAGCAAGGTTGGTGGCAAAAGGTTTCAAGTAAATTCATGGTATGAACTGTAAAGAAACCTAATCCCAGTCACCGTGCTTATGTCCATTCGGATTCTCCTAGCAACCGCCACTCATAATGGTTATGAGATCTGGCAGATGGATATGAAAACAGTTTTCCTTAATGGAATTCTGGAAAAGGGATGTGTACATGACACAACCTGAAGTTTTCATTGATCCTAATGAAGCTAGGAAGATATGCAAGATTCATCGGTCCATTTATGGACTGAAGCAAGCATCTCGGAGTTGGAATCTTCGTTTTGATGAAGCAGTCAAAAGGTTTGACTTCGTCAGGAACGAAGAGGAACCATATGTTTACAAGAGACTAGTGGGAGCGCAGTTGCATTTCTAGTATTGTATGTTGATAACATACTACTTCTCGGAAAAGAAGTCCCTTTTGTTTCAGTCTGTTAAGACTTGATTCGAAAGTTGTTTTTCGATAAAATTATGGGAGAAACCGTATACATTCTTGGAATAAGAATCTATAGAGATAGATTGGATAAGCTAATTGGATTGTGTCAAGATACTTATAGTGATAAGGCCTTGCACATGTCCAATATGCAGGATTCCAAGAAGGGCTTCGTGCAAATGACTCTTGCTATTACTCTTAGCAAGACGCAGTGTCTTTCGACACACGCTAAGCAAGGGCGAATGAGGATCAGGCTACTGCTAAAGGCATTAGATGTCTTAAGATGTGATCTTAATTTTAGTGGGAGTCATTGTTATTAATTTTAGTTATGATATGATGTTCGTATAAACATAATTTGATTATGTTATTGAAATCTGACATATGTATTATTTAATAATGGTTATTAAATAATAGTCCCAAAGTAATTTATGACATTTTATAGGTCATCAAGTATGTGACTTGATCATGAAACCCTATAAGTGATAAATGACATAAAGTAAATTGGTCCTTGGTCAAGGTTGTTAAAATGGGAATTAACAACCGCGTGAGACTAGTATGTGAGGTGACTGATGACTAAGTTTCATGGAGTCATTAATAAGAGTATTAAAGTCAATCACATAGATATGTGTTGGAGAACACAGGATCGGACATGACCCACTGATGAGAACTCTACGGGATAGTTATATAAGTGTCATGAGAGTTTTCATTACGACTATAGAGTATAGTCCTTAGAACTGAGTTCATCATGATTTCTTACATGTGAATTGGTCCGCTTTAACCTTGTCAAACGTCAGCCGTAACTGGTGACTATAAAGGCATTGATTGGGCGTACCATGAAGCGTGTGAAGAGACAAGGATGGAAAAGATGGGATTTGTCCCTCCTATATAACAGGAGATAAATATCTCAGGGCCCATCGAAGATTTGATAATGAGAAATGTGTGGCCACACTCAAACGAGGTGATTGTCAGTCGTTTGTCTTGTCAGTATAAATCGGAGTTCAATGAACATGATCTTGGCTCAATAAGGATGACACGGTTCTTGCCTTATGCTAGATCGAGATATAGTGACGAAGGGATTGAAGGAATAAATGATTCCATTACAAGTGGGAGATTGTTGGGAATGTCCTGAAATCTATTGTACTTACTCTGAGTATAAGTCGTATTGTCGAGATGAGACAATCATGTGACACTAGGCAGTCATAACGCTTTGCTAGAAGCCACTTATGATCAATGAGTTGAGAACTCATTGCTAGTGTTATATGATCCTACGGGGTCACACACCTAAGCAAACTGGGCGTTAAAGACGAGGTTGATCATTAATGTAATGATCCAGTGAATGCATATTTGATATGCATTCGATATCAATATTCTGGGGCAGTGTCGATCGATGCAGATAGTGCATCGATCGATGCAACTCGTGGATTAATCAGATTAATTCGGTTTAATCGTTGGTTAATTCCGTTATGGTTTAAGTCGACATATATAAGATATATGGTCGACCTAAACTGATTCCAAACCTAATTCACAGCCACCAGAACTTGAACAGAAACCTCTGAAGAGATTGGATCTCTATAGGCACTAGCATCCCTCCTGTCCAGTTTGTGTGCGTGTGGATACCAGTAGAGGCGCAGCATTTGAGGCGCTCTAGATCTCGATTATATGCAAATCTTCCGCTGCTAATCACCAGGTAATTCTGAGATCCCAATGATTCAATTACATGAACCCTAGATCCTAGGCTTGGAATTCAGACCAGGGTTGCCTAATTGGATTAGGAACTGCTAGAAATTCCTTCAGATTTAGCTTAACTTGACAACATATAATCTATCGTGTGACCGTGAGTCCTTGTGGATACGATACCCTAAGTACTACATTCACATATCTGTGCACTTGCAGTAGAATAGGGATATTTCTTGACCTATCAAGTTTTTGGCGCCGTTGCCGGGGACTCAACTGAGTTCGCCGATAGATTTTGTTTTAGAGTTTAGTCTAAGTCGTTTTATTTCTTTTGTTACTGATTTTTATCGGTTTGGCTTGTTTTGTTGCTGCAGGTAATCACAGACGCATTCAGTGTCGACCGGCACCCTCCTTAGTGTCGCTCGACATCGACCTCGAAACAGTGTTTTGAAGTCAGTGTATGCCTAGTCGAAATACCCGAAGCAACCAGAGCAAAGAACTTTTGAACCTCAGACTTGAGGAGCTTGCTAAACTTTGAGAGAACGAACAGAAAGGGTCAAAGAACAAGAATGATGAACAATCGTTTTATTTTGAGACCTGATACTGAAGGAGTTCTGAGAGACCAACAGAACAACACCTACAATGATCAGGGGCAAAGGATTGATGCTGAGGAACAAGTGATCCCTGAACCTGAACAACCTCAAGGTCAGAGGCAGATGGTCAATGCTGAGAGGACGCTTACTGACTACAACCGTCCCGATGATTTTTATGCTAACCGGTCAGCAACTGTTCCTCCACCTTTTGAGAGGAATGACTTTGAGATCAAGACTATCTATTACGCTATGCTGAGGCAGCACCCCTTCCATGGTCTCCCACTTGAGCAACCCATGGACCACATCGAGGATTTTGAAGCCTTCATCACTGGAATGAAGTACAACGGGGTGGAATATGACTTCCTTTATCTGAAGCTTTTCCCATATTATCTCGCTGGAGAGGCTGCTGCTTGGTTGAAGCAACTTCCACCTGGGAAGTTGATTACTTCGGATTGTGTGAAGAGAGAGTTCCTGCGACACTTCTGTGATGATGCTCGCTCAGATGAGCTCAGACAGGATCTTTTGACATTCACTCAGGGACCTATATAGCCACTTAAGTCGGCTTGGGTAAGGTTTAAGATGTACCAACGAGATTGTCCTCATCATGGATTCTCTGAAGTTCAGCTGCTGGGCATTTTCTTCAGAGGTGTGGATCTCTGGTACTAATCTGCGTTGGATGCTGCCAGCAATGGTAACTTCAACACAAAGACTCCCGAGAAGGCTAGAGTGTTGATTGAGAACTTGGTGAGTAGCAACAGTACTAAGACTGCAGATCAGAGGAGGAAAGAATCGGGTGGAAAGATGGATCACATGCATATTTTTGAGATTAAGAAGCAGTTGGATAGTGTTCACAGCTTGTTGACTGGTAAGAAAGCTGTTCACTTTGCTCAAGAAGTTGAAGTGTTTGAGGTTGAAGAAGGTGGCACTGAAGAATATGTGAACTACATCAGTGGTTCTGGATTCCAAGGAAACAGGTTTTCGAATCAGCAGAACAACAATTTCTTTAATGGTGGACAGAAGAGTGCTTTCACAAGCAATCAAAACTCTTCTGGGTATGGTCAGAATGCTGGTTACCAGAAGCCTTTTCAGCAGAACAACTCCTATCAGAGGACCTATGAATCATCTTCATATCATACACCTCCTGCTACCAATGCTCGTGAGAGCAAGCTGGAAGCTATGATGGAACAGTTGCTGGAAGGTCAGAAAAAGACCACTGTGGACTTCAACAAGAAGCTTGATGTTGTGTATGAAGATCTGAATGGGAAGTTTGAGTCTTTGAGTACTCACACTAAGCAGCTGGACACACAAGTGCACCAGATTTCAAGTTCAATCAAGGGAAAGAATGTCATAGACACCCACATCAATGCTTGGTCAGCTCAGATTGATGATGGGTCGAATCAAGGAGAAAATTTTGAGATTAAGACTGCTGAACTCGTCGAGGATAGAGAAAAACCCGAGACTGAAATCCCAGTGTCGGTCGACATCGACTTTGATGTCGGTCGACACCCACTTTCAACAAGGATTTCGAGTGCTCGTTACGAATGGAAATCGACCTTAACCGATTTTGGAGTCGACATCAAGGGTGAATCAGTTAATGTCGACCGACATCAGTTCAACGTCGGTCGACATCAAGAGCGTGAGGAGCCAGATTTGCCAACATCTTGTGCTATTGCTGAAGAAACATACCATGAGCCTCCTATACCTTTCCCTAAGGTATCTATGAAGTGTCAACAAGATCTCGATGAAGCTAAACACCTGGAAGTGATGGGTAAGAAGTTTTAAGAAGATCCACAAGCTGATACTTCACCCTATCATCCATGTATACATAGATACTTGGAGAAGATGTTACCTATGGATGAAGAATTGAAGGAATGGGTGGTAGTGCTTCCTAAGCGAGTCAGTGACGTGTTGCTTAATCAGGTCCCCAAGAAGCTATCAGATTCTGGTGTGTTTGTGTTGAGTTGTTCTATCTTTGAGAATGGCTTCAAGCATTCCTTGTGTGATTGAGGAGCAAATAAAAATCTCATGCCATACTCTGTGGCAGAGAGATTGGGGATAACATATTTTTCACTCACTAAGATCTCTCTGGTCCTAGCTGATCAGTCAAGAAGGGTTCCAGAAGGAGTTCTTGAGGATATCCCAGTCAGAGTTGGAAACTATTTAGTTCCAACAGACTTTGTGGTGCTAAGGTACGATAATGAGCCGGATGATCCTCTGATATTGGGAAGACCTTTCTTAGCCACTGTTGGAGCAAAGATTGATGTGAGGAATGGTATGATCGATCTCTACCTGGGAGATGAGCCTCTACACTTTGAGATGGATATGCTGCGCAGGCCCAAGATTGACGGTCAAACCTTTAGCATTGAGTTAGAGCAAGAAGCTCAGATTAGTGAGACTTCAGTGTCTGATACTGGAGAAAGGAAGATGGTAGTTTCTCAAGATTCCACTCTAGCATCTTCATAGCTTGCAACTGCTCATAAGCAGAAAGCTCCACACATCAGAGCTCCACCCAAGCAAAAGTACGCATCTCCTAAACCCAAACCTACTAACTTCACTGCTATGACTGCAGGGAAACATTCTGATGCACCCAAGTTTAACTCTGATCCTAATCCCTCGTTCCTTGGACGAGCTCATGCTGACACTGCTTACTCTCCGCCATGGATGAGGACACTTTCACAGAGGCACTCACAGCCTCTGTCGAAACCACCGGGAGTCTAACCTCCCATCCACGTCAAGCTAATGACTTAAAACAAGCGCTGAGTGGGAGGCAACCCACTGGTAAGTTGTAAATATTAGGATTTTTGGTTTTGCATTTTGATTTCTTTTGTTTTTGGAGTTTTTGTGTCAAGTTATGCAGAATCCGTAGCATTGTTTAGTCAGTGTCGGTCGACTTCGATTTGGATGTCGGTCGAAATTGGACTCGAGAAAGTTTTCGAGCACGAACGATAATCGACCGAGGTCGATTTCCAGGGTCGATTTGGTTGAAACAGGTAAGTGTCGGTCGACATCCAGCTTGATGTCGGTCGACATCGAGGAAATCGAGGTAAAAAAAAAAATCTTAAAAACCCGAGAACTTCTTCTTCTTCACTTTCTCTCTCGCCGAAAATCTTCCAAAATCTCCATCTCTCTCAATTTTTCACCATTTTCAACGATTCAAAGCTCTATTCCACTTGTTTTTCCATGCTCTATCCATTTCTAGTATCCATTTAATCGATCTGCGAAGGTATGGCTCTGAATCTCCATTTTTCAGTTCATGTTCATATATAGAAAGCTTCGATTTTGATTGATTTATTGATATCTAGGATGAGTTTGTGATGGAATATGATTTATATGAGTATTGTGGATGATTGTATATGCTCAATTGGATGAGATTATGACTTTGAAATTTTTATGTGCTTGAGCCTCATTCTTTTCGATTGCTTGTTGGTTAGTTTGTTTTGCAGATGGAACCTTCTCTAAACCAAGGAAAACTCCCACGAAGAGCCTCTGCAACCGATGTTTCTGGTTCCTCTTCGCAGCAACGCGATGCTCAGAACCAAGCGCCTTGGCCTAGAATGGAAGCAAAGAAGTTCAAGATCACTTGCTTCGATGACGAACCTGCAGTAGAGGTGAAGAGGCGAGAATATATCTACAGGGATATCTCAGAGCAGTGGGACATCTATGACAGCTTGTTCTACAACGCCTGGTGTGACGTTAAGATCGAGCCCACACGGCTTCCTTACATGACCACAATGGGTAATCTGAAGATACGATCAGATGTGTTGCGCATCTTACGGACTATAGGCTTGGGTACGATCTGTACCAAGTACTACAACTTATATCCGGAGCTGGTGAGACAGTTTATGGCCACAGTCCGTGTGTACTACACCAACGATGTGGTGAGGAAAGCGTCTGAGGGTACACTGACATTCATGGCCAAGGGCAGGCGGTACATGCTTAGTCTCCAGGAGCTATGCGACATCTATGAGTTTGACAGGACGAAAGAGAGAGTCAGTTTGCCTGGGCACTGGTCCGATGTGGAGCTCTTTTGGAAACACTTTAGGAGTGTATGATTCTCAAATCACCAGGCAGACCGCTGTGCGACATCCGGTTTTGCGCTATCTCGTCCGCATATTCTCCAACACTATCTTGTGTAAGATGGAGCCTGGGATGATGAGGATTGATGCGCTCTTCTTGCTCTATATTGGGATTGGCAAGAGCGTTGATGTCAGTGAGTATGAGGATGCTCATTTGGAGTTGGATGCTAACATGGGAGCTCTCTTTTCTCACCAATTGGAGACATTGAAGGCGACGAAGCCTTTCATTGGGAGGGCAACAAAGACGGAGTCGATCGGGAGTCTTTTAACTCTCATCTTTGATCACTTTGGGCTCGACAGGAGTCAGATGAGCATTTGTACTAAGAAGCTCACCATGAACTTCACGCATCTGAAGAGCAGTCAGTGGATTAAGGGAGACACCAATGGGACACAGTTCTGGTGGAGATTCCATGACATATCTGGCGTAGGGCGCCTCTTTCCTCTGCCAGAGCCTAAGCTCACAGGCATCACTGATCATCCTCTCTCACTCTCCTTCCAGCCGAATGTAGATCTCTGCCGAGCTGTTCCGCGCCGTGCTACTGTGCTTCGAGGCGCATTTTCTGGAGCTGCTGCCTCTGCTGCTGAGCATGAGCCTGTCACTGCTGATGA
The DNA here is from genome assembly GCA_030180135.1 of Orychophragmus violaceus. Lineage (NCBI taxonomy): Eukaryota > Viridiplantae > Streptophyta > Magnoliopsida > Brassicales > Brassicaceae > Orychophragmus > Orychophragmus violaceus. Next base: position 44,080,644 of record CM058233.1, read on the forward strand.
CACAGATGAGTTTCCCGAGCTTCCCGGACCAGCAGAAGACATGCCACCACCGCAGTTCCAAAAGTGGGCAGCAGCTGTACTTAAAGGAATTTGGAAGAAGGTCCACAAGATGTCTTGCCAGCGCTCACAGCATGTTCACCACCCGCAGCCTCGACGTCGCGCATCAGCTCAGGCATCTGTCCATTTGAGCTCATAGGAGGAGGCGTGGAGGAGGCTGCTGACTCGGAGGAGACAGACGATGGAGACTCCAGTCTTCTAGACATTTGCTGATTCTGCATTTGTTTTTCTTTTTCCTTTTCTTGAGTCATTTTTTATGTTTCTTTTGAGTCAGTTTTTGATTCTTGTTTGCTTGGAACCATGACTATTTGAGTTTATTGCGTCTTTACTGTTGTTTCTGATGAGATTTTGAGTGATCTAACGCAGCTAACATGTGAGAAAATTGAGTGCTAACTCATGATCATAACCACAGACAGATTCCACACTCTGCGTATGTACTACGAGCTCTATGTCGAGCGACACTAAGCTTAGTGTCGGTCGACACTGAGAGCGACTGAGAGTTGAAGACATGTTTTGAAGAATTTCAGAATTACCCAGAAGTTTCCCTAATTCTAATTTAGCCCCAAAACGTGTTTAGTGGTTTTTATTTAGGTTTTTGAGAGCAGACTCATTATGCTATCTTTTCATCTTGTTCTTACTTGTTCTTGCTTTGGAGATTAAGAGATTTTGGTAGGGGCTGATTCTTGCTACTTGTAACCTTGAGAGAAGGATTTTGAACCCCTTTACATTTATCTATTCAATCTTTGGTTTTCTATTCAATGATGTGTTGTTTAACTGATAATATGTCTGAGTAGTAACCTAGTTAGATTTAGGAATTCTCATAAGGGTTTTATGCATGTTTGACAACTGATTTATTAGGATTCACCATCTGTTTGTTCATCGCCTAATTTATGCTTAATACTTAATTCTGGACTGATCACCTAGGGTTTAGATCTGAGATAATTGACAATAGCACGAGAGTGTGAGTTATAATCTGAATAAACTTAGTGTGAGCAATTTGACTAGATACACAGAGTTTTGGTTTAGGAGAATTGTGAACCGATAGAACCTGTTCTTAATGCTTGTTTAGAACTCTAGGATCACAAAGAGATTTGGATCGCCAGGTTGCTAGATATAGAAATAATCTCAGCGAGAGTTGGATTGTTTAGAATTGTGTTTCTAGTTCTTGAACATGTGTTTAATCTGAATCCGGTTAGTTAAGTGTCTAGCATTGCATAATTCCCGAGAACTTCCTAAGTCTGACGTCTTTCTCTTATTGAAAGCACCTTCCTGTTTACTTGCTTTTGTTTACTGCTTTCTTGTGTTGATTTAGCTTAACTTGACAACATATAATCTATCGTGTGACTGTGAGTCCTTGTGGATACGATACCCTAAGTACTACATTTGCATATATATGCACTTGCAGTAGAATAGGGATATTTCTTGACATATCAGTGTTCATTTGTCACGGATCAGGATCGATGAGGATGTTCGTATTGATGAGTTTCTGCCTGAGGAGAACATCTATAAGGTTGAGACAAGTTTTCAGACGGATTGTGCAACTTCTCAACATTCTGCACGAGCTACAGCTCAGGTGTCGGTCGACACTCTATCGATGTCGATCGACGCTGGACTCGAAAACACGGACGATAATCGACCCGGATTGACATGGATTGGCCAATTGGGATCGATGTCGATCGACACCAACCTTAGTATCGGTCGACATCAGTCGCGGACGCAAGAAGATGCTTTCGATGATCAAGCTGACATGTTCATAGCTATTATTTCCCAAGGTTCTCTCTCCACCAGACCTTGGTACGCCGATATAGCCAATTATCCTGCTGCAGAGGACGAGCCTGAGGTGTTTAAAGGCTATGCTAAGAAGAAATTCCTTAGGGAAATACGGTGCTATTATTGGGATGAGCCATATTTGTACAAGCACTGCTCTGACGGTATCTACAGACGCTGCATCGCAGAGTCTGAAGTTGATGATGTGTTGTATCACCGCCATGGTTCTGAGTATGCTGGGCACTTTGCCACTTTCAAGACAGTGTCCAAGGTTCTAAAAGCAAGCTTCTGGTGGCCTACGATGTTTAAGGATGCTCCGTTGTTTGTCTCGCAGTGTGATGTGTGGCAGAGGAGGGTGAAGATAAGTAAGAGACATGAGATGCCACAAAACTTCATCCTTGAGGTTGAAGTCTATGACTGCTGGGGCATCGATTTCATGGGATCGTTTCCATCTTCTTATGGGAACAAGTATATCTTGGTTGTTGTGGACTATGTGTCTAAATGGGTTGAAGACATTGCTAGTCCGACCAACGACTCTTCGGTAGTTCTTAAGCTGTTTAAGACTATCATCTTCCCCAGATTTGGAGTACCTAGGATTGTGATAAGTGATGGTGGTTCTCACTTTATCAACAAAGTTTTCGAGAAGGTTCTCAAGAAGCATGTTCTAAACTATCGTGTGACTACTCCATATCACCCTCAGACTAGTGGACAGGTTGAGGTTTCAAACCGACAAATCAAGGAGATTCTGGATAAGACAGTGGGAAAGACTAGGAAGGACAGGTCTGCTAAGCTGGATGATGCGTTATGGGCCTACAGGACTGCGTTTTGGATGCCACTTGGGACTACACCATTTCATCTCCTTTATGGGAAGGCTTGTCACCTTCCAGTCGAGTTAGAGCACAAGGCTAGATGGGCTGTCAAACAGATGAACTTCGATCTCAAGCCTGCAGCAGAGAGGTGTCTGATACAGCTTAATGAGTTATATGAAATTCGCCATCATGCTTATGAGAACTCAAAGCTGTACAAGGAGCGTACAAAGCCATATCATGACAAGAAGATCATCTCGCGCGACTTTGAACCCAATGGCTAGGTACTTCTCTATAACTCTCGCTTACAACTGTTTCCTGGAAAGTTGCATTCTCGTTGGTCAGGTCTATTCACCGTCAAGGAAGCTAGACCACACGGAGCTGTTATCTTGATGAATTCCAAAGGCGAGGAGTTCACAGTCAGCGGGCAAAGGGTGAAACACTATTGGGCGAAAGCCAAGATCCCAGAAGGCGACATTGTCCATCTGGATGATCCACCCACTTTTAAGTTGTGAATATTAGGTTCTTTTCTTTTTCTTTTTGTGTCTTGAGTCATTATTATGTTTCTTTTTGAGTCAGTTTGTCAGTCCAATCTGTCTGGAACTTGGAGGATTTGAGTTTATTGCATGCTATTGTTGCTTCTGACATGATTTTTGAGTGATCTAACGCAGTAACATGTGATATTTTTAGTGTCAAACAGTCTAACCCGACCATGACACTTAGAACTGTCCTGCCTATGATCATACGAGCTCAATGTCGACCGACACCAAGTCAGTGTCGGTCGACACCAACCGTGTTCAGGTTCGGATTTTTGACTCAATCTTTCTATGGTTCCCGATCGATTTATACCGATCCCAAGCTGCGATTGCACTGTGGACAGTGCAGTTTAAGTGTGGGGGAGGTGGTTACTGACAACGTGTTATGTTTTCTTAGTGTCAGTCTTTTGTTTTTTGGGGTTTTCAAAACTGTTTTATTGAGTCAAAATCAGTATGAAACTATGATTTTTCGATGAAAGAGGAACTAAGTGACCATTGGACAGACCTGGAGTAGCTCTATGACTATTAGAAAACCACACACTGATCAGTCTACCAAGGACACCCATATCTATCTGGTATTCGTAGGATCCACTACTAACTTCACCTCTAATATTGACTAAATCTTCTCACTTAGGGGCTTGGTATCTCTGGATTAGATTCCTCTGATGTGCTAGACACAGCCTATAAACATGTCCGAGTATGGTTCCATATTTTCCCCTCCCTTGAAAAAAAAAGAGATAAAAAACTGCGGATAAGCTAGTAGCTTCGAAGTGGTCACGGAAGTGGTAGAGACCCCTATTAACTCATGTGCATCCATGGAAACATGTCCAAAGTTACACCCCGAATAAAAAGGGAAGAGCACTGATAAAAAAATTAAAATAATACCCAATGGAGAAAAATCAGTTGCTAAGAGAGAAAGGAAAAATAAAGGAACCAGAAACCGATATTTTGGTGGTTAAGTACTGACTAGGTTGAGTCCATGTGTCCTCTAATCGATACTCCCTTTGTGAGACTACACCTAATTGTATAGAGAGGTTAGTGTGGTGAACTTGAATGTCTTGACTGGATTGTGGAGTTTACTTGGGACAGTTTCTAAGTGTGGGGGAAGTACATTGTGGTCTTGATCTCTGCAGGAATGTTTTCATGTGTGTTACGAAGTGAATGTGAATGCGATGTTCCTAAGACGAAATGAGTTTCTGAGTTTTCAAACCTCTTTTCTATACTTTAGTTCTTTGTTTGCTTGAGGACAAGCAAGAGCTAAGTGTGGGGGAGTTGATATATCATGGTTTTTCTAGGTTTTCAACCATGATATAAGTGTACATATTGAGTCTTTGACCTTGCTTTTCGAGTCTATCGAGTCTTTTACAGGTAAGGTTGCGTTTGGAGCAAAGCTATGAGTTTTGGGACATTTCTGGAGCATTCTACAGGAAGCTGAAGTTGGAGCCGTGACGACGACTAGATGTCGACCGACATCAACCTTAGTGCCGGTCGACACTGAGTTCCAGCAGAAGCTATGCGCCGGATTATTGCATCTTTTGAAGATTTGAAAGAAAGTCCAGAAGTTTTCCTTATTTCTAATTTGCCCCAAAACGTTTTTAGACTTTTAATATGGTTTTGGAGAGTTGTTTTCTCCTATCCTTTGTTCTTGCTTTGTTTTGCTTTTACATTTTGGAGATTGAGAGATTTTGGCATGGGGCTGATCCTGCTACATGTAACCTATGAGAGAAGGATTTCAAACCCCATTCTTATTATCTATTCAGTCTTTTTTTTCCTATTCAAACATGTTTTATCTCACTGATTCCATGTCTGAGTAGTAACCTTAGTTAGATTTAGGGATTCTCATAAGGATTTCATGCTTTGTTAGATCACTAGACAGTTAGGATTCAAAATCTATCCGTTCATCACCTAGTTGAGATTGATACTTAATTCTGGATTGATCACCTAGAGTTTAGATCTTAGATAACTAGTTTGGCATGAGAGTGTGAATTAGAATCTGATAGAACTAGTGTGAGCAATTTATTTAGATGCAAAGAGATTTGATCTAGAGAATTGTGAACCAAAGAACTTGCTATTATTTGTAACACCCGTCTCCCGGCGAACCGGAGACGCGGCATTAAGACGCCCGTTGAACCGGATTCGGTCCAACCGGGACGCCAACTCAACTTGTCCCAGGACCCGGCGCTTCCTTCTTGTTGAAAACCACCAATGACGTCACTCGACTGTATCGATCCCGCATCCGGACCTGCAAGAAAACGGGGACAGGAAAGGGGAAAGAGGCCTGAGTAATTGTTTCAAACACAATCACCCAGTGAGGACGGACTTAGGGAGTCCGCTATCCCGCTTACACCACACAACTACGGATCACAAGTCCTAAGCTAATATCACCTTGCAAACAGGCCCGAAGGCTTTCACCACGCAAACTACATCCACTCGTGCTTTCACACTCATGGACCCCTTCCTGGCCCGAAGGCACACGCAACCGGCTCACCCGGTATCCCTGGACCTTACGGCCATTTCACTGGGGAGGCTCGCCAACACCTCCCATCCGACGATTTAAAGGGCGCGTACCAAACTCGTTATACGCGCCCTGCCATGAAACACCCTTTCGGGGGCCCTACCACAACTACCAAGCATATCCTTCACGCACAAACAACATTTTCGGGCTCAGCGATAACCTAGCAGTTCTATGTTCTCAAGCAATCACATCAGAATTCTTACTATCCTTACACTACCTAGGAAAGACGATATTAACAAGGGACTATCGCCCGTAATTGAATGAGGTAAGGGAGATCACATTCGGTCCTCACCTTAGCCAAAGAAGAGGGCAAAACGGTAATTTAGCAGCCCCATTAGCCCGAACGGACATCGGATCTGGACAAATGACGAGAAATCGAGTGAGATAGGCTTTTGAATCGCTGAAATCGGGCTTATGATGAGCTAGATACGATCGATTGAAAATATCCCACTCAAACTAGCTAAACAGATCTAAACCGGGAATTGAAATCGAAATTGGAAATTGAAATCAGGAATTGACTAAACCGGATTAAACCGACCGGTCAACCTAAACCAGACCCGGTCAAGGATCCGACCCGAATAGGTCCGACCCGACCCGACCCGATCCGACCCGACCCGGACCGGTCAACGGGTCCGGTCAACGGTCAACGGCGGCGACGGCGGCGGTCAACGGCGGCGGCGACGGCGGCGCTCCGGCGGATCTTCGGCGGCGGACGGTGGCGGCGGCGCGTGACGGCGGCGGGCGGCTCCGGCGGTCGGCGCGTGACGGCGGCGGGCGGCTCCGGCGGTCGGCGCGTGAGCTCCGGCGCGTGGCTCCTCCGGCGCGCGTGGATCTCACGCGCCCGAGACTCTCCGGCGAGTGGCGGCGCGTGACGGCGCGTGGCGGTCGGCTCGGCGGCTATGGATTCGTCTCGTCGCGACGGTCATGGTGGTGTGCTCGGTTTCTCGGGATTTGGGGTATTTCGAAAGTTATAAAAAGATGAAAACATTTTTCGGGTTTGAAAGCTCAGATCTGGTTCCCGGATCTTACCTGGTGTGATTGGAAGAAAGGGAAAACGTGAATAGTTCTCCTTGAGGCTTCGAGTGTCTCCAGATCCCAACAGAGCTTCGCCGAAAAGAAGAGAATGAAGTTTCTGGGGAAAAGGGGTGGCTTTTTATAGGGAAAGGCTCTTGAAAACCCTAGGGTTTTTGGGAAAAGGCTATTGGGCCTTGGGCTTTCTCCTTCTTTTAAGAAAATTTTTGACGGGCTGGTATGGGTATGTTACATTATTGCTTTTCTAGAACTCTAAGATTGCAAAGAGATTTGGATCACTAGGTTGCTAGACATAGATAATAATCGCAGCGAGAGTTGGATTATTTACATTTGCGATTCTAGTTCCTGAACTAGTGTTTAATCTGAATCCTGATTGTTTAACTTTCTGACATTGCTTGATTTCCTGAGAACTTCCTAAGTCTAGCGTCTTTCTCCTATTAAAAACACCTTCTAAATTCATTTGCTTGTTTACTGCTTTCACTTGATTGATTTAGCTAAGTTTAAAAATATATAATCTATCGTGTGTCCTCGAGTGTCTGTGGATTCGATACCCTTTGTACTACAGTTGCATTTCTGTGCACTTGCAGTTAGAAAAGGGATAATTCTTGCCTATCACCTACATCAATGATAAACCCCTATAAATTAGGAAAAATATAGTATGACTAAACTTAATATTCCATCTCTATATCAGAAAAATCATTCGTAAGATAATCCTCTCGTTTCATATTATGCGGCTGACGCCCTGAAGTATTCTCTTCAAGTGTAATCCTTGTTCAAAATTGCACTAGGCGCTGAACGCGCGGCTAACCAGAACCTAGCGATTTATCAAAAACTTGGGGATTCAGTGGGGAGTAATCAAGGCTAGTTTTAATATTTTTACTGTTGTATATACTATATATATTTGTTCCGTAGAATAATCCTAAGAATGTATCTTAGTCTTGTTGCGTGATGGACTATATCTGTCACTTGGTCTCACTGGTTCTACCCTCTCTCTGTGCGATTTTATCATTTTTTTATTTTTATTTTATTGAAGTCACAAATACTTAAGTATCCCCGTCATATTTTTCCTAGAGTCGGGTCTGCAACCCTAATTTGCGCCGTCAACCTTTTTGTGCTGATTTTAGTGATTTTAGATTGAATTCATATTGATTGTACTTAGATATGGTAAATCTAGTAAGAAATATGAGTTTTCAAACACAAAACTTCAAGAAAAACGTTTTTTTTTTGAATGCCCGATTTGTTAACCGCACGTAGCCTAATCGCGGCGGTGGCTTGCCGCCCCCCACTTTTCATGCGATAATATACCAATGAGCTCGAATCCAATACATACCATCGACTTCCTGATAACAAGGATTTTGCAATCCTTTGAGGTATCAATTCCTCAAGCTTATCGTGTAGCTTTGAGGTATCGAACCTTTTTGGGATGGATAGAGCCAACAAGAATACACTAAACCCAAACAGTCAAGCAATACCAATTTTGAGTTGTAATTCTACAATCCTAATTGCAATCAAATCAACCAAACAAGTAAACTAAGGAAGAACTAATTTCAATAACAAGCAAGAGAGAACGAACAAGATAATTCAAATAGATGACTAAAGATCAAGCTCTTGGGTATAGGAAATTTGATCTAAGCAACTAAGCATTGAATCAAGATGTCAAACACAACATTAAAATGCTAATCCTTTAGCTTAGAACACTAATTCAAGTTAATACACTCTCATGTCATTAACCCTATGCTAATCAAGCATTAAACATCAACTTTCATTGGCTAATCACAAGCAAGCATGCATTAAACACAAGTCCTTTAGCTACTAAGCCCCTTATACATCAATTGTCATTGGATAAGAATGCAAAGCTCTCATTAAATCCTAGCTAGCATTTCATCGAACACCTTATGTGCAATAAAATCCCAAAGTTCTAGATCAAGGATAGCTAAGCCTAATCTAGCATTAAGAGCATCTAATGAGAAAGGATCAATCAGATTTAAACCCTAGACATCAAGATTCAACCCCTAATCACTCAAATCTTCCTAACCCAAAAGCTCAAAAATAGACTACTCACTAATCATTCGGTGATCAACAAAACCCAAAGAGATAGTGTTAATCATTGGAGATTAGAGAAAGTAGAAAGATTAAAAGAAGAAATCTCAAAAGAAGTACTAGATTAATCAAAATTCAATCTTGTTCTTACAAAAGGGTTTTTTGCAACAAAACAAGCTTAAGAACAATAAAAAATAGGTTTTTGGCTTTATAGTAAAGGGGGACGAACCGGGTCAAGCCAGAACAAACCGGGTATTGACCCGGATCCAAGTGAAATTCTGGGATCTGTATCGGCCAGCCAAACCGATATGCTGACCGATATTGGTCTTCGGATTTTCTGGGCAACGAGCATATCGGTCTGGCCAACCGATATGCTCCCCGATACGAACCTTCGGATTTTCTGGGCAACGAGCATATCGGTCTGGCCAACAGATATGCTCCACGATATGAACTCACTGCTTTTAATCCGAGGGATAGTATCGGGTTGCCAGGTCGATATCCATGCCGATACGAGCTGTCTGTTTGGTCTTCCTTAGTCCTTTAAGCTCCAAACTCCACTTCCAAGCTCACCATTGCTCCTTGCACTCCAAATCACCTACAAAAACACAAGAAACACTCCAAATGCAAGCCTATAATGCCTAAACCTATCTCTAGATGATCCTACACTCTAAACATGCCAATCATCAAGGAAATGAAGCTAAAGGAAGCTAAAAAGAAGCAAAACATGAACTAAACAATAGCCTATATGCAATGAAATACAAGTATATCAATTCTCCCTAACTTAAACCTTGCTTGTCCACAAGCAAGCATAAGATTATCAAGACAAGTTGGGAGAAAGGTTTGAAGGCGGGGACTCAAAACCACAAGACTCACAACAAGATACAAGATCTTTCAAAGAAGTTACAAGTTGCTCTAATCACATTGACTATCCATGTACTTCCACATTACCGTTCCCTCAATCCCTACTCCAACTCCCGAGATCCTATAGAACACAAGCAATCATCAACTCAATTCCTTACATTCATTAAAAGTTAGGCGCGATCTCACAAAGGGGAAATCAATCAATCCCAACCGGCAAGGTTCAAGAAAGGCTTATTTGAGGTGGTTAAGTAGAGTTTCTTTTGGGGTGGCTAACACTCAAGAATAGGAGAAATTGGCATTACACAAAATCTATCTAAGAAAGGAAACAATTCATACATACAAAGTTCTTTCCTCATTGTTCTACCCAATCCCTAGAAGATTTTTCTAAACAATCCCATAATGAAAGATAAACACTCACCAAACCCCCAACTCATGATCAATCTTTTACCAAAACACTCACCCCTTTAGCTCTTTTTCTTTCTTTTCTTTGTCAACTAGGAAACACTTAACTGATTTTTCTGTTTTCAAACTTGAGCAAAATTTTTCATAACTTATCCCCTCTTACTTAATCTTTCTTTTCTTTTCTTTTGAATCATTCTTAGGGGACTTTTTCTTATTGCACATAGCTCTTTTCTTATAAGACTTCCTAGTGACATTCTTTCTCTTTTTTGAAACCCTTTTTCAACTCTTTTCATTGATCCTTCTATTCCCATTTTAACTCTCATCTCTCCCCCAAACTTATTTCCAATCCTAATGCTAGACTCTTATGGGAAATAGAGCTAGCTAAGAATGAGAAAAGACCATTGTAGTTCCCGATACTTTCAAGTTTTTGCACATGCCAAAAGCTATCAAGAACAGGCCTCACTCACAAATCATTTTGGCTTCAAGGAAAGGTTTAGGGTCTTTGGGTAAGGGAAGCCATGATCATAAGATCAATGGTTGCGCGAGTTAATCAAGAGAGTGGTAAAAGGGAAAGAATAACTCGGGCAAGGATCATGGGATTGCATTTCAAGCCCCTAAGCAAGATATTTCAAAGTCAAATTAAGTCCAATATCACATAATTGAGCTAAGTTCAAGCGAGCTTCACAAGGATATGGAATTTCGGAATCTCAAAGTCAAGCAATGGGTTTTCCTTTGTTTTGAAAATCGATTAAAGCAACGAGCAACTTAATTGGTGAGTCTCTACAAGGCAAAATCATCATTGTCCCCAATGCATGAATCCTACAATACTAACTAGATCGATCCTACAATGCTTTCTTTTTGTGAAAATGTTTCAAAAAATTTCGATTTGTTTTTTTTTTCTATGCCTTAGATGCAATGCATGAGACTCAAAGACAAAAATAAGATCAAAAGAAACATGATTAGCAACTGGTCTCTCCCCCAAACTTAAATCACACAGTCCCTTGTGTGAAAGAAGCGAGGAGGGAAGACCGAAAACAAAGAAAATGCAATGAAAGAAAGGAAAAATGCGCTATGAACAAGGGTGGAGTGTTACCTGGTCGAAGAGGAACGTATCGGCTTGGCCGACCGATACGCTAGCCTATATGGTGTTTCGGATTATTTCTGGGAGGTCCGTATCGGCCTGGCCAGCCGATACGGAGACCGATACTGACTCCCTGTATCCTTTTCCTTCATTCCCATGGCCTTTACTTAACATCAATGAGTCCACACCCTCACCTAATGACCAAAACCTGATAAAACTCAAAACAAAACATCAAAAATAACAAGCAAAAGATCATATGTACAAGGATAAACATGGGAATGTCTCCCAAGTGCGCTTTTGTTTAAATTCGGTAAGCTCGACTGTTCAAACCCAGTTCTTAGGCTGGAGGTGAGTGAGCCCTGCCCTTGAGATGGATGGTCAGGACCTGAGAGGTTAGCTTACTGAGATTGACTGAATCACCTTGAAACCTTGGGCTGATTGAAGCTTGAGCACTTGCAAATGGCCTAGACTTTCCCTTAGTCTTGACCTTGTAATCAATGTAGTTACCCTTTAAACCCAATGGATGAAAGCTGAGACAATTGAGAGATGATGGAGTTTCAACGGTCATTGGAGTTTTCAGCTTGTCCGTATGTCCTTTCTCAGCTTCTTTGACTCCATAAAATCCATTGGGTAGAGCATTACCATTATGCTCATCAAACAAAAATTGTAGACTCTCACTATCCATTATCTCCTTTTCATACTCTTGAGCCTTTGGGGGATTGTTGACAAACTTATCCTTTCCCACCTTTACAATCTTTGGAGACATCTTTGTCACCATATCCACAACCTTCTCTTTTGGAGCTTTTTCCTCATCGATGCTCAGCTTCTTCAAAGAGATGGATCCAACATACTCAGTCCTTATGGCTATGAGAGGGGTTCCAATAGCTCTATCCACCCCCTCTTTTTAAGCATGTCCCATGTGCTCACTCAATGATCCATAGAGAGAGGGTTTAGGCCAAACTTCGGTGCCTACATTTTGCAAATAGCTTTGCCTCCTCTAACACATCAGCCTCATTTGGAGAGAGGATGACACCACAAGTGTGAAGAGATGTGCTCCTCATAGGATAGTAAGCCTTGGTATCAACATTATTCAGCACAACACCTTTCTTTTTAAAGTCTAGAGGTGTTGAGGAAAGAGGTACCAAGTAAGAGAGGTAGTTGGGTACTCTTCTTCATCTTCATGACAATAAAGTCAGTTGGGATAGTGCACTCACCAATCTTCAGTGGATAGTCCTTTATCATTCCCATTGGAGTTTTTGAGTAAGAATCTCCAAATATAATAGAAGATGGGTACATTTCCATGCTCTTAATCCTAAGAGATTCCACCATGTCAAGAGATATCACACTCACAGTAGAGCCGGAGTCACACAATGCATCCTTAATCTCCAAGTCTCCCAAAGTACAACTAATTGTGAATTTACCCGGATTGCCAAGCTTGGGAAGCACCTTTGGTGTGGCTTGGACAGTAGGTATGGTATCTTCAGCAGGAATTGCAGTGACACTCAACTCCTCAACTGGTTTAGCAACAGTTACCTTCATCTCTTTGAGAAGCACAGGTGCAACGGGAGGTAGTTCATAACCATAGAGAAGTGCTTCGATCTCATCAACCTCCCCTTCATGGTCCGGTTTTTCATGATCAAAAGTAGAGAAGATCGCATTGCAGTAGTCTTTCGGGTTCATCTCCGGGTTTCCGAGCAAGGTACCGGTAGGTTTAGAAGTGGAAGCATGCATGTTTTCAACATTAATCAAGCGAGAAGTCAAATGCTGCAGATCATTCTTTAAGTTCTTGACTTCCAATGCCCCACTTGCTTGCCCTTGGATGAGTTGCTGCATCATACTCTTTAACTCATTATCCAAACCCGAGGAAGAAGAAGCTTGTGGCTGTTGTTGCCCAAAACCGGGTGGGTATTGTTGCTTTGGAGCATAGCCCTATTGACCTTGAAACTGAGGTTTATTGCCAAACCCTTGTTGAGTAGTGTAGGGGACAAAAGGATTTTGTTGTTGAGCTTGTCCTTGAGGTGGAGCTTGGGGATAGACTTGGTCTTGAGGGTTGGCCACATTGGGGTTTCTATATGAAAATTTTGGGTGGTTTCTATAGTTGGGGTTGAAGCCTTTGTTGAAACCACCTTGCCCCGCAATGAAGTTAATCTCCTCTTGTGTCATATCTTCTTCCACACTATAGAGGAGGGGCTGAGTATCATCATAGTTGCCCACCAAGCTGATTTGCTTTTGGCTTGAGAAGATCATCTTGTCTATCTTCTCATTCAAAGCTTTGATTTCCTTCTCGTACTTCTCATCCGTAGAAGATGATCCTCTGTTAGTGCGCTCATAATCATCATTGTAGTTCCCATCGCTTGCTACTAGTTTTTCAATTAACTCCATAGCCTCATCAACTCCCTTGCCTAGGAAGTGTCCATTACTAGAAGAATCAAGCATCACCCTCATTTTAGGAAGGACTCCTCAATAGAGGTTACTAAGAAGTGTCTCCTTAGTGAAACCGTGGTGGGGACACTGATTAGTAAGCCTATTGAACCTCTCCCAAGCTTCAGCAAAACTCTCATTGTTGCGTTGCACAAAGCCGGATAGCTCATTGCGAAAACAGGCAGTCCTAGTAGCTGAGAAGAACTTCTTCAAGAAAGCCTTCTTAAGGTCTCCCCAAGTGGTAATGGATCCCGGAGGGATGTTGCTTTCTCACTCCTTAGCTCTATCCGCCAAAGAGAAGAAGAAGAGACGCATCTTCAAACCATCATCAGTCACACCATTAAGCCTTTTGGTAGCACAAATCTTGTCAAATGTATCCAAGTGCTGCAAAGGATCCTCAAATGCAAGCCCGTGAAACTGATTATTTTGCACCATGTTGATCAAGATAGCCCGGATCTTGAAGTTGTTGTTGTTGACCGGTGGTGGAATGATCCCTTGCCGGTTTGCGTTTGTATCCGGTGCATCTCCATCACCAATGGCTCTAGCTGGCCTCTCGGGATGAACCGGAATCCTATTGTTCTGTGCATCATTGCCCTGATGATTCTGTTGCTCTTGGTGGCCATGTTGGCTCTGCTGTTGATCATGATGATCCATAACCGGCTGCTCAACACCCACAAAGTCTTGTTGAACCTCTACAATTGGTTCCAACCCAAGTCTCTCTAATTGAACAGCACTCTCTTGCGCGCGTCGTTCCTTTGCTAATCTCCTCTCGTGTGCCTTGATGTCCTCAACTATTGCAACTAAGTTTGTTGTCCCACGGCTGCCTAAGTTCATACACCTAACATCAAAGAGAGAGGAAGAAGCAAAGTTAGTAACAAAGACTTGAACTAAATAGGGTTAGAAATCGAATTGATCTATCCAAAATCCCAAACCGGCAACGGTGCCAAATTGATAACAAGGATTTTGCAATCCTTTGAGGTATCAATTCCTCAAGCGTATCGTGTAGCTTTGAGGTATCGAACCTTTTTGGGATGGATAGAGCCAACAAGAATACACTAAACCCAAACAGTCAAGCAGTACCAATTTTGAGTTGTAATTCTACAATCCTAATTGCAATCAAATCAACCAAACAAGTAAACTAAGGAAGAACTAATTTCAATAACAAGCAAGAGAGAACAAACAAGATAATTCAAATAGATGACTAAAGATCAAGCTCTTGGGTATAGGAAATTTGATCTAAGCAACTAAGCATTGAATCAAGATGTCAAACACAACATTAAAATGCTAATCCTTTAGCTTAGAACACTAATTCAAGTTAATACACTCTCATGCCATTAACCCTATTCTAATCAAGCATTAAACATCAACTTTCATTGGCTAATCACAAGCAAGCATGCATTAAACACAAGTTCTTTAGCTACTAAGCCCCTTATACATCAATTGTCATTGGATAAGAATGCAAAGCTCTCATTAAATCCTAGCTAGCATTTCATCGAACACCTTATGTGCAATAAAATCCCAAAGTTCTAGATCAAGGATAGTTAAGCCTAATCTAGCATTAAGAGCATCTAATGAGAAAGGATCAATCAGATTTAAACCCTAGACATCAAGATTCAACCCCTAATCACTCAAATCTTACTAACCCAAAAGCTCAAAAATAGACTACTCACTAATCATTCGGTGATCAACAAAACCCAAAGAGATAGTGTTAATCATTGGAGATTAGAGAAAGTAGAAAGATTAAAAGAAGAAATCTCAAAAGAAGTACTAGATTAATCAAAATTCAATCTTGTTCTTACAAAAGGGTTTTTTGCAACAAAACAAGCTTAAGAACAATAAAAAATAGGTTTTTGGCTTTATAGTAAAGGGGGACGAACCGGGTCAAGCCAGAACAAACCGGGTATTGACCCGGATCCAAGTGAAATTCTGGGATCTGTATCGGCCAGCCAAACCGATATGCTGACCGATATTGGTCTTCGGATTTTCTGGGCAACGAGCATATCGGTCTGGCCAACCGATATTCTCCCCGATACGAACCTTCGGATTTTCTGGGCAACGAGCATATCGGTCTGGCCAACCGATATGCTCCCCGATATGAACTCACTGCTTTTAATCCGAGGGACAGTATCGGGTTTCCAGGTCGATATGCATGCCGATACGAGATGTCTGTTTGGTCTTCCTTAGTCCTTTAAGCTCCAAACTCCACTTCCAAGCTCACCATTGCTCCTTGCACTCCAAATCACCTACAAAAACACAAGAAACACTCCAAATGCAAGCCTAGAATGCCTAAACCTATCTCTAGATGATCCTACACTCTAAACATGCCAATCATCAAGGAAATGAAGCTAAAGGAAGCTAAAAAGAAGCAAAACATGAACTAAACAATAGCCTATATACAAAGAAATACAAGTATATCACTTCCCACCACAGTTTATCTATCTGAGCAGCCCATAAATCGGTCAAAATAAGCACCTACCTCGCTTTTCTCGGTAGTTTCTTCCCTTCCGGTGGTTTTGGAACCTCAAGCGGCTGACCTGAGTTACGAACGTCACAATTTTTTTAGATCCAATCACCTTTTGGAACTTTTTTCAATGGCGGGAGTTACGAGCATTTCAAATGAAACCCACCTAAGCAATCATCACACTCAATCATTACGTTACTACTTGATTTGAAGCAGATCTGACATTCTTTGATTTATGGGTCTTCTTTTTCGTCTACTCTTCTCTTAACATACACATCGTCGCCGATTTCATATTCTAACATCGTGATTGTACATACTTTGGACAGAGGAAAAAATCTGGATCATTTGTTTAATTTTTGGATTGTGAATTGAAAAATTTGGTTTCTCTTGATTAAGTTAAAAGGTAAAATATTATAAAATGTTCAAATTCTGTGGTATTGACATGTCAGCAAAATCCTATGTGTCAAATGGAGAAGCCATCTCAGTTTCTCTCTCTGACTTCTGATTTATATATAAAGTATTCCATTCAATAACGGTAATAATCATATTTTAGTAAGATAGTGATTAATATTAACATATGTTGTAGATATAATGTTTCAAAAAAACCATATCTAATATGATTAGAACAAATCCCATCTAATACAATTAGAACAAAGTAACAAAGTTTAGTTGTTAATTTTGTAATTCTATTATAAGCTAATGTTATTGGGACATGGCTACTCTACATTAGTACTCATTACAATGTTGGTCGAAATTTACTCATTACAATTAAATTTTAAAATACATATTGTATTTCCATCAGATTCTTAAAAACACACATACCCACACAAACTTTCAAATTATCTTTTATATACATGATAATAAAACACAAATATTTAATTTTCATAAGAAAATAAAATATTAATCTTATAAGACTCGCTAAACCAAAAAAGATTATCGCGCCTAACCAAATATATTGGTAAATTATCTTAAACCAAAATACCCTACCCATCTTCATTATAACCTTTCTTAAATCCTGACAGTCTCCACCTTTCCGCCATCGTGCTATTCATCCGCTGCGATAAGGAATTTGTCTGAGGTATTTTTTCTCATTTTATATCTTATTTTTGTTTATAAGAATTCAATAGTTAGATTCACATTTTTTGCATGGTTTCTAATTGAATGCATTTATGTGTTATCAACTCTAACTGATTTAATGGTCATTTTGTTTTGAAATTTCCTTTATTTCATAATATATGTTATGATTGATGGTTGACTCACGTTGGTAGATTAATTTCACACTACTAAAGGTTTCACTAGTGGGAAACCCTCATTTCTCAAGCTTCTCCTTCCCGAATTTCTTTCGAGTGTGGTATGTAATCTTAGTAATTCCTCTCAGTTTCTCTATATTTAATACTTTTTTGCGTTATAGAATATCCCCAAAAAGGTCTACAAAGACCACATAGATGGAAAAAACTAATCTTACAGTTGGTGAGATCACTTCAGATGTGTGTAACCTAAAATTTCCTGTGAAATGTGTTGGTGACATAATAACTGAAGGCTGGAAAGAGTTCACTGAGGGGCACGATTTCCGAGTTGGAAACATTTTAATATTCGAGTACTTTGGGGATTTAAATTTTCATGTACATGAATTTGGACCCAGTTGATTTGAACATTAATTGTCTAAGACTCTAATGGAAAATCAGCAGGAGGAAGACATAAATAAATTATAATATACTATATTCCAAAGCTAATATTTTTTTTTTAGATGTCAGTACTATCTAATGTTTACTCCCTCCGTTTTGTTTTATATGTCGCTTTAACCTTTTTTTCAAAATAGTTGTCTTTCGGATTAATTGCACCCACTATATCTTTTTGGAAAAGTAATAGCAAAGATGTATCTTTCAAAAGCTGGGTGCAATTTTGTATCTTTTTTTGTCTTTTAGTAAGTTAAAATATCTATTTTACCCTCCCTTTTACAATCAATTTACCAATCTAATTACTTAGTTCATTTAACTATTTACTCTTATTAGTTATACATTTGCTTCTAATTTAGTTTGTTGTGAACTAGTTTTAACTTAACTGAGTAATTCATACACATTGTACAATATGAATATATGTCCCATATATGTCGGACCTGTTTAGAATTTTTGATATATTTGATCCAAACTCATGGATACCTAATCTTATCCCGACGAAAATATGAAATGTGTTGTGGTTTGTGGCTCTTGGCTCGTCACCGGCGATGGAGAATGGAAATTCATAGTGGACATGGAAAGGGTCTCTCGGGTCGTCCCAATGAACATGAGCATGAAGATGGAAGAGGTCGTTGCTGCTGTTATGGCCGAGTTTGGTTTGGAATGTGCTTCGAAGTTAAAGTTAAGTTACACGCCGTCTCTTACTTTGTCCTCTGTTTGCAATGACAGCTCGCCGCCTATCATCGTCACAACAGATTTCGGGCTTTCCTGTTTTTTAGATATACTGTCATCTGACCGGTCAACAAAGCTATTTTTGTCACTGGGTAAAATAGTTAGGAAAGAAGGCGACTCTGTTAAGAAAAAGGCTTCCAAGTTAGTTCACCGAGTGGGGTCCATAACTCCTAGGAATCTATTTGGTGATGCAACTCCCTCTGGTAGCAGAAATTCTCCTGTCATGCTTGACGATGACACTGTTGAAGCGCTTGACTTTATGTTTCGTTCATGTTCACCTCCAGTCAGACGTTCTGATGGATTAATGGTTCCATGTGTAAGGCCATTCGTTAAACAAGAATTTGTTGATAAGGTTTCAAATTCTCGCAACCATTCACCGGTTCAATGTGGTAAGTTCATTCCTTATTTTTTGGTAACTTCGATCCTGATAAAATTCCCACTTTAACTACTTTATTTGTCTTTGGTTTCAGAGTATCCATCCAACGCTGATTTAACGGACAGAAGTGAGAAACGTTTGGGAAACAACAAGCCACCATTCAGCTTTGAATTATTGGACAGCGATAGTCAAGAAGATGGCCTCCTCAACGAGAATATAATAACAAAAGCGCTACCAAACATTCCACCTAGCGACGATTTAGTGGATGTAGAAGTTAATTACATTTCGGGTATGAAAGAGAATGTCTCCAATGACTGCGGGAGCAATAAAATAACGCTCCCCAACCCCCCAAATCCCACTGCATTAGTGGATTGTTCTGTTGAGCACGCTCCAGACAAGAGGGGCCCATTCAGTTTCAATTTGTTAGATAGCCAAGAAGATGTATCCACCGATATCGCAACTGTTAATCACCCGGTGCCTGATCATTCTGATATGGTAGTAGGAGGTGAAGAAGATAACTGTACGCCTGATAGTGATGAGAATGGATCGTCAGACGAGGTACCAGTGGATGTTGGCAATGTGGATCGTGAGTTTTGGTCCAACCTCATCGATGATGAGTATGGAGGCTCCAACGCCCTGGATGTGATGTCTGAAATCTCCATTGGAATAGGTAATACATCGAAACGTAAGGCTGTTGAATCCCGTCCTGTTCAGCAAGAATACGTGTTTAGGTGGCGCGGTACTGAATCTGGTGGCACTTCGTACTCTACCGACGAAGAACCAGCTGATATCCCGCCATTGGTGGATGACAACACTTATCAACGAGATCCCGTCCCTGACTTAGATCTAGACTCAATGGGTGATGATCTTTACAAGGGTAAACTATTCAAGAGCAAAGACGATTGTTTGGTATGGTTAGCAATCCATGCCATAAGAAACAAGTTTCATTACATAAAACCTGTGTCCACTCTTCACAAGGTTGTTATCCATTGCCCGGATAATAGTTGCAACTGGCGTGTTATGGTTCATGAGTCGAAGGACACAGGCTTTTGGGAGGTACGCAAGGCAGAGTTACATCACTCTTGCTGTACTGATACTAGGAATAAGTACCGGAAACTTGGGACGACAAAGGTCATTGCCACTGTTTTCAAAGATAAATATTCAGATCCCGCATCTGGTCCGAAACCGACTGGACTCAAAGCCTTATTGATGAAGGAATTGCGTATCGATTCATCTTATAACAAGTGTTGGCGCGCACGGTCGAAGGCAATCATGATGCTACGAGGTACAGATGATGGATCGTATAGGAAGTTGCCAGAATTTTTACATATGCTAAAACTCGCTAACCCTGGCACGATTGCTGATCTCGAAACCGAGGTAGACGCATTAGGCTGCGAGCGGTTTCTCTATCTGTTCTTAGCATTTGGTGCATCCATTAAAGGTTTTGCCAAGGTTCGCAGAATGATTATAGTGGATGGTACACATTTGAGTGGTAGATATGGGGGGGGTTCTGCTTACTGCAAGTGGACAGGATGCAAATTTCTAAGTCTTTCCACTGGCGTTCTGTATCGTGGACAAAGAGAATGAGGAGTCCTGGACGTATTTCTTTTTCAAGCTTGAAAAGATTATTGCTGACAGCCCCACATTAACCTTTATTTCTGACAGATGCCAGTCAATATACAAAGCAAAAGGTAGGATTTTCCCGCGTTCTCACCATGGAGCATGTCTTGAGCACGTCAAAAGGAATGTTAAAGCAAGGTTTAAATCTGGAGGTCTCGCGCAACTGGTCAATTTGGCTGGAAATTCATACAGAATTGGTGCCTACCGTGAAACATACAATCGTATACGCAACAGAAATGCAGAATGCGCAAAGTATCTTGACTATATTGGCGTTGGACACTGGACCAGAGCATATTTCAAAGGTGAACGTTACAATCTTATGACAAGCAATATAGCCGAGACATTGAACAAAGCTCTACTTGATGGTAGGAGCAAACCTATTGTAGATCTTGTCAAGTGTATACGGTCTATGTTGACTAGGTGGTTCAGTTGTAGACGAAAGAAATCAGCGGCACACAAAGAAGAAGTTTCCATCGAGGTTGATAAGCTAATGGATGAACATATGCAGTCAGTCCACGGTTCTAAGATAGCTAGTGTTACGAACTTCAATTTCGAAATTGTCGGCCAGTTTGGGGGGGAATCGTTTCATGTTCTTCTGGAGGACAAGCGATGCTCATGCAGGTTATTTGACAAGCTTAAAATCCCATGCGGCCACGCCTTAATAGCCGCGGACAGTCATGATGTATCCTACGCGTCTCTATGCGATTCTCATTATAAGACATCCACTTGGAGGGCGACTTATGAAGGAGTGGTCAACCCAGGTGGGAATCCTAACGACATCGATATACCGGCTGATGTTCGCAACCGGTACCTTTATCCACCAGACGTTAACAGACCCTCTGGTAGACCTAAGGAAGGAAGGTATCCATCCATCGGCGAATCCCAGGTAATACCCCTTACCCTTTGATGTTTATATACATTTACTCTTTATAATTTTCTAATTTTTATCTCTGCAATATTGTATTCAGAAGGAGAAAACCCCTCGATCAACCCCAAACCGATGTTCCAAATGCGGAGGAGTTAATCACAACCGTGCTACTTGCAAAACCTAATAACAAACTCTTTATAACGAGCCATGTATTTTGTTTGATTAAGAATGGCTACTTAAAACGCTTTCATCTTGGATGGCGCCTTTTATTGTTTAGCTGTCCATCATTTTCGATGGATACCTGTTGCATAACTTCCTTTTGATTTGACTTGATGTTGTCTATTTTTGTAACTATTGATGTGGGTTTTGTTTTCCCCCATAAAGCTACTACTACGATTTACTAAGCAGGCGGCCAAAACTTTTTCTTTTGACCCAAATCTAAGTATATTAAACTTAGATTCAGCTATACTTGTGTTACCCATACTTTCTTACTTCTTTCGGTTCCCTTCAAATTATCCATTTTACATACCTGTCGTGGATGGTTCTTTTTATTTAATTTTGGTAGCTACATCACTTTCCTTATATATTGAACATGTTTCAGAATACTTTGGACCTTCTACCACACGAGTTATACCACTGAGACCCCCTGTTACGTATTAACAACTTTTCACAAAATGAGTTTCGCTTCTGTTTCTACTGTTCCCACTTCTGATGAACCATTACCCTGCAGATCGGTAGGCATCGCAGCTCCAACCATGTGTTGGTGTGGGGAACGCATTGAAGTAGGATATGCTAGAAATCGTGCTAACCTTCATCGAAGGTGGTTTAAATGTCCACAAGCTAGCCGGGTTAGAAAAAGATATAAGATTTCTCTTCTATTCTACTTAATTATTTTCCCATCCTGTCTTTAGAAATCCACTTTCATTTTTCTGAACAGTTCCCAATCGAAGGTCATGTTCGCGATTGGGTTGACGACGCGATTATGAAAGAGGTAGACAGGGTTTCAAAGGATTTCAAGAAGATACAACAGGACGTTAGTCTTTTACAAAATTGGTCAAACGAAGTTCGAGACGAATTAGCGTTCAAAATTGCTAGAAAGATCTCCGTCGAGGTCGCAAAGAATAACAACTCTTTTCCTACAAAGAAGCATGTGGAGGAAAAGATGACCAGGTTGTGTTTTATATGGGTTACCGCAGTGTCTTCTTGTGCAGTTGCTTGGGCTTTTTGCCAGTTGAAGGAGCACCTATATCCCGGCTGATTGTAGTGATTTTATAATAAGCGAGGATTCGACGCCAGTAGCTTTTTGTTGTACACTTTCCCATCTTCTATTCAGTCAACTTAAACTCATTTTCTTCGTTTTGTCTTTCTTTTGCCACTTTTCGTTATGTAATTGAGCTGGATACACTCTTTATCTTGTTTAACGCAAAACAATGGATACCAATCTGAACTAGTTGTTAAAAACTACAACTACATATATGGATACTCAAGTTCTATTTCAACTTTTTCTATGTCCATGGATACTCAAGTTATATTTGACCTTCTATATATGGCAATGGATACTCACTCACTGTAATATCAAATAGGGCTCATATTTTATACCCATTAAGTTGTTCAAATTGTCATTTTCCCTATTTGATTATATTTCGTTTATGTACTCGTACACTGTTTTGCTTGTCATAATCATTTAATGAGTTGTTTTAGTATTATTTTAAGATCTAAAGCAATATATAAATATGTTATGTCTACTCACATAACCATCTGTCCACACTTGGCCTTCGCATTACCCAAGATGAGCTCAATGAACCCCTCCCCTTTCATCGTTCCCTCTCCGACTCTACTCGACTTGCCAGCTGCATTAAGGAGGTCTATACTTGCAATAAATGCTAGTGAGAACATACTCGAGCATTTCAAAATCCGAGCTGTCTGCAAGACACTTCGCGACGATGCTGATCACATGGATACCTTGTTTGAGGTTGACCTTATCAAGACGCACCACGATTATCAAGGGATACTCCATCTTGAACGCGCATGTCTAGATGCGAAGAATCCCACCGCAATTTTTTTGAAAGCCATATCGGATTTCTTGTACACAGATGGAAGAGCTAATGCATTTGCCCGCCTTAAGCAATGCGCGGTCCTGGGAATCAAGCCCGCCTTATATTGTTACGAAGTCATACGCCGTTCCATCTTTCCTGAGCTGGATTCAGGTTCAACGATTCCTTTTCTTTCTCGTTTTGCTATCCGCAACCTTAGAAAGCATGTCAACAAATTTCAGCGCATAACTTGGCCCATGAACATCTCCGCGCATCTAACCGCGATATCTGACTCTACTAACCATGGTAGAATTTCATCATGCCCGTGCTCTGTCCATCGCTATTGGCTTGACTTTCTAGACGAAAAAGTTAAAGGTCTCGGTATGTGCGATCTCTGCTTTTGGTCTATTGAAACTTCGGTTTTCTTCCGTGTAATCCCGGGTACTTTTTTCAAATGGGTGGACCTCATTGACTGGGAAGCAAAGGCCGAACTATATGAAGCACCCGCCCTAAACGACGCTGTTGTTTGGGCCGCTTTTGTTGATGGTGTTGTTGATCACGAGCAAGGCGCCGCCGTGTTGGTCGGCGTTAATGGGCAAATCCCCATTCCTGCGGTTCATGGCGTTTAGATATAACCGTTTTTTTAACGCTTTCTATGTTATTCGCCAACAGTATCGTAACTTTTTGTTATTCTATCCATTCATCTATGGTGGATATGTAGACATTTAGTATTGTAACTTTTTGTTATTCTATCCATTCATCTATGGTGGATATGTAAACCCTTCTTCTTCTTGTCCTATCCATTATATCATCAGTTTAGTATCAATTGTACCAAAAAAAACGTTATAATTATCAATCTGTCATTACGTTAGGTTGTTTTAGCATTTTAATAATTAAATTTGTACTTTACTATCCATTTTTAAACTTACCTTGCCTATTTATCCATCCATTGAAACAGACTAGCCACTACCTTCCCCATATATTTAATAACGTTGGTCAACCTCACAACTTTTCATTATGATTGTCATTCCGGTCTTTACTTGGGAAATCGGGGACTTAAACCCTCTTCATTAATTAATATCTACTTTATGTGTCAGCATGTATGCGTCATTTCTTTTCAGCCACTTAACTTGTCTAATCATAGCTTCTGTACTTAACCCAATACAAACGAAGTATAGTAATTAGTTAAATCGCTTTACTGTCTACAAACAGTAAACCAGTCTCCACCTTTCTAGTTACACGCCAATTTGTCTACAGTTAGTTCATATCAACGACTGACTATATTGGTTATTGTTATACAATCCATTCTAGTTTTTTATATCCATTATCATGGATACACATCATTAACATTAAATATATTACATGGATAATACTTACGACATCTTCCTAATTTTAATGGATAGGAAATAGAAGAAACAGTTCTCGCACCTATCCCCACTATTCTCACCCATCATCGTGTGAACCCACCAACAATCATCCAAATCGCTGCAGCTCCAAGAATCATGCCAACTGTCAACTTCTTTTGGCATCACCGCACGCACGTGGTACACCAGCATCTCACCAATAGCCATTGCCTCATCATATGATCGTTTAGATCTGAAAACCTTATACTCAGCGTTGCAGCTTCTCCCTGCGCACCATTTAAGAATAATATACATTAGCTCCGCATGGGGATACGCTTCCCTCACCCCATGTAAAATTGCTATAGCTTTCTCTAGATCTCCCAAATTGAATGCAGTGCGCAGACTTTCGGTGTACATCGCAAACGGATTTTTGTGCTCTACGCACTTCCTGTAGAATTTGTAATACCACGATAAATCTTCGTCTGCAAACCAAGTGAAGTCATGCCTCCTGTCCAGTCGGACTCTTGAATACACCTCCGGTGAACAAACCGCATTTAAGCCCTCAGGGCCTGCCTTAAGTAGATTCACACAAGCATCAACGCCATCTTCTGCGACCCTAGCTGCGATTTCGGCTAGTAGCGAACTTGGTAACCACATTGCTTGTTTTTACTCTCGGCTAATGCCTACTTTTGTACCTTCTTTGTTTTTGTTTTTTAACTACAACTCTATCTTCTCTCCTTCTCTTTTAAGTTAATGTCCCTTTCCTTTAGTCAAAACCTATTTCTTTCGCTTTGACCAGTTTCGTCATTAAGTTTGAACTATCTACATGGATAGACGTATTCTCTATATCACTATCCGTGTATACGACAACTAACCTCTTTTTTACTCATCTATCCATCCAATTAGTACTTGTTAAATAGAAACACTGTACCCAATATTTTTAACGTTCACTTTAACTCTTTATTTTTGTTTTCACAGTCCAATTTTTCTATTCTTGCTATAAGTAGTCTACCCAAAGAAGAAATCAGCACTCAACCTGCTCTGTTTCCCCATCTTTTAATTTCCTCCTTACAGTATGAGTGATACAGCTAACAAAATTAGCTACAAATGGGGACAGCCTGTCTCCGATATAAGGCCAGTTATTCAAACCACTCATCAATTAGGTCTTCCTACGAGCTGCGATTGCAAGGCTTCCTTGTTCCTAACGACCTCTACATTACCTGAGAGTAAAGGAAGGCGCCTCTATACATGTCATTACGATCTATCGGATGTATAACTTTTTACTAACCTCCATTGTGGTAACGCATTTCTATATTTTATTTTAACCCATTATCCATTCGTAGGGTCCAGGTCATGGATGTGCATTCAAAAAGTGGTGGGACGACGCAGTTACTGAAGAAATTCAAAAGCTTAAAGTTGAGGCTCTCCTGAAAGAAGAATCAAACAAGTCTCAAATGGCAGGTTTAATTGATAGGGTCGACTTTCTCCTTTCAAAGATTGAAGACCTTGAAACCAAAGTAACAAATATGAGTCATTTACTCTACTGACTTTAAAAGTTATCTACTGCTTCGATTTACGATTCCACATATATTGCTGTGTCTATCTATGCTTTGGAATCTGCTTCTGTATCCATGTATAATATAACAAACTGCAGATTTTATGTCAATCTAATCTTATCTATTAGTAAATGAATATCATTAAAACATATCTCCTTTACACATCCAACTTCGTTAATTATTTATCCCAAACTTAATGCGGCCTCAAATTGACGAATTTTTTATTACCGCTTATTGTTTATTGGCAATCTCAATTACCATCCATTCTCACTTATTCTCTTCCACGGTATTTCCCTAAGTGTCGTTCAGTTAACCAATTTATATTCAAAAATCACCTATCCATATGTCTTTCCCTTTAGCTATATATAATTAAATAAAATTGAAACGTGTTTTCAAATAAAATTGAGTAATATGAACAATATAAAATGGATACGTGTTTATCTTACGGAATTTATATTCACGTTGGAAACTGAAACGTGGCCACCTTCATGCTTCCATGAAAACAATATTTGTCTATCCATCTTTCGCAGCCCCATGTCTATCCATCAGTTAACCAAATTATATTTAACAATCATCTATCCATATGTCTTTCCCTTTAGCTATAATACCTATACATAATATGAGCAATATAATTAAATAAAATTAATTTTCAATTTTACTTGTTTTGCAATTGGGATTCCGTGTCCAATCAAATTAACAGTTTGATGGATACGTGTTTGTCTTACGGAATTTATATTCACGTTGGAAACTGAAACGTGGCGACCTTCTGGCATCCATAAAAACAATATCTCTCTACGCATTCACTCTCTCCATAGTCCCAAATCTGTTCATTCAGAATGACTTGTGCTAACCTTCTAAACCTGCCGCCCGAAGTAAGAAGAATAATCCTTGCGAAGAATGCAAGTGATCATATTCGAGAACACTTCAAAATCCGCGCTGTCTGCAAAACTCTTTCTCAAGACGCCGATCACGTGGATACTATTTCTCGTATTAACCTTATCCAGGAGGGCCAATCCGAAGGAGACCAAAGAGGCATCACGCTTTTGTACAATGCTTGCTTGGATGCCAAAAACGTTTCTGCTTTGTTTTTGAAGGGAATTTCCGACTTCATGTACACATACGATGGAAGATTAGAAGCTTTTCAAAAGATTAAATCTTCTGCCATCGCCGGTTGCAAATCCGCCATGTATTGTTTCGAAGTCATCCGGCGCTCTATTTACCCATCCTTTGACTCAGGTTCGACTATCCCATTTCTTTCCCGTTCCGCTATCCGTGCTCTTAGGAAGCACGTTAGGAAATTCGAGCGCTACTCCTGGCCTATCGGAATAGCCGTCGACCTCTCTCTCATAAGGGATGAAACTGATGTTGGAAGTTTAAGATCATGCCCTTGCTCCGTTTTTAATTATTGGCTTAGTATCACCGCCGAGGATATCAAAGGTTGCGGCATGTGCAATGCTTGTTTTTGGACTATCGAGCAAACTGTTTTCTTCCAAATAATCCCGCAGACTTTTCTTGAATGGCCTGTGCTACCCCAAAATCCCCTGGACGGTGTTTGGCCTGATTACGAGCACAACGTTGGTGGTTGGGGTCATGATGACAATGGAGGCGGTTGGGGCCAGGTCGTAGTGCACAATGGTGGAGGACAAAACCACGGTCATGAAAACGGCGGACAGGAAAACGCTGGCGGCTGGGAAGGCGGTGGCGGTTGGGCCAACCTCGCAATTTAAAACGCGTCTGTTCATGCCGTTTCACCCAATTAAACTTTTATATTTTTGTTATTTTTTTGCGTAAACTTGTTTAATATTATTTATAACTATGACTTACTTTTCGGTTACATTATCCACCAATACATCAAACTATCCACCCAGTATTAATTTACCCTTTCGTCTATCCACTAAACTTTTGAAATGCCTATAAATCTGGGATCTTGGAAATCTTACAAAATATATTCATGTACATATACTCATTTTTACATGTCTCAAATCCCCAACTTTAAACCCCTCAACCCAGCTTCTCGTGACGCTGACTCTTCAAACCGTCATCATTTCTGTGTCTCGTCAAATCACTTTTACGACTTCCAACACGTCATTATAACTGACTCCAATTTAATAATATACTTTCTCTCTCGCCATTCCCGCCAATCTTATCGACCAGTGTACCTCCAATTCGATCAATCAAATCATCTGACGTCTACCTCACGAAACTATCCATGAATCTGTACTTTTTTGTCTTTCATTTAACCTTTTTTGCAAGTTAAAAAAATAAAATCAAATACCTACGTTAATATCACAGTCCTCGAGCCTACAACATTTACCCCCGTCATTATTACCCTCTACTACAGTCAATAACAAGGAAACCAATAAATTACTTCTTTCTTTAATAAATCAAAACTCTCGCCGTATAATCTTCCCCAAATATGGATACATTGCTCTTATTACCCTCCACGCTATCCATTTGTTTTACTCTACATTATCCCCTATTTTCATATATTATATCCCCATCCATTTTTTACATGCAAATAGTAATATCAACAAGTCCTACGTCTATCAACGCACTTTCTTGGTTCAAACATGTAATATGCTATTTTTCAAAAAAAAAAAAAAAACATGTAATATGCTAGCCACATAGCTCTCAGTTATTAACTATCTATATCAACCCTATATCTATTTCATTTATCATTTTAAGTCCAACGTCAATTCATACATTCAGCAAAATCGATATCCGTCCTAATTTCCATATTTACCAATTCTTACATATTGCTATGTATGAATCCATAGATTAACTTCATATCACCTGTCCACCCACACTTATCCTCAATTTGTCTATCCACCCATATTTGAATTGATACCTATCAAAATAGGAACACGTAATTTATGTTATCACACGTAAACCAAATACTTCAAGTTCGGAAAGACAAACAAATCCTCACGTCTCAAACACATAACTCACAATCCATGAATGTTACAAATCACACAGAATAGATAAAAAGTTCATTCGTAAATTTGTGGTACTATCCACTTCTTATATATCTCCATGGCATACTCCTGCCTAATATGGTCCACAAATTCATCTGTCATCGCTTCTATTCCATCTGATCTAGCTAGGGCATTCAGCTTAAGAAACTTCATTGTCACAGGTCCGCAATCACCTACTCGATCATTCGTGTACACTGTCTGTAAACGACTCCATGAATACGGCGGTAATTTCCCTTTCAGTTCCTGTTTCCCCGGCTTCGTTTTCTCCCTTGGCTTCATACTGTTACTCTCTGGGTCGAGTTTGAAGAATGCCTCCACAATGTAAGGAATCATTTCAACAATTGGCGCAATGTTTGTACCAGCTTTGGCACCACTGTTATGGATTGGCAATGGGTCTAGTAGTTCAACGGTCTCTAAATCTAAATTAATAACAACCCCAACCCAGTGATCGCCGTCCCAATTCATGGGAACGTAAGCTGTTGAGACATCTTCAAACCACCTAGCCTTTGCCCGGCCGTGCGTCCACTCCCCGTATACATACTCCTTCATGCGTTCGTCCCAATGGTACTCTCGCGGTTTTTTTGACTTCATAAAGCTCCTATGTCGCCCTTGCAAATGGTTGGAAAACCAAGGTGGAAGGAACACCACCCTCTCCCTTGCGAAGTACCTAGCATGTTTCAAGTATATGTATTCTCCAAGTACCTGCATATGCTGAAGTACCCAGATACCATACATGTTACTCTTCGATTCCATTATATTTAACAAACTTTCAAAATTCTTACTGTTGTGTTCAAAAACTTCTTCGGCTCAGCAATGTCAAGCAAGAATTGGTTATTGATAGCCACCTCCCCAAACATCAAGTTCTTCAGATCGTATTTCCTACAAATTGCACGGCATGTAAGTACATCTATCATACTATCCTTTTCTATAAGCACAATAATTTATTACCTCGTTGGGAATAGCTTCAGCGTTTCTTCCCAGGCGTCCTTGTGCTCAAAATACATATCTTCGCTTTCCCTTAACCCTACAAATACCCGAGCCAGCTCAATCTCATCATTCGATGGACTTTCTTTAACACGCTTTGGTGGGGGAGAAGAATCACTTAGGTGAACCGGTTCTTCAGATCTACCACTCAATATTTTCATTTTCCCCGCCTTCTTTTTGCGTCCGTGGTTCTTATTTTTAGGCTTGTTCCTTGTTAAGCTAACTCCTTCATTAAAGGGTACACCTACTGTTTCCTGTCACACACATAAATTAATTTATTTACTCTCTAGTCCAAATTTTTTATAAACATTTACTAAACTACCTTCGATGGTTCCTTTGTCGTCTGTCCATCTACCTTTTTTTCCTCCTTAACGGAACTGTCCACCTTGCCTTCCATGGGTATCTCCACTTCTTTTTGTTCACAGACAACTTCGGACTCTCTTCCCGTTGCCTGTTCTTCACCACACACAGACTTCGGTCCATCTATCATTCTTCCGAGATCGCAGGAGATGGATACTCCCTCCTTATTTCCTTAAACATGAGTCCCTGGATCGCTCTGCCCCAAAATAATACACTAACCTTGTTATTCCCTTTAAGATGAACATTTATACAAAAACGTATCTTCAACAGCTTTTATAAAGCGAGACAAACCTCAAACGCAGTACACACTTCATCGTCAGTGGATACTTTCTTACTATCTTTCTCCAGTACTCCATCTCCCGTGGAATCCTGACTTAATGAACTCTCAATTTGGCTTTGCATCTGTCCATTTGTTTGTTTAAGCCCGGCAGCAGCATTATCACTTTTCTTTCCAATGGATGCACCGTCAATTATTTCTTCACGCTCTTCTTTATTAACCTGCCAAACATCCATACAAAACTTATATCAACCAAATCTAGCTAATGGATGATACTCCAATTAATCCAAGGTTTCAAAGGTATCCATAAAGGTAGTACACACTTCACTATCCATCGACACTCTCTCGCCAGCTAACTCCTCTTGTCCTTCTTCGTCATTGGCCCTGGAAATATCCACTGCGATTTCCATGCGTATGTCATCAGATTTTGTTTGCAATGGAAGCTCCGAGTCCTTCTGTACCTTAAAGTAGCCAACGTATCCATAAATATCAAACTACTTAAAGCATGCAATCGTCTCCATAATTACCTGATGCTGAATGACTTCCCTTTCTTCTGTATCACAAATTTCACTCTTGGCCAACACGTCGCCTTCATATCCCTCCACAGGGCTGCCTGTTTTGGACTCGCCATGCTAAATCCCAAAGATTTAAGACCACCGCAAAGTAAACATTATGTACAATTAGTCAAATACCATAACTTATGGATGCAAACTCAGCATATAAGCATATCACCTGGTTTGATGGATTCAACATTGCACTGTTAACAACCCCCCCTTTTCCTAGGTTTTCTAAACTTTGAGCTGCATACAAAACATCTTTCGAGTGCTTTTCCTCCTCCCCATCTTTGATCATTCCCATATGCTGCATCGACCTACCAACAATTGATTCATCCCTTGTTTTACAAGGATCAATTGTGTCATCCAGCTGAGTACAAAAGTTGCCAATGTTAAATTCAGATCCTAGATTTTCTTGATCGAAAAAAGTTTCATCAACACTGTTGATAACTTGAGAAATAATAGAATTCACATTATCCCGATTAGTGCCCTCGTCTGTCGCATGACTTCCAACACCTTCATCACCAACTCCAGTATTCTCCGCCCCTTTGGAATTACATTTATCCTTCTTCCCCTTTTCTCTTTCACCTAAGAAAATTCTCTTCATCGCTGTCAACGTACACTTCTGCCCTGGGCTGTTCAGACGTTTGATTCCACGCAACCTACAATCCTTTGACGTCTTTCTTCGCTTCAACCACGCCACCTCTTTTTCCAAATTCTCGATTTTCTTCTCCACCCAACTCTTGAATTTATCATTACCAACAGAACTTGTCTCTGTTATACTTCCATATTCAATAGCAAGTAATGGTAGCTTTCTCTTCTTGTTCTCCCCAACAGTCTTTGATACGTGTTCAATGTCATCTTCAATAGCGAGTAATGAAGGTTTTCTTTTCTTTTTGTTCTTACAATAGCCTTTCGGACGTATTTAATCAGCTTCTGCGAAGAATCTCCCCCAGGCCACTCCTCCTTCTTAAAGTTGTGATCACTATCCACCAGATTTTCAAGATACACCAACTTCTTATCTTTAATCTCGTCTATCCACTCCCCCCAGCCCTCTCCAAATGGTCCCATTGGTTTTAAACACGGTACCACTTTTACCTGTAAATAGAAAAATACCACATCTGTATGGATACACGGATTTGTTTTAATATTCACAATAAGGAACTACACATACCTCAGATCCAAACTCTACGTCTATTACAGTCTCACTACTAATCCAGTTGTTTTTCGGAATCCTTTCGAAAGAAGTATCCATGAAGGTCATAGTTGATTCATGGTCAGGCATCCTCTCCAAGAATCCGGGAATACATCGGAAAACTAGAAGTTGGAATGCAAGCGGGAATCCATAGACGACCTTTGTTTGCTGCTGCAGCTGAGTTCTGAATGTTTTAACCGGATCTTCACCAATTTTTCCCGTTCTCGGGCCAGGTTTCATTGAATTAATTGTTTTAAGAAACGACATTCTTCCCCATGGATAGCTCAAAAAATTATCAACATCGCTGAGCATCTCAACAAACTTCGGCGTTGCTTTTGCAACCTGGTTGCTACAAATAAGCACTCCATCAACAATACATATCAGCGCAAGCTTCAACCTTTTTGTTCCATCCATGTCACTATCCTCAAGCATTTGAAGTATGTCTGAAATCTTAACCCCTTGGTCCCCCTTCTTAATGGTCTTACTCATCTGTCCAAATAAATCTTCCCATTCCGATGTTCTTTTCACCACCACTATACTCCGATCTTCTGGGTCTTCTTCTTCCGGGAACTCGCAACAATTTAAGCATGTTATCATTCCAAACTCAACTAATGAGAATCGCAGTGGTTGTCCTGCAAAAACTGTACTCAACTCGTGCTTCTTTTTTGTAATTAGTTGTCTCCCCAGTAGCCCATGTATCAATTTCCCTGAAATTGAACACTGCTTGACCGGGAGCCTAAACAAATCTCCAAAACTAGAATCCCGTAATCTCTCCCACTCCGGCGTATCCTTCAATAGCTGCCAAACTTTGTTTAGTATCTCCGGTTTCGAGTATATATTCAGTCTACCATCTGGATATCGATCTGTTTTGTACAATCTGCTCGGTAGTTCTTTGTCCACCATTGCCTGAAAAATACAAAATCAATTGCAGTAGCTTCATTCTCAGATTGGGGGTCGAAACAAAATTGATTATTTCTAATGAAGTCTAGCTTACCTTACTGTTGCTGTAGAAGAGAGAAGCTCGTAAGAGAGAAGATCGAAAGAGACAACCTTTTTTTTTCCCCTTTTTGTTTTACCCTAAATTAAAAGCATCTGATAAATTATTAAATTACCCCAACTATAAAATTTCTAGTTAGCAAATGAGTAATTGCTCAGGTCATTTAGTCATAAGGGCATTTTTGACTTTTCATTGTCTCTCTCATCAAAAAAAGATACACAATTGAAAAAACATTTAAGAAGATACCAATTTGCAAGAAAAAGATATAAAAGATACATTCAGTGCAATTCACCCGTTGTCTTTCCCACTTATCTATGCAACTATTAGGATGAAATGACTTTATTTACCCTTTATTTAATAAAATACTTTTCAGTCAAATGCTCTCAAATTTATGTTAAGTAAACTCCTTGTACGGGAGTGTTTTACAAGAAAATATACTGCATTTTTCTAAGCAGTTGCCTATTCAAATTAACTAGTGTATAAAATCTCCACCAAAGTTCACTATATTTCATATATCGCTTTCTTCTTTTCTAACCCACTGAAATTACTAAATCAGAATAAAAGAAGAGGAAAACAAAGAGAAGGATGATCTCCCGGTTTACAAAATTTATTTTCGTATCAACCGTGATTTTGATTTGAACAAGTTGATCTTTTACGACGAAGGAGAACTTCATCCCGATAAAGCAATTGAAGAAGCCATACTCGAGATGTTGAAGATTTATTTTCCACATTATTTTTAAATCCATATCACTTTTATTATCGTAAGTTTAAATACTATTTCACATTTCTATGTTATGGTATTTGTTTTTTTTTTTCATACAAATAACTTAAATTAAAAAATTTAATATCAGTATTAGAAAACTGATTTAAAATTTTGTTCAAGTTGCATGTACCTAAAGTTTGATTGTTTGAATACAATATTTTGTTTTTTTATCAATAATCAAATGATTGCAATATTTCTAGAATCTGAATTAATTTAAAATAATAATCACTTCAAAAACAAAAAACTCATAATAAAACTGATAGTTTAAAAAAATTCAAACAAAGAGTAACAATATTTAACTCGTAAAGTCATGAAGCGGTTGTTTTTATTCACTATATTTGCTTCCAAATATTCCTTCCATCTCATGCTTTGTAGTCATGTGCAAAGGCTTGACGACGTTTCTTCCAGTAGCAAGTCCATGTGTCTTAGAAAAAAGTAGCTTATTCATGAATACTTCTGAGTGTGTTCATGACACTTTTGACCAATGAAAAATCACAACTTATGTGAAGAGGAAATCGATCTTCTCTATCAAGTGTAGACTTTTTCATATGTGGAATTTTATATTTGTTTGACCCTCCAACTTTCATGATCTCTCTCTCGCAACTTGTCCGATTTCTGGTGCGATCCTAAGAACTCTTCGTCCCCTTCATCATTTTGGCCGGCGTTGGGTTCTCCAACGTCGGCCCTAGCCATTTTTAGTTTAGTTTGTCTCCTATTTTCTCTAATTTCTGCAAAGGTTAGGGTTATATGTGAATAATAGCAAATCGAAGATATCAAATTTTCGATTTTTGCGGCAAGGCGACGGTGAAGATACAAGGTTTGAATTTGTCGCTTCCAAGTCAGTCTCTGGTTTCGATATGGGATCCATTTCCGATATTGTTTATTTCCGGTATGTTTACTCAATGCCGGTGGAAGTTCCGGTTATCAACCGGTGAATGTCCTTCTACCTATTGGTATGGAGGTATCATTTGGGTTTTTGATCCCAGAATTAACAGAGTTAAACAATTTGTTTGAAAAAATCAGAATTTCCAGAGATCAGACCTGGGCATGGTTTTCAAAGGCACAAAGAAGATTTCTACTGGAAGCATCAAGTATATTGATTTCAACAAAGAAACAAGATTCAGAATCATCTTCAACGACATCAAAATCATATATATTCATTAAAGTAATGCCAAATGCATTTTGGAGTCTCAACTATATGTTGTTAGCCAATCTCAAGTATGTGAAGAAGGGACATAACAGATTTCATCTGTTAGCCTATAAGCCTTTCGATAAGAAAGCATGTTTACTCTCCAATTTTTCATCGAAATTGTTTCAATTTCCTTTATTTGTTTCAACGGTTGAAACTAGATGTATAATGTATCTTGTAAGAAAATTTTTATATCAATATGTTGATTTGTCGGAAAAAAAAATATATATAATTTACCTTTTTGTAGGATATTCATTAAAGGATTCCTCCACGGCATGAATAAGATCTTCTACGGTTTTGGGACATGTCTTGTGTTGCATCGATTGAATAACACTAAAAACCCCAAGATCCAAAATATTCAAATCCGGTGAATTTCTAGGTTGACACATCAGACGTATATCAAATCCGTTTTTGGCAGGAGCTCCTTAAAAATCTTTATCACCACACTCAACGTGTGTCCTTGCATTGTCTTGTTGGATGAAAATAGTCTTCTCCCGATCTTCAATTGGCCATTTTTTTATGAATTACCGGAATGACTTTGTTAATCAAGCATGCTTTTATATCTTCTCCTCTCACGGAATTTGATGGTTTTAGCTCTAGATTTCCAGCATCTCTGTGTTTGCTTCGCCTCTTAGTAGGTTTCATGGTAACAAAAGGAAACACTCCTATTTTTTTCTAGAGAATGTCTCAGTTCCTTCCTCGTCAAATCTTGGTCGAGCGATTGCCGCCAAAAACATAACTTTCCCAATATAATTCTTATTCTGACATGTACGATGCAGCACTTCTTCATCGGAAAGCAAATAATACTTTTCTGTTTTATTTGTCATGTAAAACAATTTTTTTGTCAATATGTACGACATTGTATATATCAACAAATTTTGGTTCATGAAACAAATAATCTTTTTCCAACATGTAGAAGCAAAACTTTAGCCTATCTTTCATATTTTCTTCCTTTAAACTTAGTTTAATGGCATTACTATGACATCGAATCGTACTTTCCTTGACACGTCTATGCAATGTTGAAGGAGCAATATCTAAACCCATCAAAAACGACCGAAGTGACGTTCTCTTGTGAAATGGAATATCCATAACTTAATTCAAATCAAGTGGAATTCTCTTACGACCACAACGCCCTGATCTTTTGTGAGATACACTAACTTCATCACCATTTAAAGTTTCTTTTGCTTGCTTCCAAATCCGTTGCATTGTTCGAATAGAAACCAAGAACAAATCTGAAACTTCTGGAGTAGTTGCTTTTTCCAGTTTTCCTTCATGGCTTTTCTCTAACAAAGCATTATATATCGCCAATATTTCTGTGTTTGAGAGATTTCTATTATTTCTACTTGATCATCCACCCCTGCACAAATTATTAAAATAGTCAATAAACCATATCAATGATACGTACTACCATAAACATATCAAAGCGACACATATATAAACATCCTATTTTTTGTCAATTTAATTATCATTAAACGTAAAATAGTAAGTGTATACGGAGTATTAGAGAGATTAAGGCCTTGAATGTTGACAGCTTATTGCATGAACCGCATTGTGGGACAGAATTTTGACACCATTCAGCATGTGTTTATTATTTAAACAGTTAATCAAATAATAATAAAAATAAATAAAATAAAAGGCAGTGCGTTCTACTTTGTGAACAAACCACTGACTACAGTAATACGCATCAAATGGCCTGTGTTTCTACTGTTACAATTTTAATTTGATTTTTCTTTTAAAAAATATTACATATTGATCATTTTAATTTCCTTTTAACGTGTGAATGACTAAATTATTATTGTGCCATTCTACTATATAAACATTATTATAATTACTTGTTTGGATAAATTTAAATACTTTATATTTAGAAATATGTTTTATAAAATCTAAATTAACCAAAATCTTGGTTATTGATTGGTTTTGGTTATGTGTTTAATAACCAAAATTAATCAATTTTTTTTAAAAAAAAAAAATCTAAAATCAGTTTATTTCGGTTAAAATGGGTTAATTTTGGTTAGTTTGATTAGTGATTTGATTCGGTTCAGTTTGACCAAACCGATCGATAATTTAGTTTTTATTTTATTTTATTTTAAATCAATGTATACGGATCTTAAACAAGATATGCCGAATTATAAAAAAGTATAAAATAACTGAATCAAACCGAATCGAACTGATCCAAAATAATCGAATTTAGCTAAAATTAACCGAATTTACCGAAGTTATCTGAAATAAATCAAATTAATCAAATTCTTTCTAAAAACTAAAAAGTTCAGTTTGTTTCGGCAAGATATGAAATAGTTTAAATAATCGAAACCCGAACCAAAATTAATTTAAGTTTTCAATAAATTATTTTTATTTTTTATGTAAATATTTACTTTAATAAGTCTCCCGCACCACTTTTTGTCAATTTTACCATTCAAGCATTTATCTTGTACCGCATGCAGCTTATTTTCACCATTCAAACATTTTTACGTACTGCTTATTCCGCAGTAACCGCACTTGTTCCGCATAGTGCGTTTCTTCTTACAAACCGCAATTGAACCATTCCGCACCGCTTGATCCGCTTATCCCGCACCGTCCGATCAGCTGTCACCATTCGGAGCCTAAGTAACACACAAACTAACAAGAGACTTATGTATGCAACTCTCTTTTTTTGGCATCATATTAGAGTAACTCTAATGGCTAAAAAGTTATAGAAACGGTTTTTTAAAAATATTTTATTGAAATCTTGTCTTATTTATTTTTGTTTAGAAGAACACATGTAGAACACTTAGGCTTTGATTGGTAAAGAGGGAGTGGGAGAGAGAGGGAAAGCAATAATGAGAAAGAGAGGGAAAAAGTGAGCTGGAAAGAGAGGGATTTATTCTTCTTAAGTTTTGTTGATGGAAAATTTTCATTGTTTTAGACAGTTTTGAGTGGGATAGAGAGGAATTATTTTTCCTTCTCTTCTTTTGTAATTGGTGAAAAATAAAGTAATTGAGAGGAAATATTTTTCCACCTTTTTCCTTCCCTCTATTACATACAACCCAATCACACTCTTAGTTTCTGAATATTTTATTTCAAATCATATCTATTTTTTCTTTAGAAAAGCGTATTGATACTATGACTATAAAATGATAAAAATGGCAGCAATTGTTGACTTATTGACTGTATAATAACCACAAAAGAGTTCAACAAAAATTGTACATGGATCTATTATTTCCTCAAGAGTCTGATTCTTGACGATTGAGTTATTATCATTTTCGACATCGTCACCTTGTGTACTATTGAGATATTGTAGGGATTAATGGGCCATGAGGCCTTAATCTCTAGAGAGTGTGTGGTAATTGTTCCACATTGGAAGTTGAGAATGATAATGACTAATATATAAGGGACTTGGGCCAATCCACTTATCACCAATTGATTTTAGGTTGGAAGCCCATGAAACTTAACATGGTATCAGAGCCTGACCCACACACTCTCGTAACCCGGCCCGAAAGTGGCCTGTGCCTTCGGACCCTAGGATTGATGGTCTGTCGAGATTAATGGCTAGAAGGGCCATTATCTCGAGGGGAGGTATTGAGATATTGTAGGGATTAATGGGCCATGAGGCCTTAATCTCTAGAGTGTGTGTGGTAATTGTCCCACATTGGAAGTTGGGAATGATAATGACTAATATATAAGGGACTTGGGCCAATCCACTTATCACCAATTGATTTTAGGTTGGAAGCCCAAGAAACTTAACATGTACCTTCTTCATTTGTTGGGGTTTGATTTAGATCAAACAAAAACTCATTTTCAGTAGCTATATATGGAAGATTAAGATCAAAAATGAAATTCATGAATGAAATTGTGATTCATTTCTTTATGTCTTATTGATATATAACTATTGTCAATCTTAAGTTTGGCTCCAATACTGAATTTTAGTTTTTGTTTTGGCTCCATGTTTCAAAATTTTAGCAGATTTTTAACTGTAATTGTTTTTGTGTACGTATGTTTTTCATAGCTTTAAATCAAAAGCACATAAAATAAAATAAAAAATAAATTAATTATTTATATTATTGGTTGACTACATGTGAACTTATGATATTATTTATTGGTAGAAATTGACCATTTGGGATCAACAACTTTGACTGATAATAATTGTGTGTCGTAACATTTTTTAGTTAAGTTAAACATTAAATATTGATAAGAAAGGCTAAAATGGGTATTACATTTCCTTCCTTAATCTATGTGAAAATTACAAAACGACAAATAAAACAAAACGGTGGGAATTGAAGAGAACTTTGTAACACTAAATATCATAACAAATATTATCAAGAGTAGCATAATTATAATAAACTTTATTTCGCTTATGGTTTCTGATTTTTGTTTTGTGTAACATATTTTATTTGTGTAGTTTCTTCCCCAATCGTTTAGAAAGACCAATGAATTAGAAAACACTACAAGCAAGACCACATATATGGTGAATAAGGGTGGAGTGAGTAGTCGTCAAACTTATGATGCTTGTTTTAAGTAGGATACGCCGATTACGTTTAATTGGTTGCTTGAGTGAGTTCCTCAGGGCGAACAAAATCAAGGCTAACGACAGTCTTGTGTTGAAGCTACTTTGGGAAAACGCCACATTTCCAGTCTTTAAGGTCTATTCTAATAAATCTTGATTTTTTTTTTTTGCTACTAATACTATGCCTTTTTGTAAAACCTGAATGTTAGAAATGAAATAAAATTATTGGCGGTGCAGAAAGGTATAGTGTTGGGTAAGGCGTGTCTAACTGATGGAATATAAAAATTCATTAGAGTTTTACAATTGAGAAGACGATAAATTACACTCACGAATATATTAAGCATATTATTAGGGTTCTTCATCCTGATATTCATCCTCATCCTCAGAAGAGGATACATTACTCAGGAATTCATGTTCTGGTTCCGCATCTTCGACCTCGTAATCAAGATTTATTAGGTTTCCTCCTTGTACCAAATTCTCGATAATGAGATCTTCGATTCTAGTCATCATTACAGGATCATCATTTTTTGTTACAAAAGAATTGGTTCCATGTCACCATAATCTCCTGAAATATTTCTCCTCGGGTTGACTTGAAGAACATTTAGCCACAACTGCTTTGGTTTCTTCGTGTATGGATACAAGATATAACAAACTTGATCCGCTTGTGAGGATGTGCAACATGTATATACTGAATGAAGTTATACATACATATATATATATATATATATTTAAGGAAAATAAGATATGCATGTAAGGAATATTCGTACCTAGAACAAATGGTTCGTCTTTTTGAATTTTCTTGATGAAATAACCTTTACAATGCCAGCATCACTCCTCCGAGTGTCTCTACCGAAAATAGGTCCATACAAGTTACACTTAAAATGTGTGATTCTCAAATTTATCATTCCCTCATACTCGAGCTATACTATATTAGTTAAGATCCCGTGGAAATCAGCCTCATCGAATGCATCAGCATCAGATGCATCAGCATAATTATTTCCTTTAACATGTATACCATAGTTACATGTCTTCCGTCCCTCACCATGATTCTTCGTATGAAAAAAATATCCTCTTGTAAAATAGATGTGCCAAGTTTTAGCCTTATTCACGGGTCTATGCACTATCTCTTGCAGCCAAGGAGTAAAAGGATATTTGTCCTTCCAATAAGTAACCTGTATATAAAAAAAATATCAAATATATAGCAATGCTGATAAAATCATATAAATGTATAATATGTATGTAGGTAGGACTAAATTTTACACATACATAATCTTTCACCCATATAGGATATTCTTCGGGTCTTTTTATGAACACTTTTTTTTGGAGAATTCTGAATATTTTGTAGAAATATAATCTTTGAACATGCTTTCGAACAAAACATATATGAGAAATCATATATAGTGAACTATATTAAAACATAAGATAAGACATTCCAGATTATATGTACATCTCAAGTGGCTGAAAATAATCACTATTTCACAGAACATCTACATGTGCGCATCTATAGTCTTTCTGTGAAAGCCAAATTTCTTGCATTCTCCCATTTGGACGACCTAGTTGAGTAAATATATCAGGTACATGGAGATGATATATGGGGGAGTTCACCTTCACTGAATATAGTTAACCTGACCAAATTAATTAGTTAAAAATATAATAATTTAGTAGCTATTATGTGTGTCTTACAAATGGAAAAATGAACATGTGATTAATTATAGCGTTTACCTTGATTTAATTCGCATCAAAGTAGTGAGGTTAGGAATAAGCTACCTCCTCATTGATATACGATTCAACAATTGGTTATGCCGTATATCTTTTATTCTTTGCTTTATCTTTCAATTTTTTGAAAAACTTTTCAAAAGTGTACATCCACCTATATTGCACAGGACCTCCTAATTCAGCTTTGTTGTGGAGATGTATCGGCAAGTGCTCCATCACCTCGAAAAATGATGGTGGAAAGATCTTTTACAAATTGCATATGATTTAATCATGTTTTCTTTTATAATTTGGACACTAATTTTTTTGTTAAGTTCTCGAGCATAAGTCACGAAAAAATCCTCCAACTCCTACAATATATATTTTGAAACTGCTCATGGTAAATATAAAATACTATACTCAGATTTACTTATCAAATATTCATATTGATAAAGTAAAATTAATTAGCACCTGATAACGCAAGGTGGACGTTCCGGTCTAAAAGTTTGGCAAAGATTAGTGGAAGTATTCGCTGCATAAAAAATTGTCTGTAATAACTCTACATCCCTGAAAACTTCTTGTTCTCCATATTAGCACAACTAGCTAAGTCGGCCGCATAACCATTTGGGAATTTGACTGCATGTTTCACACATTCCAATAAACTTATTCTAGCATCGTATGTAAATATGTACGCGGGGAACTGAGTTTTACTCTCACCATCAATATATAAGTGTGCCCGAGAACAAAATTGTTCTATATCCAATATTAACATGATGGTGTCTTTGGATTTACCCTTTACACTCATAAGAGTATTCTTGATGTTGTCAAAAAAAATCTTATGTACATGCATCAAATCAAGATTATGTTGGAGATTAGGATCCCTCTAGTACGAA
Organism: Orychophragmus violaceus; assembly: GCA_030180135.1. NCBI lineage: Eukaryota > Viridiplantae > Streptophyta > Magnoliopsida > Brassicales > Brassicaceae > Orychophragmus > Orychophragmus violaceus. The sequence goes on from CM058233.1 coordinate 44,123,186, forward strand.
AGCTCCTATAATATTCTTTCCTTGTGCCAGTTATGCCACTTCCCATAGCCAAGCTCCTTCTCGTGACCGTTTCTACCGCAGTACTTTCCTTCCCTTAGGCAAATAAAAAGACTTTGTTCCGTCCTTGCAAATTGGACAAGACAATTTACCATGGGTCGTCCATCTTGATAACATCCCATACACTGGGAAGTCGCTTATCGTCCACAGTAGCACTGCTTCTAGATTATAATTTTCATTCAAGGACACATTGTATGCATCGACTTCAGAAGACCACAATTGTTTTAACTCTTCAATAAGAGGTCAGAGGAAGATATTGAGACTAACATGCATATTATTTTTTGAGAAATTCAGAATTGTATGAAACAGGTACTGTGTATTCATGCACATATCAGGGGGTAAATTATATAGATTCAATATCACAAGCCACAACAAATGATTACGAGACATGTCAAATGGATTGAACCCATCTGACCATGATTCAAGATAAATGTTACGGGGTTCTTGGAAAAACAAAGGATGTTGATCTTGAAAAGATTTCCACTCCACCGCTTATAAAGGATGACACATTTCTCCCTCCTTTGCTTGGTGCTCTGCATGCCATCTCATTGCCGCTGCAAAATTCTCGCTTTGATACATTCTCTACAGTCTGTCAGCAATTGGTAGATACCACATACGACTATAAGGTACATTGGTTCTACGTTGTCTCTTCTTAGGCTTCCATCTTGGTGCCTCAGAAAACATACACTTTCCTTTTCGTCTTTTTCCAGAAAAACATACAATTGTTCATCCAAACATGAATTTTATAAAAGGTGAGGCCTAAATTACGCATCTATTTGTTTGTCTCGTAATGTGAACATGTTGCATTGTTCCCTTCTGGTAAATACTCTATCAACATTTCACATATCGAATCCACACAGTTTTCACTCATATTATTATCTGCCTTATATTGCAAGACCCGAGCAACCAAGGATAACCGGGTGTGACCTTCACGAAGACCATTATATAATGGATTTTTAGCTCCTTGTAACATGTCATATAATTTTTTTGAATGATTTCGTACTGGTTCTTAGACATTACATCATTCGCATATCCTAATATCTATCATCTACTACATTACGAACATCATGCATATAAACATAAATTGTTCCTAAATCCATACCGATTTCTTCTCCATGATTATACCAAACACAATAATCAGGCATAAATTCTCTACTATACAGATGACTTCAAATTACTTTTTTCTGAGATTACCAGATTTTCGTTCTTGCAAACATTACAGGGGCAGTGAAACTTACCACCATTGCTCTGCGCTAGAGGCTGTTTTTTTTTGTTGCAAATTGCATGAATTGTTTCACCCTCGCTTTGAAGGCTGTCGAGAAATTTATTGTAGCTTCATTGAATCTCCTATACATCCACTCCCGATGATAGCTATAATTTTAATTTACCACCATGAAACTAAATTTCCAAATTCTTTGTGTTTCTATAAATGAAAAGGAAGATAGTGCTGAATTTCAATTATGTACACATAATTGACCACTAACATTTATTTTCATAAATGTATGTCGCATGAAACCGGTACGCCTACCATAAACAAGTAAGATACGGATGATATCCGACTAATTTGTGACGCGCCCACAGAGTCGCAATGTAGTCGCAAGCATTGCGACTAATTTGCGACTAAACGATTCTCCCTATTGGTCGCAAATTTAACGACTATTGTGCGACTAATGTTTCCGGTCTTGACTATAATCGTTAATCTGTCATAAATCGGAGACTAAATTGGTGACTACCATTTTTGGTCATAGATTAGCGACTAATAGACGACCATATATTTGTCATCGTAAACAAATTGCAATCGTTTCTCTAAATAGTTACAAAATGCTACGACTACAAATATAGTCACAAGTCAATCACAAAAATATTGTTTTCTTGTAGTAAATCGAAAAGGATGAGTGGTTTACTAAGTTTATTTTATCATAATTCATACATTAGTGCTAATAATCGTATTATTTAGTTACAAGCGGAAATTGAAGGACTTTTTTTATGGCATTCATTTATTGAGACACATTACACAAATTAAGAGAACAAGTGTGGAAAACGCTAACATGAATTGGTTTACCATGCAAAGATCCATTGTTTATAATTGGAGATATGAATGAGATTACCGGAAATTATGAGAAAAAGCTGGACCTTTTTGTCTCCTTCATATGATTCAAAAATGTGGTTTACCAGAGTTTCCATCACTCGCAAATACAATGTGTGGCGAGGATTGAGAGGTGGCCAATTAATTTGGTGTTGTTTGGATAGGGAATCTGCAAATGAAGATTTGCATACTACTTTTGCTTATTCATATATTGAAACTTAGATTTGGTGAGATCCGACCATAAACAAGTAATTGCAACCATAGAAGATAAAAAACCAAGGAAAAAAACCAGTCTAGGTTTGATAAAAGATGGATAATGACAAGATGGACTTATGGAAAATGTTATAAGAGGCAGGATGTACTCCGATTAACAGAACAATCATGATTTTGTGTCTAAGATTTGAAATTGTAGACTATGAAATATCAAAATGTCGAAACATAATCAACCATATGTAAATGATAAACTAAATGAGTTGCAAAAAACTCTAGAGGATGTCCAAAATTATGATAACCGGTCACAAGAGAAAGTTTGAGATATCTTATATAGTAAAATATGATTTCCCAAAACTACAATTTTTGCCTTAATTTTCTCTCTTTATTTAATTTTATCATTTAGTTAAAATAAATTAATGATTGGTTTTCTAATTAAATAAAAACATTAAAGATTTAAAAATTTAATTTACAATATATTTAACTACAAAAAAATCACAACTACCCCTAATAAAAATTTATGGGAGCAAAATAGGTTTAATATTGATGACTTCATAACCTTTATAGAAGAATCATATTTAACTTTCCATTTATTCCACTTGATTTGGCGTTTACTTCGATGAATTCGGTCTTTACTAGTCATAGTGTTTTATTACTCTTTTTAATAATTTTCAACCGTATTTGTCCACAAAGATTTGACAGTGTCGCTCACTTTATGCTACTGACTCCGTCACGTGTCGTTCTACTTAGGTTGTGAATGGAAACATGGTGCGTGACATAATTTGACACGTGGAAGGTTGATCAAAAGAATTTCACCATTCACGTTTTCATATTAAACGCGGTACGGATTAATGAGAAAAAATAATTAGTAACATAAATAACTAAAATAATTTTTTTTGCCTTTTTATCTTATATAAGCGGAGCGATCTACCCGCATCAAACTAGAGGAGGGAATGAATAAATAAAGCGCGGTTTTGTGTTATATATATGTATATGTATATGTATATATAGAGAGATAAAATTGTATTTTTTTTTTTGTTCTAGTTCGGTTATATAGTTTTTAAGATTGAAAAATTAATTTTTATGAAACCCAACCGATCGATCGGTTATTTATGTTTTTAATTTTAAACTGATTTATATTGGTTTTAATTAGGATATACTAAATGATTATAAAAATTAAAAAAAAAAATTACCGAACTGAACCAATCAATCTGAAATAATTAAATTTACCCAAAGTTAACCAAATTAACCAAAATACCCTAAGAACATCTCCAACCCCACTCTATATTTCACTCTAAACTCAATTTTAAAGTAAATTATTTTCCAACCTCCCTCTATTTTCTACTCTAAAATAGAGTAAACCTATTTCTAACTCTATTTTTAGAGTAACTATATTTCTTACTCTATTTTTGTGTTAAACTATTTTATTTGTAAAATGCTCCTTTAACTTTTAAATCCTTTCATTTATATGTGAAATAAATAATAAATTCAATAGTAAAATCATTACTGAAATTATTAAAAATGTTGAAATGCAAAAAGTGCCAAAATTTAAAATAAACAACACAACAAGTACCAAAATTTAAGATAAGAAACATAAAATAATTTGACACAGCAAATACTATTAACTTAATACTCCGTCAAACTACTTCCGGATTTACAAAATCCAGATTTTCAAGATCGTTAAAATATTCTCTAAATGAAATAAATGTAGGAGTAGCATGTTGATTTCATTGTTGATTATCCCACTTTTCTAAAATTTGTGTTTGTTCGTATGATGTTATAACTTATTTTTATATGATTTAATGTTGTTATTATTTTCTAAATATCTAATTTAAATAATATTATAATTTATGGAAGTTGCAATATTATAATTGATGAAAGTTTTGTAAATAATAAAATAAATAGGTTTAACATGAATATTTTATAAACAAAATGTATTCATAATAAATTAAAAATAAAATATACTTGGAATATTCAATTTTTAAAGTGAAAAATAAAGTGATACATTGGAGAGAAATCTAACTCTATTTTATAATTACAGTAGAGATGGTCTAAAATAATCCAAAATTACTCAATTTTTTTTTAAAAATCGCATTTGTGCCACAAATCATTTTTCTCCAATCAATATGTATTACACACCACTTATTATATACAGACCACATTTGTCCCGCAATTTGCACATACCACAGTTAAACCGTACCATACTATAAAACCACTTTTCTTGCACATCCAAATCCGTTGTCACCATTTGGACCCTTAGATAATAATTTTCTATGTGTTTCTAAACTTTTTGATCTATATTTTATTCGACCTGAATTATAGGCGAAATCTATAGTACAACACATGTGTTTCACTTATTGAAAAGGAAAAAAAAAACTTACTAATGTATAGGAGTCTTGTGTAACTTCTTATTTGAAATTTATTATATAATTCTAAATAAATTGAGAATAATATATAAGATAATTATGTTCACTAAAAGAAAAAAAAATTATAGCTTCTATTTTTTAAATAAAATTTTATGATTCTATCGATTTTATTCTATTAAAAATTCATTATCTTTGGTTTGATTTTGACTTTAACTTTTTAAATACTACTCCCTCTCCATAATTAAGTTGTTTAAGAAATTTTTTTTCTAATTTATAAGATGTTTTGAAAATTTCTATAATATTTTAATGCTGTTTGATATTTTTGAATCTCTAAATTCTACATTATTTCCATGAATGGCTGAACATGATATCTAATTTATTCATAAATGGTATTTTTAACGAATATATATTTTATTAATCTATGTTCTTTTAACAAGAAATTCCTATATAATAGAATAGAGGGAGTATGGTTTAGACATTTTGATTTTGTTTTTATTGTTTTTCTTTGTATTTTATTGTTTTTTATCAAGTATTTTTAAATATTTCGAGTTTGTGTTTTAATTAATTGGGTATTATTTGTGATTTTATAGTTAAGATACTTTATATTTGAGTCAAATTTATTCTATAAAATTATAATATTGAATTTATTTATAAGTTATATAATTAATCTTTATATCTGGGCTATTCTGTGAGATTGTATCAAAATTGTATCAAATAGTCTCTTTTATTTGAAAATAAATAATAAAACTAAGTTTAAGTATTTTTTCCTTAGATTTTATAGTTTATATTTGTGAAATGATTTTTATGATTTTTATAAATTTATTGTTTTAAAAATACATTATCTCTAATTTGGTTTTCATTTTAAAATTTAAGTACTATAATTTAGATATTGGTTTATCTTATATATTATTATATAATGAAGTAATGTTTCCCAAAACAACAAGTTTTGAGAAGATATTATGTCTTCTCTATCAATTTACACTTTCCTTTATTTTTTCTATCCATTTTATTGTCTATTATTTGTAACAAATAAGACAATGATAGTTAAATACAAGTAATATTTTAATTTTTTGTTACAAATTTTATCACTAATATATAACAAAATAATTATATTACAACAAAAGTAATCATTATTACTGAAAAAAACAGATTTAATATTAGAAAAACAGAAACAATTTCGATTCTCAATAATGGAACTCTTTATATTAATTCAAAAGTGTAAACAATAACTCATTTGAACATATTTTTAAACTTATTTAAAATAATAAAACTAATAGAACCATATATTGTTCTATTTTTGGTAAACTATTTTTAATAATGATAAAGTTAAGGTTGACATTTTTATTAATGGTAAAATTATATATTTAAATTTTAAAAATATAATAATAATAAATTTAATTATATAAAAGTAAAACATTGAAGATTAATAAAATTAAAATTATGATATATTTAACTACATAAAATAAAATTCCATGCAATGCGTGGAACTATCTCAAAACCACATGGTTTGTGATGATGTCTTGTGTCTCCTATGAATTTACATTTTCCTTAATTTTTATCTCTCTTTTTAGTTGTTTATTATTTATTTAAAATAAGACAATGATTGTTAAATAAGTATATATAATCTAAAAATAATATTTTAACTTTCATTTTCAAAACTCATCACTAATATATTTAAATAGTTACCTTACAACACAAGTAATACTTATTATAAAAATCTAATTTGATACTTTAAAAAACTTTCAATGGATAAAACAATATTTATTTTGGATGTCAAAAATATATTTATTTTATGAAAAAATAAATAATTATTTAAATTTTAATATTAGAACAACAAAAAGAGAGTTTATTTCTCAATAATGAAATTTAAATTAATTTGAAATGGTAAAAATAAACTTATGCAAACATACTTTTAAATGTATGTTAAATAGTGAAACTAAATTTAATTAAATAAAAAACATTAACCATTAAAAATTAAATTTATAATATATTTAATTATATAAAATAATCAAAATCTATGCAACGCGTGAAAATATCCCTAACTATTAATAGTTTTGAGCAAAAACACAAAGAAGAAAGCATGCCATCATTTACTTGCAGTCCAATAGATAATAAAAAAAAACTGATCACATACTAAACTCATGCAAAAAATAACTTCCAATAGATCAAAATATTTTTTTATTAAGCCAAAAAATAATTTATTTATTTTAAATTCTAATATGATAAAAACAAAAAAAGGGAGTTCATTTCTCAATAGTGGAAGTTAAATTAATTCGAAAATATAAAAAAAAATTCATGCAAACATATTTTTAAATGTTTATAAATAAAGCAACTAATAGTGTCATAAATTATTCTGTTTTTGGTAAACTATTTTTATTAATGATAAAATTAAAGTGCATGTTTTGTTTATTAATGATAAACTATATATTTACATTTTAAAACATAAAAAGAAATAAATTAATTAAATAAAAATTAATATTAAAAGATTAATAAAATTAAATTTACAATATATTTAACTATATAATCAACGAAAAGAAATAATTTATAATCAAAATCCACGCAACGCGTGAAAATTTCCCTGATCACACATAAACTCAATGAGCCATACAAGGGTAAAAATTTATATTGGCAACAAAAAAGCAGAAATATGTGGAATGTGGCAGGTTGATACACTATGTTTTTGCACGTTTTAAAAGCAACAAAAAACAAGGAACATAATCATAGGACTACACAACACATTGGAACAATGGGTAACATAAGCCTCTGAGGTTGAAAAATCGCATTTGGATAGTTTGATGACTGTTCACTTCCTCATAACCAACAATGTTCAAGGAATTACGAAATATTCTTATGGGAAGTACCTTTCTCAATAACTGATGAAATGAACGATAAATTTACAGCTTTAGCAACAGAAGAAGAAGCGTGTCTAGCACTTTTTGAAAAAAATCGCAATGTGGTACTTTGATGAACTCTTCACTTCCTCATAACCAACAAATTTTAAGGAATTAGTATGAGAAATTCTTACAGGAAGTACCTTTCTCAATAACTGACGAAATGAATGATATATTTACAGGTTTAGAAACAACAGAAGAAGCGCGACTGACACTTTTTAATGATGCATCTGAAAAAAGCACCAGGGCCGGATGGAATGAAGACCATATTCTTTGAACAATCATGGACAACTATTAAAAGGATGTTCTTCACTTAATCAATTATTTTTTTTGAGTACATAGACTACGGATTCCCAGTTAAGTTTACAAATATATGTTTAATTCCTAAGCTGGGACGGCCTAGTAGAATGACAAAGTTACGCCATGTAAGTTTGCGTAATGTGGCCTAAATGTTTCATTGTTTACGGATAAATTCATCCTTTAAAGGAAAATTCATGACAATTAAAACCGATGTGAGCAATGCATATGATAGAGTGGAATGAAAATTTATTGAAGCATTACTAAAAATATGGGAGTTTCTCAACAATGGATCTTGTATGATTTGGTGTATTACCTTGATATAATATAAAGTGATATTAAATGGACAACCACACAAGTTAATTAGACCACATAGGAGGCTTCAAAAAGGAGAACATTGCCATCTCTCTCTTTATCTTATATACATAAGGATTAATAGCAAACATTCAGAATTCCAAGAGAGACAAACTTCTTAAAGATTAAAGGTGGCACGATCATGTCCTCTAAGATTAAAGGTGGCACAAGCGTGTCCTCCAAGATTAAAGGTTTCTCAAGCGTTTCCTCTAACCGCACTTAAAAATCAAGTTATGCCCAAATGGTAACACATAACTTATGAGTATAGCCTCCCAATTTTGGTAGGGTTCATGTGATAATAATATAGGTATGCAGTGGATAGCATGTGATAAAATATGCTTGGAAAAAAGAACGGTGGTATTGGCTTTCGAGATTTAACGAATTTTAATACTGCATGTTTGGCAAAGTAGTTATGGCGACTGATTAAGACAAATATTCCTTTCTCAAAAGTATTCAAAGGCAGATACAACAAATATTCAGATCCTTTGTACACAATTATATCGTACTATCCATCCTTCCGATGGGGTAGTATTGTATCAGATATACCTCAGGTTAAAATGACTAAATAAAAGGGTGGGACAGAAAATTCTACCACCAAACGGAATAATCCATGTATTCCATCATATCGCTCGAGGCCAGCGACATAAAAAATCACCAACGAAAAAACCTTACTTACGGTAGATCCGCTAGTTAATCATACAATATACATGTGCGACACACATCAAAATCAATATATCGTAGAACCTGAAGATGAGGTAATCATTACCTATATACCTATTAATCGGTTCATGAGACCTAACACACATGGTTGGCATTTTACTAAGTCTAGACGATACCAATAAAATCAGCATATCAGGCCGAACATGTGTTCCCTGATAAAGTATGATTGGGACCATTCTTTGGGCTAGACGTGAAAAAATTGCAATCGTTTTCATGGAAGCTGAAATGCCCTCTTAAATAGGACATTTCATATGGCAGGCTGAAGATGTTTATTGGTAGAAAAACATTTAAGGGAAGGGAAAGTAATTGTAAAGGAATAACCATTAAGGACCTTTTGTGTAATTATTATGTAACTAGTCTTTACCTAAATCTAGTCTCTACATGTATAAATACTTATACTCTTCCTCTCAATAATAATAATCTCTTAATTCTATCTGGTATCAGAGTAGTGATAACCTAAAAATTCCAAAATTTTGATTTTCTTCCTCTGCCGTCACAAGCGCTTCGACAATGGCAAACCAACAAAATACCTAAACATCCAAAGGCTAACAAGCAAATCTAGACTCTAAATACCCAATCAAACTCATACAAACATACCTCCACAAACAGGCCCACTGGCCAAAACCTAACAATGAATCACTAACCACTAATAACAACAAATCTACAACACAAAGAAAAACTGGTCAACCTTCTACTAACCCGGTCGCTGCATCAACAGCACAATCAAAAACGAAAAATATGACATAACATGTGTCTCAAGAAACTACCCTTTCTCCTTCACCCCCCAGAAAACACCCGAAACACCAACTCAATGACCACCAGACGTTAAAATTGAATATCCAAACTCATACAAAATTTAACCCTCAGTGCCGAACTCAACAACAAGCTCGCGCTAGAACCGTCGGCTGTCAAACAAGTAATGTTATGTCTCAATTGGATAATGGGAAAACAGTTAAACACACATGGTGCTTGATACCTCCATCACTGGCGAAAAAATGTAATTTGCTGCAAATGGGTCTACAAAACGAAACTCCTTCCATCTGGAAATTTGGACAAGTAAAAAGTATGACTCGCCGCTAAAGGTTTTCATCAACAATTTGGTCTTGCCTAAAAATATACATTCAGCCAGGCATAAAGTCAAAATTTTGCCAACTCGACATCAATTAAGCCTTCCTACAAGGACATTCAAAGAAGAAGTATATATGACGCAACCACCAGGGTTTATTGATTTTGATTGCCTGGATTACGTATGTCATCTTCGCAAAGTGATTTATTGCATGAAACATTCACTTCGTGTTTTGTATCTTGAGCTTAAAAAATATTTCTCATCACCTCGGGTTTCGTCAATAGTCTCGTAGATGCCTCTTGCTTTGTATAGTGTTCTAGCTCGGTTTTTTATATGATCATACATATCGACGACATCATCGTTACATGTAATAATCCCGAGGTTAAATCACGAGTAATTTATGCATTTGCTGATCGATTTTCACTGAAAAACCAAGGCGACGTTTGTTACTTACTGGGAATATAAGTTACATGAACTTGAAAGGCCTCCATCTCATTGTCAAGACAAACATGCTCAACACAAATATGGTATCAACTCCAATCTAAATAGCGCCAAATATCAGCTGAAATTCAGGTTCTCCTTTGGAAAACGCAACATAATACATAATGGTAATAGGCAGCCTACAATACCTAGCTTTCACCCAACCCGACATCTCTTTAGCAATGCATATTGTCTCATTATATGCAACAACCAAATTTTGAACATTGCACACCAGAAAAATGAATCCTTCGGTACTTAGCAGGCATAATATATCATGGAATCTTCCTTCAATCTCAAAACGAGCTCACTATACACGAGTTTTCATACACTGATTGGTCTGGTGAGTTAGATGACTACATTTCTACAAACGCGTATGTTATATATCTTGGCAAGAAGTCAATCTCGTGGTCCTCAAAGAATCAAACATGTGGTTCACGATCTTCCAATAAAAGAAAACTCTGCAATACCCATGGACTAGCCACAAAATGTTTGTGGCTATGATTTACCAGCCGCGAATAGCCACAAACTACCCACTAAATTAGAAAATCAAGTTTTGTGGCTAATTTGTGGCTATCCGTGGATACATAGCCACATATAGCAAAAAAATCATCTTCGAATAGCTTTGAATAGCCACGAATACTCCGTGGAAGCATATAGCCAGGACTCCCAACAAAATTATCGTGGTAAATTAGCCAAAAACAATTTTGTGGCTATTTGTAGATAATATAGCCACGAATAACAAAGAAAGTGTCATGGAAAACTATATCCAAGAATAGCCACGAACGAAGTCGTTGATATATAGCCACAATTTAGTTTCATAGCTATTTGTAGATATTGCCACGTACAAGACTGTGGCTATCCGTAGGTACAATAATATCTACATAGCCACATATCATGGCTATTTGTGGCTATATAAACTTAGTCATATAGAGAGCTCACAGCTTATATAGAGAGCCGAACTTTGTTATGTCTGTGTAATGCAAGAACCAGAAGGTAAGCGATCTTGATATTGCGACAAATCACATAATGATGAAAGGATTTACGGAAAATTATTATGTGTGGACGCATCACATGGCAGAGCATGGACAATGGAGTAGTTTTCCTAATATTTAAGTTCTAGTTGATCAATTCCAGGAGCCCGTTGGATATTTCAACATGTTACCTGATAAGGCCGAAATTTTTTAAGAACCAATATGCGAGGAATACCAGGATCCAACTCCCCTGGCTTTAGAAGCTGCAAACCAAACTTTATACGATGAATACTTGACTTCGAAAGTGATTAATTAGAAGACCAATTTCAAAATTCTTAAGGAATGCCTTTATGATATAGCAAAAACATTTAATTATGTCCTTCCATCGCCTAATAATGCCCCTAAATCGTACTACGAGAAAAAGAAGTTGACGCAGTCTTTTGGGTCGCCTTGTCATAATATTGATGTCTGCGATTATAATTGTATGCTATTCTGGAAGGTAAAAGATCAAGATTTGATATGTTGTCGGTTTTGTGAAAAAGATCAGTACAAACCAAATGTAGGTCGATCGAGGAAGAAGATACCAAAGCATAGGCTTTTTTATCTGCCAATTACGGATCAATTGAAGTGCTTGTATCAATCAAAGACGACAGCTTCATAAATGAGATGGCAAGATGAACATGTATCTCCCGAATAAGAATTTCATTATTTATCATATGGAAGGGCATAAAAATATTTCAAAGAGATATATCCTGCATTTGCTTCTAAGAGTCGCAATATTTATCTAGGCTTATCAACCAATGATTTTAATCAAATTGGTATGAACGGACAATCATATTCTGTTTGACCCGTCATCATGACACCATACAATTTATCCCCCAGGATGTGCATGAAAAAGGAATATTTCTTCCTCTCCATATAGTCCATGGCCAAACCATACGAAGAAAAGCTTGGATAACCGCTGATTGAAAAATTACAAAATTTATGGAGTGATGGCGTGGAGACATACGATGTATCACGAAAAGATATGTTCACGATGCGAGCAACTTTGATGTTGAAATTAGTGATTGTTAAACGTATGGTATGCTTTTTGGATGGATGAAACATGGAAGGTTGGCATGTCCATAATATATGGATGAGAATAAATAATTTAGGTTTCCAAATGGGCGAAAACACATTTTGCTTGATTTTCACATAAGGTTTTTGCCCGAGGAGCATCCTTACAAATGGAATGTTAAATATTTCATGAAGAACAAACTGTTCAAGATGAACTTATGCCGTGGTTTAATGGGGGAAAACATTTTATGCGAGAGGGTAAACAATACATGCGTCTTTGCAAGACAATGGATTGTGGAGGCAGAGGACATGAAAATACAGCTCGACCAGTTGAAGCGTATGTTGTTGACCACAATTGGGTGAAGAAGAGTATCTTTTGGGAGTTTCTGTATTGGGAGAAACTACTTCTTCGACACAACCTTGATTTTATGCATATTGAGAAGAATTTCTTCGACAATCTCATCAACACGGTCCTAAGAAGTAGTTTGATCTTAGGACAACATAAAATAAATGTTGGATCTCCCTTCGTTTTGCAGAAGACCTGACTTAGAGGTCGCTCAAGATGGATGATTATCTACTCCAATCTTCAGATTGTCGAAGGGAAGTAAATAAAAATTTATAACTTGGTTGAAGAATGAGATTAATTTCCAGACGAGTATGTTTCAAAGTTTTCAGATTTTATTAAGGTGGACAGAGGAAAGATTTTTGGTCTAACAAGTCATGACTATCATGTCATCATGCATCGACTTCTTTCAGTTTCATTTATGGCACTACTTTCGAAAAATGTGCATGCGGCAATTTAGGTATCATATATGTAAATTTAATATATCATTTTACTATTAGTTTTGTGTTCTATGATTTTACTTGAAGATTTATGTAGATATTTCATTATATTTTGAGACATATCTACCAAAATACTAAGGAAAGAAGATGTCTCCACATTGAAAGGAAATATAGCTATGAGAATTTGCAATCTCGGAAAAATATTCCCACAAGTGTTCTTTGATGTGATGGAACATTTACCCGTGCATCTTCCAGAAGAAGCTTTTATTGGCGGTCCGGTCCAGTATAGGTGGATGTATCCTTTTGAACGATAAATGTATCACTTGAAGAAAAAAAAATTAAAAACAAAGCATGAATCGGAGGATCGATTGTAGCTTAATGTTTGAATGAAAAATTTCATATATGACTGCTAATTATGTTACACCTCCAAAAGTTTTAGACTTTGCATAAAATGTCAAGAAAATTCATTTCACCTACAATTATCTTGGTGTTTCGATCATGTTCCATCAAGTAGGACAAATCAGCGGAAAATCATCACGGGCATGGTTAAATATGAAGATTACAATATACTTCAAACATTTTTACTTCTCAAGTGTAAAATATTTGAACCTTATGAAAGGTATGTTAGTAGTTTTTAATTATATTTAATTACTATATTTGCTCTTTGTCTATATGACTCATAAATAATGTATATGTAGGATGTTTGAAGAATATATGACGCTTAGCCATCCAAACATTACTTCAGGCGAAATGATGAGAGCGAAAGATGAAAATTTTGCAATGTGGTGAAAAGACTACATAAGTACTAAATTTTATATTCATATTTATTATATATGTGTTTTCTCATATACTAAATTAAAATATACAAATTAATGTTGTTAGCGAGTCATATGATTTTCCATTGTGGATGCTCGAATTTGTACAAGGTATGAAGCATTAATTCACGTCATGACATATGTATTATTCGAGGGGATACCATTACAATACGCAAAACCATGGACAAAATAGGAAGACGATGAATTATGTTGTTTCCATTCAGGGAACCACTAACACCAAGTATTTTGGACTGATTGATTAGATATCCATAATAGAATATAACGGTGCCATTAGGCTAAAAACATGGTTTTCAAATGTCAGTGGTTCAACACCAGTCGAGGAATATGAAGACATCAATCAGGTATTGATGATGTTTTCTCAAATATGCATTGCGACAAGTATGATCCTTTCATCTTACTATAGAAATGTTATCAAGTGTGTTACATTCCTTATCTGCGACTACAACCTAACTAAATAAGATTGGTGGACAACAACGAAGGTTATGCCAAGAGAATTTTGTGAAACTCAAAAGTTGCTCAGTTTGCAGTACAAAATGACATTGTTGAGCATGTTATACCAACAACTGATATTGGACGAGTCGAAGCACATGCAATCCAAGATGCTTCAGAGTATGATCCAACACCGATGTTTTTTTCAAATGATAAATATATTTCTGAAGATGATATAGATTATCAGTATAGTGAATATTCAGATTCAAACTCATATTCAGACTTGTAATATTGTAATATTTTTAAATTTTTATGAATAACATTTTAAAATTTTAACTTTCTTCAAAAATTTCTTTAATATTTTTTATTTAAATAATAATCTTGACAAAAAATCATATATTATAATCAATTTCATGTTTATATATATATATATATATATATATGTATACTATACTTATGAAAGGAGACTAGTGGAAGAAATTTTTTTGAAAGATGTTAAAGAAATGATAGAAATGTTATAATGTGACCAAGAATATTTGATATTAGTATGAAAGTATATTTAGGAAATGTAAAAAAATGCAATGAAACTAATCTCATATAATTATGAAAAATATTTGGGTTCACTCCCTCTTTTTTCATCCAATAAGAATATGTTGTTTAGTATTATCTTTTAATACAATTACAAATTTAAAATTAAAGAATTAAACTCATTTAAATATTTTATAAAATCGATAATAATATATATCAATTTTGTATATTTTTTAGAGTTTACAAATTGGGGTTTAGGATTTAGGGTTTAAGTTTTAGGGTTTAGGGATTAGAGATTAAGCCTTTGGGGTTTAGGGTTTAGGGATTATGGGCCCTTTGGGTTTCAGACCTTTGGGGTTTAGGGTTTAGGGATTATGGGCGACCTTTGGGGTTCAGGGTTTAGGGATTAGGGTTAGGGTATAAGCCTTTTAGGGTTTAATTTTTTATTTTATTTTTAAGGTTCACATATTACGGTTTAGGAAGTAGGGTTTAATTTTTATTTCAATTTTAGGTTTTTAAATTAGGGTTTAGGGGTTTAGGGGTTTAGGGATTAGGGTTTAGGTTTTTATTTTTTAGATTTACGTATTGGGTTTAGAGATTAGGGTTTAGTTTTTTAATTTTTTTTTAGTTTTTCAAATCATGGATTAGGGTGTACATATGGAGGAAACATATGCGAAGTATGGAATGACGTTCACTCTATCCATCATGCCCGCTCTCTCAGCCCGTGGACCCATCCTCGTCTGACGGCCCTTTTCCCAGTCATTTGTCCTCACTCGCACGATATCGTGAATCACTTTCCGGTTGGTCACCCATCCTTCAACTACTCCAGCTCAAGCACACTTAACTCTTGAGTTCTCTCCTGACACACTTAATTCAAGCTCAAGCATTCTTCAACGCCCTCGTTGCGCATCAAGATCGTTATCCTTGACGATGTGAGCCCTCACTAACTCCACACGAATTTTTAGATTCGTCTTTGATACCACTTGTAATGCCCCGACCGCCCCCGCCTGTGAACCCCACATCCACTCACTTGGCTCGTGGGATTGTTAGTCCAAGAGGCTCAAAAGAATTTTTTAATGTCCTTGTCCAACTTATCCGCTTTTTAATTGCTTATTCGTGGTACAAAATTGAAGGCGAAGTCCTAAAACGCCTTACGGATTGCGAACTCATCTAAATCTATCGAGAAGACCGGCCATTCCTTTGGTGTATACACTATCTTCACCAGATAAGAACAACCCGTTGGAAAGGTTATATCAGGTTTTTGAAAATATTTCATACATTCTATTGCTCATATTAGTGCCTCAAATTCAAAGTGCAAAGGGAATATACGATTCCTAATATTCCTTGTCTCGATCATAACATTCTTGCCTCCTTTGGAGCTACTCTACCAACCTTGTCTTGAATATCATTCACCCTCCTTCCAAGAGCTATCTATAAAACACAATTCCCTCTCTGCACCTTATGTTATGATGATCTAGCATCTCACTTATATATTTCAAAGATCCATTAACCTCATATAATTTTGCCTCCTCCCAAATTAAGGATTCAAATTCCGCCATCCTTAGATTATCTGCATATCTTTATCAGTTTAACTATATACCATATCAGTCATGCTCTTTTAGATATACCATAATATCTGTGGGAACTGATTATTTAAAATGTCGGACGATACCCTCCAAAATAAATACTCCAAAATAGAAAATATCGATGACATAGGAAATGATTTCTTTGAAATTGTGGTGAAACCCAAGTTCAAATAAGACATGATAAATTATTTCCACCTCCGATACACATCGTACACATTGGTGAATGATAATATGAATTTTCGCAATCTCACAATCAATTACGCAATTCCTACTACTATTGTCATTCTAGTACTTAAGAATCTATCCAAGTTGAGAAATGAAATTGAAACACTAAGAATGCATGAACTTTCAATCTAAACCCAATGATAGTGACTGAGTTTGAGTTTAGCAACCTAAATGATTGAAAGCATAACAAAAAAAAAAATAAGTAAAGCAAGAGAGCAAAAAAAAATGATCAAATAGATAAACAAGATAAAAGATGGTCTTAGGATAAAGTAAGGTATTAAAGCTAGCTAGAGATAATCAATAGTGCTTATCAATCATCACACAACGCAAAAGATGGATTTAACACTCCTAAAATGGCTGGTACCATTTCCATGCATATTAACCCTATGCTAATCATGCAACAATCAATTTCTAAATTTCAAATCACAAAATCACATGCATTTAAATCAATCACAAAACCATTAAGAAATCTTAATCCTATATAGTCAAGAACACTAATTAAGATTAATCATGTTCCTAGGCAATAATCTTTTTGATAAATCTGTAATCAAGAACAAATTTCCATTTGTGATTATGAGACAACTAAACAAGAAAATCAAGTTCTTATAACTATTAAATACCTTAGACATCAATTCATTGGCTAAACATGCAAATTTTTAACTAGGTTCTTTCAACCATTTCATCGAACACCTTACGGGCAACAAAAAGTTTTTAAATATAAATCAACAGTTCCTTGCAAATCTATCGTAGAGAACAACCTAATAGAGAATGGTTATTATTAATTAAGCCCTAAGTACCATAGATCATCCCTAATATAACCCTAATCTACCTCATCCCTATAACCCATTGTGACTACTCATTAATCTTTATGATCTCAACAAAAACAATGGAGATTAAGTTAAGAAACATGATTAGTGAGGTAAATAAAAAAAATAGATTAAGAAGAAAATAAGAAGTACTTGCTTAAAATCATAAACTTTGGTCTACAATTGATAAGTACCCTAAAAGGTGTAAAGAGAAAGCTTAAGAGAAGAGAGAGAGAGAGAGAGAGAGAGAGAGAGAGAGAGAGAGAGAGAGAGAGAGAGAGAGAGAGAGAGAGAGAGACCTTAATTTTTAGGGTAGAACGCTATTTAAAGAAAAAGGCTTTGAAACAAGTCAACTTAAAATAAACCAGGTTTTTAACCGGTTCAATAAGGAAAAATGGCTAATATGTGCAAATGCAATGTTGTATGATGTCCTCGGTCGACACTTGATGAAGCGTGAATATCAGGCGAACTTGGTCGATACACCTTGGTCGATAATATCTCAGGGAGGATCGATGCGGTTTGGCATCGGGCATCACCGACCGATACATGTTGGTCGATACTTCGACATCGGGCTAGTTTTCCCAATGTAACTTGGTGGATAAATATTAGGTGAAACTCGGTGATATTTGACATCGGTCGGCGTCGACCGATACCATATGTGGTCTCGGTCGATGCTTGTCAAAAACTCCCTCCCATCCTTCATGTTTGAATCTCCACTTAGCTTCCTAACTCTTCCAATGGTTTAATGCTCGATATCCAATCATCTCTAGACCTCAAAAATGCTCCAAAGGTACCTAAAACACTCCAAAACATGCAAAGAAATTAAACACTTTATCATTAACACACTAAGATTTAAATGGATGAATTCTTAAGAATATGTCTCAAACATGAATGAAAAATGCAAGAGAACCATGCAAATGATCATGCTAAAAACCTCTAAATTATGCTACTGTCAATGGACATCACATTTAATCCCTCTTGAATTCAGGTTTTTTGTTATCGACATTGTAACACAACCTTCCCGTTTTTTCACTGATCGACGAGTTGATGGACCAAATATCAAACAAGAACATGACCGTTTGAACCCGTATAGTCAAATGGAAAGGAGTTGTTACGTTCGAAGCTAGGGACAACTCAGCTGGAGTTAGAAACCCTAGTCAATCCATCTCTAACCTCGAATATTTTTCCTTGCATCGACAGCCAAAGGCTTTGTAACTCGTACCATATCAGCGAATTGTGTTAAACCGAACTAGTTTAATATCAGAATTCTCACATTGCGAATATAAAAACTTGATTTTCTTTTATTGATAGTATTTTATATTAAAAAACTTAAGGATAGTGTTGTACATACTTAATTTCAAAACGATAATTACAAAATATCATTTTACAAAAGCATCGAAATCTACTCTGGTTGGCCAAATGCCCAGAATCCAAACACGGTCTCCCCCTAAGGTTACCTGCAAAACAAAAGAGTTGGTAAGCAAGCTAATCTTGCCCACTTAGTTGGCTCCTACTACAAGTCTTAACCCAAACCCAAATAACCCAAAATAATAAACAATATACAAAGCAACATAAGGAAATACAAACCGAATACGTGTTCCCTCCCTGTGAGATAGCACGAAACGGGTTAAACAAACCCACAACATAAAGATGGAAATCGAGAACACTGTGGAACATTCTCTCGATTAGACTTAATCTAAATACAAAATTCAAATCTTACACTTTCTCAACGCCATGGGCCCCTAACGCGAACTCGGTTACATCCTCGGGAACACATAACTGCATACAACTAGAACATCCTAGACTCCTAGACGTAAACACATAGTCCTACGAATAGGACACCGTTCTCAATCCATTGATACGCGGTGACTCGGGTTACCCTTAGATAGCATAAGTTTCCAAGAGGTCCGATCGTAGGAAATGGCCCCATAACTCTGAGTCCCACACCTACCGGCGTCACCCGCGTAGATAAATTCTGAGCCGAACCATTACCCGAGGAAACATGAACTGACCCAGATCTCCAAGGATCCAATCGGGAAGGAAGTACCGCAACACCTCACACAAGACTCGCGGGATCTAACGCATCTTAAGCAATCTTAAAAACCATAACCAACACTAAAACACACAATCAGATTTCACTCAATACCAAACCGATAAGGTCAACCAACACAATAACAACCTATAATACTTGTAAATTATCCTGCAGGTCCTAACCACATCACCTCTAACTCAATACCAAACCCAAAACTCAACTCGATCTATCTGACCCCACCAGGCATAGATAACCACAACAACACCACAATAAAATAATTTTTCAATAACTCAATCAATCAATCAATCTCTAAATTAAATTTACTATTCAATCCAGTACTTTAATCCAATTAGTCTCCACTTAACTTAATTTTAGTTTTCGTAGTTTTAATTTAGTTATTTATTTCCAATTAATAATTTAGCACATATTGTTTATTTAATTCCAATTCAATTATTCGCTAGTTTGAAGTTAGTAAACTGACAACTTCCTAGCCCATTTAATTCTTAATTTCAATTTAAATTCTTTATTTCATTTAAGTCTATTAATTCCCTAGACTGGTTTATTTATATGAAGTCATTTCTATTTAATCCTAGTCCAGTTATTTATCTTAAATTTGTTTACTGCTCATTTAGTTACTAATTCTTATCCTTACAATCTCAATTTATTTATAGGTTCATTTATAGTTCTTACTTATTATGTAGATTCACTTATAGGTTCATTTTGTAATCTTACTTCAATTTATTTAATACTATATAATATTTTATACTTAACTATTTCAACGATCATTTAATCAATGCTGATTATCCAATCAACATGTCACTTTCGGAATTAAACGTGATATGCATATTTATATCCTATCTGGTTTATTTAGATTCATTTACGTAATTGTCCTAATCCGCTCTAAGTCCATTTTCAATTCAAGGTACAATCCTTCACTATAAGTATTCTAAGATATATCACTATAAGAAAACAGTGTTTTTGCGACTGGAACTTGCGACTATACTTGTAGTCGTAACATTTGGTGACTATTAGGGGAAAATATTGTTAATATATTGCGACAACAGAGATATGGACGTGTATTAGCTGCTAATATACGACCAAAAATGACTGTCGCCAATTTAGTCATCGATTTACGATTGATTAACGACCATTGTCGAGACCGGAATCAATAGTCGCATGCTAGTCGGTGATATGACGACTATTTTTGCATCTAATGTGAAGAATCGTAGAAAAATCGCGAATTGGTCAATACATGGGCGACTAATTCGCTACTTCGTGTATAGTAGTAACCAAGTCGTTTTTTTGTCGCTATTGTTACGACTAATATTCAACTCATTATTCATGTAAGTGTATTATTTATGAAAATATTACTTAAAATACAAATTTATTTGTGTAAGCGTATTGTTATGAAAATATTATAGCTACATGTTTCTTTGCATTAACATATGTGTACGATTCTTTAAATGTGCAAAATACTTTTTATTTTCGTATCACAAATGAAATATATACTTTGATATTTGAATTTAACAATAACCAATTGATCAGGTTTAGATTATATATGCTATTTAAATGATGTAATAAAAAAGAGATTGTGATAGTGGACAGAAAAGTTGTAAACATTAACGATAAATGTGTTTTTAAAAGAAACATAAAGACGATCAACATATTATATAACCCAAAAAATAATAAAATTTAATAAGGTCTTCTAAAACATGTACATAATTTAGAAGATGAACCATGACATAAGATTTTCTTCAGGATATTGGTCAGGTACCGGATTTGGAAAGCTACAAATTAGAAAACAATGTATGAATTCCGGAAAACATATAAAGAAAATTACATAATGAATTGCATTAGGTTTATGGCCAAAACCTGTTGAGAAATCAATTAAAGTCCGAAGTGTTGATTTGATCGTACATAATCGTTAACATCCCTTCTTCTCCTTTGAGCCAAGTTACATCTAATTAAATAAATTTTATACACAAACACCATTACCATTTTAAACAATATAGAAATCAAAAGTCTCATCAATTCTAAACCCAAACATGTAATAGACATTGAGATCTTCCTAAAAAACAAAATTGAATTTTTAATCATACCCATTTCGTGCTTTCTGTAGAAGCACCTGAGAATCACAAAGAGATGTCTATCAGCATCCTTCGAAAACTTTTTTTATTAATTCCTTAGCATCTTCCCCGATTAATAAACACTGAAGACTCTGGAGACTAGAAAAAATGTATTTCCAATTTCTATTATCAGAGACAAACAAAAAAACATATGTGAGAAAGATTATATTCTTTTGTTTAACGAACCTTAGGCCGCGAATTGTAAACTGCAACTTTGGTCCTGCCCAATAAGATTGAAGGTTTCCAACACGTGTAACAACACCAAAGCCATCTATAAGAGAAAAATAAAATCATTTAGAAAACTATACGTTAATCTATTTAGTTACAAATATAATGTCTACCATACATGCAAATAACATGATTTATATAATCTGATAAAGAAAAACAAATGTATAGACTAAAAGTTACCTATACGGTATTCATCACAGGCTCTCCCATCTAATATATCAGGAATCGATTCAAATTGCATAAAATGACCTTCCGGAATATTATCATAAGTGAGGCAGAAAGATGTGTTTAACCTGAATATGAGCTTAAAAATGTAAGGGGTCAACGACACATATTTCGGTGCTTGTACAACTCAAGCATTTGCAAGTTTAAACCAACGACCCTCACACCATGTAGAGAAACGGAATTTCTCAATAAAAGAGGCAGGAACAATTGCTTCTATTTTCATACACTAAATCAATAATGAATACCTTAATAAAACAAGCAATAACCCAATTAAAAAAAAAAGATTATAGAGTAAAAGAAAGATTACCTCCTCATCAACCAAAGCATTTGGATTTTTGGTTCAATGGACTTAACACAAATCCAAACACGCAAAAGAAGAACTTTTAAGTCCCAAAGGCAAGGAATGAAGTTGTTGATTTGAGAAATTTTTATGAAAATCTGTGGAACCATAGTTGAGATTCGGAGAAATTTGCGCACAAATTAGCTTGAAAACAAGTTTTTTCCCTCTCAGTAAGCGGTAAGAAAATGAAGCATCTAGGGTTTAAAATTAAATAGTTCTCAAATTGGTGAGTAAAAGGTGTGAAGCACTAAAAAAACCTTGAATTAGTAATAGTAAAAGATGTAAAAATTAGAAGTCACAACCTTTGGTTTAGAAAAACTATTTGGGCCACAACCGCTAATGATATTTTTCTCTTAGCCTAGATAAAAATAGAACTGTGCAGTGGTTTTTGTAATTTGTTCTCTTGTAGGGCTTTTACAGAGTTCCTCTGTTTCGGCGGGACATTTACGCTGCAGCCACCCTCCAATATTGTTTTTAACGTTTCATTTGGTAGGCTTGTGCTTAGTTCTTACACATTAAATGAGAGACAAGAAGAATATTCCATGTTCCTCTCAACCGATATTATTAAATTTTCTTAACATGATAAGTTCGTATATACGCAAAAAAACCTAGAACATGAAAGATTCACAAAATCATAATTTAATTTCTCAAACCATCATAAAACCAGTAAGAACATTTCACACCAACCACTTCATCTCGCTATGTATGTTTGATTAAGATCATTCGGTGTAAAAGAAAAGATGAAACCTTAATTACTACCCAATGCATACTCTAATAAATAGTCTCGAGCACCGAAGCAAAACAGAGAGGGAGAGAGGAGATGTTACACGCCGTACGTATCTTTGTAATATAAACAGAGTCTAATAGTAGACAAACTAGAACTTATGGGTGTTTCTCTACGAGACACCCATCAAATCAACACTAATCATGGTTAAATATCATGCAAAGGAGAGTTACAATGTTTGGTTAAATTGTTCTTTTTCATTAAATTGTGGCCATCAATTATCGACTTGATCATGCCACCACTTCATCCATTTAGAACAGTGCACACCATCTGTCGGACCGTCCATACCTTTGTCTTATAGTTATTTTAACACGTACTCGATTTGCAAATTCGCGTTCGATGATGTACCCACGGTACAAAACGTGTCCTTATCCATAAAACAACCACATGAACATGGAGTACGCGTATATCCCCACCTCTCCTTACCATCCGGTCGATGGGGGTCAACGATCGGTCGACCCAACAGTCGCAATATACAAAAGACACATACCTCTGAGGAGAAGAGCAGAAGGATTTTTGGTATTCCAGACATTTATTGAATAATTTAGTTTTAACCCTAGGTGGGCACCAAATATCTTCAGTAATGTTGGTGAAGTATAGCTCGACCAAATTATAGAAATCTGAACTCTCTCCAATGTTTTGCAGCGCAGTGAATGTTGCTTTCATCTGAGCCAAATAGTGTATCCCTTGGTTATCATCAATGACGGCAAGGATATTCAAGAATCTAAGCAGGGCCAAATTCTGAAATTGTTCAGCATGAGTCTGAAGTAAAATAATGACTCTATGGACCAAAAGCATCTGTCGCACATGGTTGAACCCTTGAAACCAAAGTCCCACCAAATCTTCCAGGTTGTTATCGGAGCACACGTGCAACTATAAAGGCCGTTGATATCTACACTCGCTTCCTTCTCAAAGAACAGAGCCGAAGGCGTTTCTGGCCATACACGCCTATCCCTTCTAGTTATCTTTATACGTATCCGAGTGGAAATTTCACGGTCGATGACATATTCACTGTTCAACACTACTCCATGTCCATAAAAAAACACGCAAGAGCATGGAGTACACGTATATCCCTGTTTCCCATCGGCTACCTGCTGATCTTTTGATCATTGCCTCTCCTTCAACCATTCGGTCGATGTAGATAAAGCAACACATACCTCGTAAGAGAAGAGCTGTAAGGTTTCCTGATTGTAGACACCTCTCGACGAAATATTGTTTATAATGAGGTGGGCAAGCAAAGAGATTTAAGTTAATAAAATCGTAGTATAAATCGATCGACTTGTGGAAATCTTGACTTTGTCTCACACTTTGAAGCCTTTCATATTGTATTCTCCATTATAAAATAGCGTAAACCTTGTTCACCGTCAATGACGTCAAAAAAGAATTTTTGTAAGAACATTACTTGGAAGGTAATCCATTACGAAATTGGTAATGAAGAGATGGAAAGCAAATGGAATTTTGACATACAATATAAGCTTTCAATATTTGATTGTTCGAACCAACCACCAGAGTTTATTTATGGAGCCAGTGCCACCATTGGGTTGTCTAGGCTGTATTAATTATGTAAATGTCTTATCAATAAGTCCCAACTAACATCATTTATGATCATGGTGTTAATGGGTAAAACTAAGTATTTTCATTTTTCATTGTTGGTTTTAATTTTTGTAAGGTATTTGAGATTTATCTATTTTGATAATGGTTTAAACTATATATATTATTTAGTTGTTCAACTTAGTCATCTATTTATATACAATAATAATACAGAGTCACATATCTATTTTTGAAACATGGGAGTATCTTTCTTCTATGGTTTAGGGTTTAGGGTTTAGGGGTTAATGGGTGTGTCAAAGGCTTTGGGATTAGGGTTCAGTATTTTGGGTTTAGGGTTTAATGTTTAGGGTTTAACGTTTGGGGTTTATAGTTTAGGGTAAGGGTCATATGCATTTATAATCTTGGATATTGTCAAAAATTATTAATTAATGCTATTACAATATTACTTAATAAACAATTTATTATTATATATATAATAATAAAACACAAATAAAACAAAATTTTGCAATGTTACGTATAAAATACCAATTTAGTTTAACATTATTTACTTAAGCATCACAATCGACTACTTACGCGAAAAAAATCAAAATATTTCGAGTAATTAATCCGGGAACCAAACTTGATTTTTTAGCCCAAAACATTTCAATTACCCGTCTTAACCCAACAAATTTCGATTAAGTGTTGAGAAATCATCATTTACCAAAAATATAAACTCTGATTTTATTGTGTTCTTCCCCTTCTCCAAAATCTCATTCGAATCATCTCGTATATTTTTTCTCCCTACCGACTAATATCTAACTGGCATCTCTTATTTGAATCTCTTATTCGAGGTTCTCAGTTTCATTGCTAATTTTTTCAGCTACACTATAGACCCTCTGAATTCCTTCGCTGAAACTCTCCAGGAAACGATGCCTCAAAAGGGAAAGAGAGGAGGAGCTCGTAAGATAGTAACCACTCCAAATGTCACTCAGAGAGCCGTTGGGTCCAAACCCAGTGGTCTGGAAAAAAACACCGAGCCCTCTGCCAAAACAATACACCTTTACCCCGCATCCTGTTGTTCCTCCGACTCAGACCACTCAACGTCCAAAAACAATCCAGTTATCCCCCACACGCCAGCGTCAGTATCCAATGTTCAGGACTATCCACCGCCAAGACAACTATTCCAGAACTCGACTACTAATCAACCTCAAGTCGAAGCTTCGCCAGTGTCAGAAAAAGTCTAGAACAACCATAATCTTGTAGAGAACACCCCACCTTCACCAGTTTACCAATCTCAGGCTCGGAGTGATCCATCTTCTGAAGGTCACAACTTCCTCGAGGAATCTCTTCATGTTTTTCCAGACCTCGAGGAGGATACACGGTTCCAGACAGGGAAACGTTTACCATGGTACTCTCCCCCGCACCGATGCCAAAAATGACTTGGTATGGCTATTGTCATGAACAGTTTCTCCAGCTGTTGGTATTCTCTGTATGGGTTTTTTTGTTCTTGTCTTATGCCTTTCGCAATGGTGTGTTTTTAAACCGTCTAGTTTGTTTACGAATCGGATTGTTGGTTTGCTTATGAGTTATGATGATCTGATGAGTTCGAGTCTCTGATGGTTAGGATGTTAATCTTGTACATATTTCAGGTTTACTCGTACAGAGGATCGAAATTGGTTCGGAAGATTACAAACAAATTCGATAAACCATACTATAGCTGGTCACGTTTTCCTCGTGATAAAGCAGAAATATATTTCCTCGAGTTTCTTGTACAGTTTTCTCTCATATACCTTTCATATATACCTTGCATGTATTATTTTCACTAATGTTATGCTTATTGTATCTATATCCTAAAAAACCCACCATTGGGATCCCTTGATAACAGGTACAGTTCAACAGTATTTCGAGGAGATTTGTCAACGACGGTTAAAAGACATGGTTAGCACTGCGAGGACTAAAAGACAACGACCTAAGTGGATCGGCGAGACTCTCTGGAAAATTATGACTGACTATTGGGAAACTGAAGAAGCAAAGGATAAAAGTAAGACCTATGCAGTTGTCGTTTGTTTGACCGTGGAGGTCTCGGTCGTCACGTCCATTTCTCAGGGCCCAAGTCGTACCTAAAAATCTGGCTTGAAAAGGCAAGTAACCTTTATTATATATATGTTGTTTATGTTTGTTACAACATTGCAACTAATAATCCTGTAATAATACTTGTTGGAGGTATAACACTGCATGAAAAGGAATATGAAAGACCGGTTAATATTGGTGAGGTATTCATCAGGACACACACAAAGGCAGACGGTACGTATGTTGATCGGAAGGAAGAGAAAATCGCTACAACTTTTCGAAGATCGTAGACGAGAAGTTGTTAGATCTCGATAGAGAGACTTCAGAAGTTTCGGACGGTGCTGCTTCGAGACACCGGGAACTGTCAGTAGATGAATATGATTACATCTTCCTTGAGGTAAAGTAATATTTTCACAATTCACATTTATAAAGCTATTTCATGTTCTTTATTTAATTGTGTTTCGCGGACTGTCTTTAATTATAACATGCCACTGAAACTAATAGACGAGGAGATCCTTATGGAGTTGGAAGCATCAAAGAGTCTCTTTCGAGGGGCAAGCGCAAGCAGCCAGGTGACTCTTCAGGGTTTGTGGCCATGCAAGAGAAATTCAAGGAAGGCCAACGTCAAATCGAAAAGCAGGCTGCCCGTGAAGCAGATCAGGCCCGAGTTGTGAATGAGCAGAAGGAAAAGTATATGCGGGAAACTGATCTGCATTTACTTGACTTCCTTCAGACTCATAGGCCAGCAGCCAGCACAGACGGTCGTCCCCCAACATGTACAACTTAACTCCATTTGCTGCATAGGTTACTTGTCGCTCTGCCTAACGAACTTCTTTTTGGTGTATGAATTCGAAACTCCTTAATATTTGAGTTTGCATGTGTAGATAATTGTTTGTGTATATATGCAACACAAAACTATTAAAGTTATCAATGTTTTCTTGAAGAAAATCTTGTATCATTCAAATTGAAGTATCACCAATTACCAAATCGTTAATTTGACAAATGAAAAATACCAAATATTTATTTTCACGCAAACATAACAGTCGTCAATTAATGGTATCTAGATGTCTGCATAGTCGCTGCATAGTTGTTATATTAGTCGTTAAACAATAGTAAAGTGTCACTGAAGAGTCGCCAAAACGTCACCATAGTCTACGAATAAATTGTGACTATACTAATCAGTCACATAACATTCGCCACATAGTGACAAAATCATTACCATAATCGTATATGGATGTTCAGATTAGTCGCGGGATAGTATTTAAAATGGTCATTACCCAGTCACTACATAATGGCTAATATTCACGACTACTATCTGACTATACTATACAGTCACATATTAATCGCCCAGTCGTCACCTTGTTTAACGACTATTTGATGACAACACTTCTCCGATAGCATATGGACTCCCTCCATAGTCCCACAAATGTCGTTGTAGTAGTCGCAAATTAGTCCTTATATCTTCCGACAACGCTACGTCTATTTTACGATTACCTATGTTAGTCATATAAGTAGTTATAACTCGCCGACTAAAAATACGACTATACGATTTAGCGACTAAGGATTTACGACTACCATATTTAGTCGTCATATAGTCGTAAAACGCCGATTAACGACTATTCTGCGACTAAAAATGCAGTCGTGAAAATACTGTTCTTGTAGTGTATATGCAGACTCTATCTACCCTAATTCAACAATCAATTAAGCATCACCAACTTACAGTGTTTTCAGCTGAAAGACGGATGTGACCGGAATAACTCTGGATCAAAGACGACCTGGACCTCGAAACCAAATTTCGATGCTCCTTTGTAGAATGTGAACTCGAACTTTGACAGTATAAACGAACCTAAATCCGTCTAAAATTTTCTCAATAAAAAAATTTGGTTTATCGAAAAAATTATTACATCAAAAAATATATTTTTAAAAAATATTTTGGAAAATATTTCGGATAACATCTTTCTTTTACCTTTTTATTTATTTTATTTTATTTCTTTTCTTTTGTTTTCTTTTCTTTTTTCTCTCTCTCTTTACTTCTTCTGTCGCTTCACTCTTCTTTTTCTTCCTCCGCTCACGTTTTCTTCTCTTCTTTCTTTTAGTGTTTGTTGTTGGTGATGATGATTAAGAGAGGATATAGTTCTGTTTATATTGGCAAATGGAGACTCACAAGATGGAACAAGTGGCAGTCCTTTCTTGATCTAATGCCACGATGCCACAAATAAAAAGGGAGGAAAAATACATTTCAATATGTGTTTTTTTTTTTTATCAAATCCATTGCATCATCACTCACCCCATCTTCACGTGATATTATTCTTACTCCACTCCCAAGCAGCCACGTTACCAGACTGAAAAACCAACCAAATTCATTTCATCTCTTGCTTCCATAATATCAAATGATTTCCTGCCACCTTGCTTCTTCATTTGCTAATATATGAAATTAAACACAAATTACTCTTCTTTTCTCTTAATGGGCACGTCTTCTCCTTTATTTTTATCATAAAATTAGTTTGGTTGATTGTTACTTGGCCAGCACATTTCTCCATAATATCTCATGACTTGTTAAACAAAAAAAGATTAATTGACCTTAATTTTTCAATTAAACTTTTCATCACCATTTTCTTCAATGATGAGATTCCTTAATTTTCTTTTAACGGATTCTTCTCCAACATGTACTTGAGCTCTTGCTAAAGTTTCATGAATTTTGATTCTTTTTGATGCCGTTACGACTTCCTCGATTCGCTTCGTATTTTCGGTTCCGAAAAAGTTTATTTTTAGATATTTTTTTACAAAATTGTAATAATTCTTCGAAGAATAATTTTCTTAAATTATTTACTAAAATAAATAATTATTCCCTTCCAAAATATTAATTTTTTAAAAATAACATTTTGTCTCTTACGGAGATGGGATATTACATTCTCGTCCTCTTACATGAATTCATTCTCGAATTTTGAAGCTTTGTCAACCTTCTCCAACACCACACTTATGTTGCAATACTCTGATGATTTCACCAATAATGTCTTTCCACCATTGCTTCGAGAGAACTTCCCTTATTCCCTGTAAATCCTTTGACTTAATTCTGCTGCAACCGCTCCTTAAGTGGAGTCATGAAATCTATCTTATCCCTTTGATAGATTTCTATTCTAACTGATACTGCTTCATTCTTCCGCAAACAACCACATTTCTTGAAAAAATTTTAACTCCTGAATCGATTTTATTATTATTTTAATACCTCGACTTGTTGCATTCTTAGTTTCTGGCTTATACCCTGCGGGATCCTTCAACGTGATAATTTTTTTTAAAATTTGTTTATGTTTCCAACAACAAGAAAATGTCGTATATGTAACACATGAAGATAGCGTTATGTACGTTTATACTATAGTTGACATAACCCTCAGTTTAAGATAGCGTTTGACAAAATTAAAACGCTATGTTTTGTTGGTCGGATTATAATCTTACAAACGCTTTTTAGAACCATAATATACATAGCACATGTAATTTATGAAACACTATGCATAGATTAGGCGGATAAAAAATTTCGTTTTGCTGTTTAAGTACTTAGTGAAAAAGAAGCTCCTAACAAATTTTTCATTCTCCCTCCCCAAAATTTTTTGATTCCCCCTCTCATTTTTATCAATTTCTCACAAAAAATAATAATTATTTGCTCCTTCTAATCAGCCAATAGAGAGATGACGCATAGGAGCTAGGATTTCCTTCTAATCACAGAAGAGAAAGATGACGTCGGAGAGCAGCCCCGTAAGGTTGTCATCTACTATGTTCGCCGTCTCTCCAATCTCCGCCCTCCGCCATCCTCGATTCCTCCCATCCGTCGCCTTGATCCCACACGCCTTATGTGTCTCTGAGGATGACATCCTCCAACGCCATGGACTCGATGCCTTCATCCTCATTCAATTCAACAAACTATGGTTTTATTCTATTCTTCATAGAAGGAGAAGCTCTTACTCTCGCTTTCCTGCGCCTCCCAACTCCGAGTTCTTTGACCGCAAAGCTTGCGAGAAGCCACACAATGACTTCTACGCAGAGACTGAGAGATCTACATATGTTTCTTGTAATAGAAAGGTAATATAATCTGTTTGAATTCAAAATTTAGTATGATTTGGACGTTTGTCAAAAGCTTTAACAATAGGGATTGATGATTGAAGGTTATAATTTATATGGCTACAATATTTTAAAGGTTTGAGTGCTGAGAAGCTACAAAAATTCCAGATCCTGATAAGCTTATACCAATTTCAATGGTATAGTCAAATTTCAGTCTTGGAAAAGCCTATCTAATACATTCTTGCTTCCTTTAAGGCAAATATCATCTTCTATGTTGGTTTTACCTCAAAAGTGTTTTTGAGATCCTGGAGTTTTATTGTTGCATACTTTCATTTGGATTTTAAGTCTGAGACAACAAACATTTTTGAATGAGCAACTAGGGATGTTAATATGGGTAAACCCACTCCATTTAGACCCATCCTATTTGAACCTAAACCCATTTAGACCCTAAACCCTTTAAAACCCATTTAGTTTTAAGGTCTAATAGGGTTTACCTATTTAGACCCATTAATTTTACACTTATCTATTTAAACCCATTTAATCCATTTAAGTTATATGAATTTTATTTTATTTTATTTTAATATTAATATATTTACATAAACAATTAATATCTGTTTCTTTTTAATTTGTGTCATTAACTAAATTTTATAAATAAGTAAATTTAATAATATTCAGAAAATATATTTTAGCAAAAACATGATTCAAATTTTCTCGCCAAAAAACGTGATTCAAATGTTTTTTACCCAAAACGCGGAATTGCATTTTTCCTCCAAAAATGAGGAGTCACATTTTCCCGCCAAAAATGCGGAATTGCGTTTTACCACCAAAAACGCGGAATTGGATTTTCCGCCAAAAACGCGGAATTGGATTTTCTCGCCAAAAACGTCGAATTAGGTTTTTCGTGTTTTCCCGCCAAAAACGCGGAATTGTATTTTCCCGCCAAAAACGCGAAAATGGATTTTCTCGCCAAAAACGCGGAATTGGGGTTTTCGCGTTTTTCCACCAAAAAAGCGGAATAGAGTTTTATCGCCAAAAACGCGATTCCGCGTTCTTCCGCCAAAAACACGATTCCGCATTTTCCGCCAAAAAACGCAATTCCGCGTTTTCCGTTTTCTCGCCAAAAATGTCTGCATTTTTTCACCAGAAAAAGATTCCGAGTTTCCCGCCAAAAACTAATTATGTGATTTAAAAAAAAAAATAACTTTATGTCTAATTATTTGTATTTTTAGTTAAATAAACTAATAAAACTATTTTAATTATTTAATATTGATTTAAGTATTAATTATTTGATAGTGTAGCAAAATATAAATGGGTAAATAGGGTACCCATTTATTTAACATGAAAACCCTATTAGTAAATGGATTTAAATGGGGTAAACCATTTAAACCCAATTAAAAATATATGATAAATAGGTTTAAATGAGTATTTAATTTAACACATACCTATTAAAAATCCATTTAACAAAAGCCCATATTAAAATCCCTATGAGCAACAGATGTAGTTCCTGGACAGAGCCTACAATGGTGGGATGGTGGAGAACAAATCACCGGCTTCAATGTCTCTTAGTCTGATCGTGTTGGATGGAATGGAGTGAGGATGGGACTGATTTTGCTGGCTTAAGAGCTATCTCAGAAACAATCAGTGGATGAAGATGGATTGTTGGTCGCCACAAAGATCTGTAGAGATGATCTTTGATAAGATAAACTCTTCTCTATGCTTGAATCACACAAAATCAGAGAACAAGCAAGGTTTTCGATTTTCTTAGCAAGAAAAACTTAAGTACTTTATTGATATAGGGTTAATAATACAAGGCTGCAGTGGGAATTTATAAATAGTCCATCAGCTTTGACCTTCTAGGGAAGTGAAGAAAATGGTACAAATAAGGAAAGACATACTCGTTTTAGGACCTAAAGAATCAAACTACCACGACTAGTTCAGATTGAAAAAAAACTAAGAAAAACAAAGAAACAATCCTGCAAGATAAATAACAAACGGTCGTATAATGTTTATAAAACATAGGAAACCATACCTTAGCTTAGTGGGTATGTTTTTGGCCGTTGATTACATGCTGCCTTCAAGGGTTGCATTATGGACATCAAGTGTAGCACTTAGGACTTGATATTCTGAGCTTGGCGTGATGTTGATTAGGGTGAGTCCCTTCTGAGCTGAATTGAATAATGTTGGACTGTCCATATTGATGTAAACTTGCTCTTACTCTTGGACTTGTTCAGAAGCTTGATTCAGTAAGCATTGCACAACTTTGTTGAATTGATCTCTCAGAACCTTTGTTGCTGATCTTGTCAATGGACCTTTCATCACATATGGCATTGGGTCTTCTGGTTCTGGTTCTATGTCCTCATCATTCCCTCCACCTCGAAGAGGTTATGACCTCAGAATTGATTCACATGCATCATAGGGAGCTAAATTAGACACGTTGAATGTTGGAGAAGTGTTTAACTCACTGGGTAATTCCAGCTTGTAGGCATTGTTGTTGATCTTCTCCAAGAGTTTGAATGGTCCATCTCCTCTTGGGGCTAGCTTTGACTTCCTTTGATTTGGAAATATTTCTTGCCTCACGTGCAACCAGACCCAATCTCATGGTTCAAATGTCACCTCCTTTCTTCCTTTGTCAGCTTTTTGCTTATACTTCTCAGTCTTCTTCTCCAAGTTCTCCTTAACTCTTTGGTGCAGCTTCTTGACAAATTCTGATTTTGTTTCTCCTTATGTACTTGAGTAGATAGCTTAGGGCAATGGAACAAGATCTAAAGGAACCAAAGGATTAAATCCATACAAAACTTCAAAAGGAGAATGGTTAGTAGTAGAATGCATTGCATGATTATAAGCAAATTCAATGAATATAACAAACAAGATAACCAGTTCCTTATATTCTTACCAACCGTGGCTCTCAGAAGTGATGAGATATTGTGGTTTACTAGCTCAGTATGTTCATCTGTTTCGGGATGACAAGTGGTGGAAAAGAGAAGATTAATGCCTAGCATCCTCCAAAGTATCCTCCAAAAGTTACTCAAGAACTTGGTGTCCTTGTGTGAAATAATAGTTCTTGGAATCCCTTGAAACTTAACTACTTCTTTACAGAATAGATCAGCTATCTGCACAACATCATTAGTCTTGTTACAAGCAATAAAATGGGTTATTTTAGAAAACCTATGAACAACTACAAAGATGGAATCCTTGTTGTCGATCTTGGGTATTCCTAAACAAAAATCCAT
Organism: Orychophragmus violaceus; assembly: GCA_030180135.1. Lineage (NCBI taxonomy): Eukaryota > Viridiplantae > Streptophyta > Magnoliopsida > Brassicales > Brassicaceae > Orychophragmus > Orychophragmus violaceus. Next base: position 44,157,551 of record CM058233.1, read on the forward strand.
TGATGGTGTGTTAGGAATTGGTAATGGCATATATAAACCATGTGGATGTAACGTGGATTTGGCTTTTAGGCAGGTGATGTATTTGGCACAAAACCTCTCCACATCTCTTTTCATGTGTGGAAATTCTCCTTCAGAACACTATAGGTCTTGTCTCTGCCAAAATTCCCTATCAAACCAACTCCATGATCTTGTCTGGTGATCAACTCTCTCATGGATCCTTGTGGTATGAAAAGCCTTTTCTCCTTGAACATAAAACCATATTTCTGATAGAACACTCCAAATGCTGCCTTAGATGTTTCCTTGTACACGTCCTTGAAATCTGGATCATCAGCATACACATCCTTGATGTGTTTAAACCTCATGATTTTGGACTCCATTGTTGATATGAGAAGATGGTGACAAGATAGTGCATCTGCCATAATATTATATTTCCCTTTATTCTACTTGATTACATATGGAAATGTCTATGAACTTTAAACACCTTGCATGTCTCTTCTTCAGAGTGGTATGTCCTCTTAAGTGCTTGATTGTCTCATGGTTTGTATGCATCACAAACTCTTTAGATAACAAGTAATGTTTCCAAGTTCTAGTGATCTTACCAGAGCATAGAATTCTTTGTCATATGTAGGATATTCGAGTGTTGCCCCATTTAACTTCTCCCTGAATAAGCTACTCGTCTTCCTCCTTGTGTACTGCACCTATTCATGTACTAGAAGAACCACACTCAATCTCAACATTTTATCCAAATTAGGAAGTACCAATACTGGTGCATTGGTGCGACTAATTTTAAGCCGTGTGAATGCTTGCTCCTGAGCCTCTCCCCATTCAAATGTTGTGTTCTTTCTTGATTACTGAGGTGAGAGGTGCTTCAATGGTGCTGAAGTCCTTCACAAACCTCCTGTAAAAGCTTGCTAATCCATAGAAGCTTATGACATATCATATTGTTGTAGGTGTTGGCAATTTTTTTATTGCTTTGATCTTCTCATCCTCCACCTTAAGCCCCTGTTAACTTACAACAAATCTTATAAAAACCAATTGATTAGTGCAAAAGATGTATTTCTTTAAGTTTGCATAAAGGCCTTCTAATCTAAGTGTTTGCATAACCTGTTCTAGATGCTTAACATGATCATCTAAGCAGTGGCTATATATCATCACTATGTTATCAAAATATACTACCATAAACTTGCAAATAAAATCTCTTAGAACCTTGTTCATTAGCCTCATGAATGTGTTGGTAGCATTGGTGAAACCATATGGCATGACAAGCCATTCATATGGACCTTGCTTGGTTTTGAAGGCTATTTTCCACTCATCTCCTTCTTTCGTTCTGACTTGGTGATATCCACTCTTCAAGTCTATCTTTAAGAAGATAGTTGCTCCACTCAGCTCACCAAGCATATCATCAAGTCTTGGAATGGGATGTATGTACTTGATTGTGATGTTGTTGATGGCCCTGCAATCAACACATATTCTCCATGTACCATCTTTCTTTGGAACGAGCAGAACTGGTACTGCACATGGACTCAAGCTCTCCCAGATATATCCCTTTGACATAAGATCTTGAACTTGCTTTTCCAGCTCCTTAGCTTCTTCTGGATTCACTCTATAAGCTGGTCTGTTGGGCAATGGAGTTCCTGGTACCAAATCAATTTGGTGTTCAACGCCTCTCAATGGTGGAAGTCCAGCTGGTATGTCTTTTGGAAACACATCTTTGAACTTCTCCAACAGCTCTGTCGCTGTTGTGGGGTGTTCCTGCTCTTCTGGACCTGAAAAATACCCTTCTTTAAAGATTATGAGTAGTACATGTTCTTTATGCCGTAAGGATTTCAGAACATTAGATGGTGAAATAAAAAGGTTGGTATATTACTTACCTTTGAACCATTGTCCATTACTTTTTTTCATTTCATACACCTCTTGTGGTGTTAATGGAGCTAGGTTTTGCTTTTTTATGGTGTGTGAAGCTGTAGATGTTGGTCCTCCCATTGTGCATGGTTTCTTTGTCAAATTTGCAAGGTATCCCTCAGAGTAGATGACCTTCTTGCCTGGGCACAACATCACATTTCACTTGATCATGGTACTTACCTATGCCGAATGGTACCATGACTTGCTCAGATATCCCCATTTCTGCCTCATCATTTAGCCACCTTGATATGTATGGTGTAGGATGCTTGGTCTTTTGAAGCTTGAACTTATCTACAAGATAAGTACTAGCAACATTAGGACAAGATCTTCCATCTATGATCAGACTACGTACCTTGGTGTCAATGGTGCATCTGGAATGGAAGATGTTCTCCGTTTGAATTTTTTCTGGTTCAAACAATGCACTGAGAGCTCTCCTTGTCACACATATTTCTCCACCATCTAGAAAGTCAGTAACTTCTTCTTATGATTCAGTCTGCTCATCCTCTGCTTCGTCTTGTGATTCTATGTCTCCATTTTCATTTAGAATCATCACTCTCATGTTTGGACAATCCCTTTAATAATGTCCTTTTACTTGATGTTAAAGCATGTAATGTCTCTGGTCCTTTGAGGTTGAGCTTTGTTGCTTCTTGATTTTGGTTTAGTACTTTGAATCCACTTCTATTGCCTTGCCCTTTTCTTGGTTTCTTTGAGGTTTATTCCAAGTAGGTTTTCTTCTACTGGTTGCAGCAACCTTCCTCTTGATATGTTGCTCAGCTTGGATAGCTAAGTGCAATATTCCTTCAAGATCCTCATAAGGCTATCTCTCTACCTTGGGTGAAACTCTGTCTTGAAGACCATCCAGAAACTGAGCCATCAAAGTTTCTTCTGAATCATTTACTTCCAGCAAGTTCTTCAAGGTTTCAAACTACTCAAAGCACACTTCAACTGATTTATTGCCTCGAGAGAGCTTCATGAACCTCTTTTGAAGATATTTATGGTAGTAAGGTGGTGCATATCTCTTCCTTAGAGCATACTTCTTGTCATCCCAGTTGCTAATATGACAATGTCTCAATCTTATTCTCTCATATACTACCATGTGCCACCATGCCAACGCATTATTAGTGAGTTGAGCTACAACTAAGGAGACTTTTCTTGCTTCAGAGTATTGGTAGTACTCATATATGTACTCCATCCTTATTTCCCAATCCAAATAAGCTTATGGATTCAATTTTTCAGCAAAAGTAGGTGTTGTGAGTTTCAAATCCTTGACTCTATGCCTCTGATCATTATCCTCATGGTTTCTTTCTCTAGCTACATGCCTAGGCTGATGATTGTCTTTTCTACCTCTGTCTCTGTCATGGTTATTCTGAGCTTGCCATATGCCTCCTTTGTTTGGATCAGGAGGTATTTCATCCTCTTCTAGCTTTGGCATGTCCTCATCTGTTGAATCATCAACTGGTTGTCTCTGGTTTCTGTTCAGGTTATGAATTGGTGCTCTTTGTGATGTTGCTGGTGCTGGTGGAATAGGCCTATACTCCGACTGAGTGATCCTATCACTGATTCCTCTCATGGCTTCTAGCTGTTGCGTCATATTAATCTGAGCTTGTGCAGCTTCTTCTCCCATTTGTGTGCCTGCGAAAACAAAGACTTAGGTGTATCAATTTGTTCTGAACTGCATTAGCTTAAGTGTAGACCAAGTCTGGACACTACTTAAGTTTCAAACAAACCAAACAGAATGTCAATACACGATTTATGATAGTTATGAGTTATGAGTGATGCAATTTAGAAACCTAGGAAGAAATTTTAGGAAGACCGGTTATTGTCTTTTCGAAAAAAGAAGTGCCGGTTAAAAGAAAATAAACACGGTTCAATGCTTTTGTTTTACAAAAAATAACAAGTTGTACAGAACTTAATTTGATTTGAAATCCTTATTAAACCGGTTTTTGGAAAGGCTGGTGTTTCTCCTTTAAAGAATTTTTCGAAAAGTTAACTAAGTTAAAAGAAAATATTAAAGTTTCCTTTTATGGAAGATACACACGGTTTCAAGGCTTTGAAAGAAAGGAAAACACAATAAAAGAGAGTTCTTTGGGGATTGGTTTTCGAATACTCAGTGAAAGTAATAAGGAAACAAACAACTTTTTTTGGTTTTGGTTTATAAAATCGAATCAAACCAAGGAGCTTTTTCATTGTGATCTTTAAAAGTTTATGAAAACTGAAGAACTTTAAAAGAACAGAACTCGACAAACTAAAACTTGGACACTTTTTCTTTTGGTTTTGAGTTATGTAAACGAAATATGAGTGCAAGATATGATTGATGACCAAAGAAAATATAGTGATTTTTATGACATCTTCCAATTTTTAGATGCAGAATTGAACAATGACAAAAACTAGATGCAACATGATGTTTTATGGCTTTTTCTTAGATGTATGCAAATGAAACAGTTTGACAACTAACTAATCGAAATAAACATAATGTTATGAATACTTAGTAGATGCCCATTATAAGGCCCATTACTTGTAATCTAGGTTTTACTTGGTCTCCAAGTTCTTGTACTCTTATATAAAGGAGCCTTCATTCATTGGAATAAATATCACCAATTCTTCTATCTCTCTTTTATTCACAACACGTTATCAGCACGATAGTCTCTCTTTTTCTATTTTCTTACACCGAAAAGGTGAGATTTAATTTATGTTTAGTTTATATCTTATTCTGGGATGATAAATGATGTCTTCTCTTAATATCGTTATGATAGGCTATGCCTTCACGATTATGATCTCTGATCTTATTCATAATAAAGATGATTATCAATACTTATCTAGAATAATAATTTATTGATATTTGTCATGATTTAATCATGTATTTAAACCATGATTATTATCGATTCATGGTTTATCTTAATGGATTTAATTCTCTATTTTTATTGTTTATAAATTAGTGCTTGTGCTCAATAGCTTAAAATCATTATACTGCTTTTGATTTTATTATTTTATTGTCCTAATCAATTTGATGGACACGTTTTGTTTTTTTTTTTACGAGTAAAAAATTTTGTTTTATTGTATTTCCAAAATTCTAGATTCTGAAAAGATTTAAACTTCTATTTTTTAAATATTACTATATTCCCTTTGATTTTAATCAAACATTGTGTACGTATTGTGTTTTAAATATTAATATATTTAATCCTACTTTTGTTTTAATCATTGTGTTTCCAAAATTGTTTATTTGATTCTTACTTGTACATACAATATGTATTTCAAGGTAATACATATATATATATATATATATATTTATTTTCAAAATCTATTTTTTATTTGATTATCATCACTTAGTTGTAAACTGATCTAATATCTATAGAAAATAAATTTGTATGAAATTTGATATATTTTCTCAATATTTCAGTAAACATGTCGAAACTTACGAGCCTCGAATTTGGAGCTCTTAATATCAGTGGAGACAACTATTTGGCATGAGCACTAGATGCTGAAATTCATCTAGATTCAAAGGATCTCCTTGAGACCATCAAAGAAGGAAATCTAACTCAAAGCAAAGATAAATCAAATGCTATGATATTCCTTCGTCATCACCTCCATGCGGACCTCAAGAATGAGTACTTGAGTGTGAAAGATCCACAAATTCTGTGGAATGATCTAAAGGAAAGGTATGATCATCAAAAAACTGTGATTCTACCCAAAGCTCGTTATGATTGGACTCATCTGAGATTACAAGACTTTAAGTCTGTAAGTGAGTATAACTCAGCCGATTACTTCTAAATTGGAGTTATGTGGAGAGAAAATGTCAGATGCAGATAAGTTAGAGAAAACATTCTCTACTTTTCATGCTAATAACATTGTCCTGCAGACACAATACCGTGAAAAGGGATTCGTGAAGTATTCCCAACTTATTTCTTTTCTCCTTGTGGCTGAGAAAAACAACGAGTTGTTGCTGAAAAATCATGGATTACGTCCAACTGGCTCTGCTCCATACCCTGGAGTGAATGTGACATCCTATGATAAGAGCAATGACCAAGGAAGTGGATACAAACGTGGTCGTGTCGTGGACGTGGACGTGGATACTTTCGAGGACGAGGCCGTGGAGTTCAGTTTAAGAACTCATACTCTCACCAGAAGTGGGAAAACAAAAATGGTAACAAGCAAGAGAAATCAACATTTGTGAATGTATGTTACCGCTGTGGAGGAAAAGATCATTGGTCTCGAACATGCCGTACACCAAAGCATCTTGTTGAGCTCTATCAACAATCAGTGAAGCAAAAGGGAAAGAAAGTGGAAACAAATTTGGTGTACAAAGAGGGAGAAGATGACTTTGCCCTTGGTGATATTACTCACATGGATCTCGACGACTTTCTCCTTAATGAAGAGAACAAGTGATTAGTTATAATCATTTAAAGAACTTTGTTGCTTAAATTATATTCTATATTTTGGTTTTTAGTTATTTGGATTTTGGTTTTTATTTTTTATTCTACGAATTGATTTTTCTGGTTAAAGTTGATTTATTTTATTAAGTTATTATTATTGAGTTATTTATCTGAAATATTAATTTATTTTATTTGTCTTTTTGAAGAAAATGAATGGTGGAGATTTATGCTTGGCAGACAGTGCAACTAGCCACACTATTTTAAAAAATAAGAATTATTTCACTTGTTTGACAATGAAAGAAGCAAGTGTAAGTACTGTAACAGGTAGTGCAAAGATAATAGAAGGCTCTGGAAGAGCAAATATATCATTGCCTATGGGAACAAAGTTCGAAATTACTGATGCATTATACTCCCCTAAGTCTCAAAGAAATTTATTAAGTTTTAAGGATATCCGCAGAAATGGATACCATATTGAGACTACGAGTGAAGGTAATATCGAATACCTTCAAATCACAAGTAATACCCAAGGCTCTAAAGACATTGTGGAAAAACTACCTGCATTCTCCACTGGACTCTATTATACTACAATTAATACAATTGAAGCAAATGCTATAGTAGTTCATAAGTCCACAGAAAACCTCAAAGTTTGACATGACCGGTTAGGCCATCCCGGTACAATAATGTTGCGAAAGATTATTTCTAATTCATGTGGACATTCATTACGGAACCAGAAGATTCTACCTAATGACTTTTCATGTGCTGATTGTTCACAAGGCAAGTTGATTATACGGCCTTCACCAGTAAAAAATCAATTCAGAATCAATAAGTTTTCTAGAACGAATACAAGAAGATATTTATGGGCCGATTCACCCATCATGTGGAACCTTTAGGTATTTTATGGTTTTAATTGATGCATCTAGTAGATGGTCACATGTATCCTTGTTATCAACTCGAAACTTGGCGTTTTCGAGATTACTTGCTCGTGTGATTATACTACGAGCTCATTTTCCAGATTTTCCCTTAAAGGCAATTCGCCTTGATAATGCTGGTGAATTCAAGTCTCAAGCTTTTAATGACTATTGCATGTCCATTGGGATAAGTGTTGAACATCCTGTAGCACATGTTCACACACAAAATGGTTTAGCAGAATCTCTAATCAAACGTCTACAGCTGATTGCTAGACCATTACTAATGAAATCAAAACTCCCAATATCTGATTGGGGACATGCTATATTACATGCAGCAACATTGATTCGCATCAGGCCAACAAGTAATCAAAAGTTCTCCCCATCACAACTGATTCTGGGTCATGAACCAAATATTTTCCATCTAAAAGTTTTTGGATGTGTTGTATACGTTCCAATTGCTCCACCACAACGATCTAAGATGGGTCCTCAAAGGAGGTTGGGAATATATGTTGGATATGATTCTTCATCAATAATTAAATATCTTGAGCCATCTACGGGAGATTTATTCAAGGCTCGATTCGTAGACTGTCATTTTAATGAGTCTGTTTTTCCAAGTCTAGGGGAGAAAATAAAAAGCTGGAAAAAGATATAAATTGGAATGAATTATCAATGTCTTATCTTGATTCTCGGACTAAAGAATGTGAATTAGAAGTCCAAAAGATAATTCATTTACAAAGCTTAGCAAATCAGTTGCCAGACGCGTTTACTGACCCAAAAAGTGTGATCAAATCACATATACCAGCTGTAAATGCTCCGATAAGAATAAATATTCCAGAAGGACAAAATCAAACTGCTAATGAGTCTAAGGCACGTTTGAAATGTGGTAGACCTATTGGTTCCAAAGATAAAAATCCTCGAAAAAGAAAAGGAGCAGAAATTGGCAATGGTGAAACCGAGGAAATAATTACGAATGAAGGATATCTAGAAGAGACTTCAAACATGACAAAGGATGAAATTCAGGTACCTGATAATGATGAGATCTCAATTAATTATGTCATGTCTGGAATAAAATGGAACCGAAAGCAAATCGACGTCGATGATATTTTTGCATGCAATGTAGCAGTTGATATTATGGATGAGGATCATGAACCAACATCTATTGAAGAGTGTACACAAAGAAGTGATTGGCCAAAATGGAAGGAAGCAATAGATGCAGAATTAAAATCTCTCGCTAAAAGAGAAGTATTTGGACCAGTAGTCCGTACACCTAAAGGTGTAAAACCAGTGGGACATAAATGGGTCTTTGTACGAAAGAGGGATGAAATGGATAAGTTGTAAGATATAAAGGACGTTTAGTCGCACAAAGATTCTCACAAAGACCTGGAATTGATTATGAAGAGACATACTCTCTTGTGGTGGATGCAACTACTTTCAGGTTCCTTATTAGTCTGGCGATAAAAGAAGGACTTGATTTACGTTTAATGGATGTAGTGACAGCCTACTTATATGGGCCACTAGAAAATGACATTTATATGAAAGTCCCAGCAGGATTTAAACTCCCTGAAGCAGGAAATTCTAATTCCCGAGAACAATACTGCATAAAACTAAATCGATCTCTTTATGGATTAAAACAGTCAGGGCGTATGTGGTATAATCGCCTTAGTGAGTACTTATTAAGAGAAGGCTACAAGAATGACCGTGTTATTCCATGCATCTTTATAAAGAGATTTGAGAAAGGATTTGTTATAATTGCAGTATATGTTGATGATTTAAATATTATTGGAACTCCTGCAGAGATTTCCTACACAGTAGAATATTTGAAGAAAGAATCTGAGATGAAAGATCTTGGGAAAACAAAATTTTGTCTGGGACTACAAATTGAACATGTATAGAATGGAATTCTAGTACATCAAGAAACATACACATAAAATGTGCTCAAAAAGTTCTATATGGATAATGCACACCCTTTGAGCAGTCCAATGGTTGTAAGATCACTTGATGTGTCAAAGGATCCATTCCGCCCTCGGGAAAATAGTGAAGTTCTCTTCATCAAGGAGTGCAATAGGAGCATTAATGTACCTTGCTAGTTACACAAGACCAGATATATCATTTTCTGTGAATTTGTTAGCAAGGTTTAGCTCATGCCCAATGCAAAGACATTGGAATGGTATTAAGCATATACTTCGTTACCTCCAAGGTACAAAAGACATGGGCTTATTCTTTTCTAACTTATCCAAGGAAGGCCTAATTGGTTTTGCAGACGCAGGATACTTATCTGATCCTCATACTGCTAAATCGCAAACAGGATATGTGTTCACTTGCGGAGATACTGCCATCTCTTGGCGATCTATGAAGAAAACTCTCACCGCTACTTCTTCTAACCATGTAGAGATTTTAGCCATCCATGAAGCTAGTCGCGAGTGTGTATGGTTAAGATCTGTCGTTCATCATATACAAGGAGATTGTGGTATTTCTGTAGGGAAAGAAGCTCCAACAATTATGTATGAAGACAATGCAGCATGCATCGCACAACTCAAAGACGGATATATTAAAGGTGATAGAACAAAGCACATTCTACCAAAATTCTTCTTCACACACGATCTACAGAAGAACGGCGATATACATGTTCTACAGATTCGTTCGAGCGATAATTTGGCTGACTTATTTACAAAGGCTCTACCTACTTCTACTTTCAAGAAGTTAGTTCAGCATATTGGGTTACGCCGTCTCAAAGATCTCGACACGTGTACTCATGAGGGGGAGTAATTGCGTGTTGCACTCTTTTTCCCTTAACAATGGTTTTTCCCATTGGGTTTTCCTGGTAAGGTTTTTAATGAGGCAACATCTTAAAAGCATTACAAACCATTTCATTATAATGGACATCTAAGGGGGAGTGTTATAAATACTTAGTAGATGCCCATTATAAGGCCCATTATTTGTAATCTAGGTTTTACTTGGTCTCCAAGTTCTTGTACTCCTATATAAAGGAGTCTTCATTCATTGGAATAAATATCACCAATTCTTCTATCTCTCTTTTATTCACAACACATAATGATTTTTATAGCTTTTCAATTTATGATGCAGTGAAACTAATCAGACCAAGTGATGAACCGATTTGAATCAACAGAAAACTAATGGAAACAACAAACAACAAGGACGAAAAACATCTGTTTACGAGGCTTTCGGATCTGATACCAGATGATGTAGCCTCTGGACAGAGCCTACAATGGTGGGATGATGGAGAACATATCACTAGCTTCACTTAATTTGATCGAGTTGGCTGTAACGGAGTGAGGATGGGATTGATTCTGCTTACTTAAGAGCTCTATTAGAAACAGTCAATGGATGGATATGGATTATTGATCGCCACAAAGATCTATGAGGATGATCTTTAATAAGACAAACACTTCTCTATGCTTGAATCACAAAAACTCATAGAAGATCCAAGGTTTCGATGTTCTTTGCAAAACAAACTTTGGTACCTTTCTGATCTAGGGTAAATAATACAAGGCTTCAGTGGGAATTTATAAATAGTCCATCATCTATGCCCTTCTAGGGTACTTGAAGAAAATGATACAAATAAGGAAATACAGTCTCGATTTGGGACCTAAAGAATCAAACTACATCAGCTAGTTTTTGATTGAAAACAACTAAGAAAAACAAAGAAAAAATCCTGCTAAGACAAAGAACAAACGATCATATAATGTGTATAAAAAATAGGAAACCATACCTTAGCTTAGTTGGTATGTTTTTGGCCATTGATCACATGCTGCCTTCAAGTGTAGCATTTTGGACATCAAATGTAGCACTTTGGACATTATATTTTGAGCTTGGCGTGATGTTGATTATTGTGAGTCATTTCTAAGCTGAATTGAATAATGTTTGACCATCCATCTTGATGTAAACTTGCTCTTGCCCTTGCACTTGTTCAGAAGTTTGATTCAATAAGCATTGCACAGCTTTGTTGCTTTGATCTCTCATAACCTTTGTTATTGATCTTGTCAATAGACCTTTCCTCACAATTAGCATTGGGTCTTCTGGTTCTGGTTTCTATGTCCTCATCAGCAACTATATCTGAAAGCACTTGCCATTAAATTTTCTATACCTCATACTAGGATCATGGGTATAATCCATGAGTGGTTGAAAAATGCAGATTTGACTATAGGGACATGTGCATATGAGTTATCTAATGTTTTTGTTTATTTTGGCTTTGCAAAGGTAACATATTTTGTCGAATATGCTAATGGAGTCGGAAGTGAATCCATTTGACGGTCAAGAGTTGCATCTCGAAACCCATTGTGATTTGTTGCTTCATTTGGCAATGAAGAATTCGATAGCATAGTTTCAACGAAACAAGATTACATATTTTGAGAGAATACTAAAGTTAAAACAAGTGTGACATATATGATCTAAATACAAAATACTCCAAAATCGGTAATTAGGATAATGATGAGGAATGGTTTCTGGGATTCCGTTCATATCATAAAAGCTGAATGTGCCAGATAAGGATGTGACGGAGTTGCGGGTGTCGTTGATACTTGACAGTCAATTGATGGACATATTGATGAGATGAACTGTTTTTTGCTGAGAGGTGACAATGCGAAAGAAAGGAAGTTGCACAATGATGTTGATAAATAGAGCACCCATCCAAGCATGTTAAACTCTCTCTACTTTATATTTGATTTTGGTTTTGGAATAAAAACTCGTACATGGCAGCACTTTTATGTGGATTTGATTTTAATATAAACATATTTTGTTGAATCATTTTTGCTTGGTTATTGATATAACAAAAGCGCAGATTTAGAATATAGTTTTATTACCAAATTAAACTAATAATTATTTATAAAAATAAATAATTAGAAACAAAAGATTTTTCAATTTTATTTTAAGGTATGAATGGGGTTTAGGGTTTGACATACTATTAGTTCTTTGTAATTTTATAATTAAGTATTGAATACCAAATTAAACAAACAATTTTTTTTATAAAAATAAATGACTTGATCTTTGGTCATGTAACCCCAAATGTGGCATCGGACAAGACGACCCACTATCTCTTTACATTTTCATCTTGTGTGGTAAATTTCTTACTGGCCTATGCAAGAATGCACATATCAGAGGTCAACTGACAGGTATCAAAGTAGCACGGAAACATCTAAGAATCAACCACTTACCATTGCGGATGACAAAATATTCTTCATGAAAACATATCCTTCTTATTGCACCAAACTCATGAAAATCCTACAAAGCTATAAATAAGCCACAGTCATAAAATCATATATTTCCTTCTCAACAAAAAATTAATGTATGTACAATTGATAATTAAGGCTCTTGGCATTGAAAAAGAGGGAGGTGTATGTAAGTACTTTAGACTCCCTGGACATTATTGAAAACGGATAGTAGACCTATTCACTTCATTTGTCAAACACGTCAAGAAAAAATCTACAGGATGGTCAACACGCTTTCTCTCCAGTGATGGTAATATGACTATGCTCAAATCCTTCCTAGGGGCTATCCCTACTTACGTGATTTCATACTTCCTCTTACCAATGATCCAATGCAATAGAATCCAGTCAGAACTTACTAGGTTTTGGTGGGGTGAAACTGAATAAAAATGAAGATGTATTGGCTTTCTTGGAAGCAACTCACTAATGCAAAGAGGAATGGGGGCGTTGTCTTTAGAAATATCAGGCACTTAACACGCTCCTCCTTGGTAGGCTCGAGTGGAGGATTCTCACAAAACAAGGCTGCCTCCTTGCCCGGGTTCTCATATAAAAATATTGCCACAACAAGATCTTCGCAAAATTCCAAGCAACAAACTCAGCCTCCCATTGATTGTGTGGAATCATAAGCTGTAGAGACCTGATACAAAGAAGCTTGGTAAGGCGATCATAAATTAAAATACTACTATGATGTGGTCTGAATTGTAGATCTCGACAAGTCAGCCAATCAAACAGTTTGGCCTCCCAAAAGAAGCAGACCAAGACCTAGTGGTTGATGACCCTCTCTCTACATGCAACCGTAATTGGAACCTCTCACGAATAAAAACCCTATTTCTTGAATTCAATCTATGTTTGGTATACTGGAAAATGGATGCTACTCTACTAGGAAAGGACAATATGCAGTCATTGAGGATCAACCACAAGAACCAATCACTACCCACCCTGCCCATGCTTTCAACTGGCAAAAACATATATGGTATGCTTCTATCTCATCGAAAATTAAATTGTTCCTCTAAAAACTTTTGTGTGTTGTGTTGTAGTCAAAACAGCCACGCACTTGTTCCTCCACTGTAATTTTTCCCAGCAGATTTGGGCCTTAACACCATTGTCCCTGTGATTTCAGAGCTTTTAACCCTAGAAACTACTGCAAGTGCAAAACGAATGTGTTGTAGTACTTAGGTGTCGAATCCCACATAGACCGTTAATGCACTATGGTTTTTATAACTTGAAATAAAGCTAAGATAAATAAAGAGTTGTTAGATGCAATTATGTCACAAAGAAAAACAAAAAAAATCGGCATAAGAATCAAAGTTTTATTTTCTCATATGTTTTATTTAGGTATCTAACCAACTCTGTTTGCACCAAATATCCTAAGATCATAGAATAAAGTGATCAATTCTATTCTAAGAAATGCACACACAACTAGATAAAGATATCAAACAGATAAACTCTATCAATGCCTAGTTCATTGATTCATAGATCCCTTTGAAACCCTAACTTAACTAGGTTACTACTCAAACATAGGAATAAGAACATAAGAAATCACAGAGAAATGCATCATATAATGAATAAGAAAATTAGGTTTATAAATCTTTTCAAGTGGAGGATGAGATCTTCTCCTTTGGAGCCTTACAAAAAAAAATATGAAACTTTTTCTCTCAAGACTCAATCTCTCACAAGTAGAAAATAAAATTAAAATAAGGTTGTCTCATGTCTCCAACGGCTGGGAAGGCTTTTCGTAAAGTCTTGGGAGAAATTAGGAAAATATGATATTTTCCCTGATTTTCTGGTAGACCGGTCGGCCTGGATTCTAAAGTGGTCGCCCAGGACTTGAATGACTGAGGATCGACCGATCCCTCCTAGATCGGTCGATCAAGGATCTCACAGCTCATGTTGGGAAAACAGGGATTGATCGATCCCTCTTGGATAGGTCGATATCTAAACTCATGGTTTTTTGCTCCTTCGTGGGATCGGTCGATCTGGGATTGGAAGCGGGTACTCCTTCTTTTGGATCGGGTGGTGATAGGTCAAATCTTAATCCCTATTTTCTGACTTCAAGTGTACAGTGTCGAACGATATAGTATCAAGGGTATCGAATCCACATAGACTCAAGTTTCACGCGATAGATTATATGTAGTCGAATTAAACTAAGCAAGGCAGATGAAAGCAATAAACAAAGCAAGTAAAATAAACGTTTGTGTGATCAATAAACGAGGGCGCTAGACTTAGGGAAGTTCTCAGGAAATCAGAAATATAAATCAACCAATCAACCAAGATTCATATATCGATGTTCTAGAACTAGAATCACAATTATATAACAAACCAACTCTCGCTGCGAATGCTAACTATGCCTAACAACCTAAAAACCAAATCTCTTTGTGAATTCTAGAGTTCTAAACATGCATTTAATTCAGGTTCTTTCGTTCACAATTTCCCTATACCAAATCTCTTTGTGAATAGATAAATTGCTCACTAGGTTCTTTTCTAGCTAATTAACCAACTCTCGCTGCGCTAATCAACCTGATATCAGTAATCTAAGCAGCTAATTCAGATTAAGCATTAAGAACAACCTAGATGAAGAACTAGATGTTTTGAATCCTGAGTAATCAATCAATCTATGATTACATGAAATCCCTAACGAGAGTCCCTAAATCTAACAAGAGAACTACTCAAACATGGCAATCATAATAACAGACATGATCAAAGTAAATATCATATAAATCAAAAGAATAAGATCCAGGGTGGGAAATCTCTTCTCTCTCGAGTACAAGACCAGCCCCAATGGCTCAAAAACCTAATTAATAGTCTAAAACACGAGTTTGGTCTTCTTGTAAATATGGGAAACTTCTGGGTAAATCTTGCAAATCTCCAAAATCTATATTTTTGACGCGTAGGATTTCGTCCTTTAGTGGTGTCGACCGGCACTAAATTAGCGTCGATCAACACTAAACGCAGACGCACCCAGTGAACTCTGTGAAATCCATGTATGCTGCAAAATCACTCCAAAAGCTCCTAGAATCTTTAGATAATCTCCAAACGTACCTAAACCTGCAAAGGACTCAAAAGACTCCAAAAAACAACTTAAAGACTCCAGATAAACACTTATATCATGGCTTGAAAACCTTTAAAAACCATGATATATCAACTCCCCCATACTTCGCTTTTGCTTGCCCTCATTTCATTATAAGAACATCACATTCACATTCACTTAGTAATCCACATGAAAACATTTCTGCAGAGATCACGACCACAATGTACTTCCCCCACACTTAGCAAATGTCCCAATTAAACTCCACAATCAAGACAAGAAATCCAAATTCACCATACTAACTTCTGTAAATAATTAAGTGCAGTTTCAGCGAGGGGGTATCGATCAAAGGATACATAGACTCTTACTCAGCAGTTCCCTAATTGCAGACCGTCAACTTCTGGTTTCTTTCTTCTCCCTTTTCTCACTTCAGCAGCTGATTTTTCCCTTTTGGGTATCATTTTATTTTTTCTATCAGTTGATCTTCCCTCATTGGGGTATTACTTTGGAAGGTAATAGGGGTCTCTACGACTCCCGCGATCACTTCGAAGCTACTAGCTTATCCGCAGTTTATTACTTTTTTTTTTTACTTTGCTTGAAGGGAAGGGAGAAGGGAACCATACTCAGACAGATTTACAGACCTTTGTGGACTGACAGAGGAGTCCGATCTAATGCATACCAAGCCCCTGGGTAAGAAAATTAAGTCAAGATTAATGGTGAAGTTAGTGATGGATCCTCTGAATACCTGAAAAGATATGGGTGTCCTTGGTAGGTTGATCCGTGTGTGGTTTTCTAACAAATATATAGGTACTTCAGGTCTGTCCAATGGTCACTTAATTCTTGTTCTAGCGAAAATTTCCTCGAAAAATCATAGTTTCATACTTATTTTGACTCAATAAAAGACACAAAACAATGGACTAACTCTAAGAAAAAAAAGAAAATGGTGGTCAGTAAATTACCTCCCCCACACTTAAACAACATTGTCCCTAGTGTTATAGAGCTTGGGCTCGGGAGAACAAGGTATAATCAAGTGAAAATTCGGAAAATCAGAAACCTTACCTGCTAGCGGGTTGAGTGTTGATAAGTCAAGAAATATCCCTATTCTACTGCAAGTGCACAGATATGTGAATGTAGTACTTAGGGTGTCGTATCCACAAGGACTCACGGTCACACGATAGATTATATGTTGTCAAGTTAAGCTAAATCAATTCAAGAAAGCAGTAGACAAAAGCAAGTAAACAAGAAGGTGTTTTCAATAAGAGAAAGGCGTCAGACTTAGGAAGTTCTCGGGAATTATGCAATGCTAGACACTTAACTAACCGGATTCAGATTAAACATAGGCTCAAGAACTAGAAACGCAATGCTAAACAATCCAACTCTCGCTGAGATTATTTCTATATCTAGCAACCTAGCGATCCAAATCTCTTTGTTATCCTAGAGTTCTAAACAAACATTAAGAACATGTTCTATCGGTTCACAATTCTCCTAAACCAAATCTCTTTGTATCTAGTCAAATTGCTCACACTAAGTTTATTCAAATTATAACTCACACTCTCGCGCTATTGTCAATTATCTCAGATCTAAACCCTAGGTGATCAGTCCAGAATTCAGTATTAAGCACAACTTAGGCGATGAACAAACAGATGGTGAATCCTAATAAATCAGTTATCAAACATGCATAAAACCCTTATGAGAATTCCTAAATCTAACTAGGTTACTATTCAGACATATTATCAGTTAAACAACACATCATTGAATAGAAAACCAAAGATTGAATAGATAAAAGTAAAGGGGTTCGAAATCCTTCTCTCAAGATTACAGGTAGCAAGAATCAGCCCCTAGCCAAAATCTCTCAATCTCCAAAGCAAGACACAACTTCAGCTCGTTGCACAAATCACCAGAAACGTCCTATAATTCCATCTTTTGCTCCAAACGCAAGCCTACCTGTAGAAGACTCAATAGACTCAAAAAACCAGGTTAAAGACTCAATATATACAACTATATCATGGTTGAAAACCTATAAAAACTATGATATATCAACTCCCCCACACTTCGCTCTTGCTTGCCCTCAAACAAGTAAAGAACCAGAGCACAAGAAAAGAGGTTTGAAAACACAGAAACTCATTTCGTCCTAGGAACTTTCGCATTCACATTCACTTAGTAAACCACTGAAAAATTTCCTGCAGAGCTCAAAACCACAATGTACTTCCCCCACACTTAGCACTGGCCCAAGTAAACTCCATAATCAGATTAGGACATTCAAGTTCACCACACTAGCCTCTGTATACAATTAAGTGCGGTCTCGCAGAGGGAGTATCGAATCAAAGGACACATGGACTCAACCCATTCAGTGTCTGACCACCAAACTGTCGGCTTCTGGTTTCTTTCTTTTCCCTTTCTCCCTTAGCACTGATTTTTCCCCACCGGGTATCATTTCATTTTTTCTATCAGTGCTCTTCCCTTTTTATTGGCGTTTAACTTTGGATCTTTCCATGGATACACATGAGGTAATAGGGGTCTCTACCACTCCCGTGACCACTTCGAAGCTGCTAGCTTATCCTCGGTTTTTATCTCTTTTTTTTTTACTTTCAAGGGAGAGGAAAATCAGAAACCATACTTTAAACAGAGTCACAAGATGTGCCAAACACATTAGAGGAATCCGACCCAAAGATTACCAAGCCCCTAAGTGAGAAATTAAAGTCAAGATTAGAAGTGAGACTAGTGGTGGATCCTCTGAATACCTGGTTAGATATGGGTGTCCTTGGTAAGTTGATCTGTGTGGTGTTTTTTAATAGTCATAGAGCTCCTGCAAGTCTGTCCAATGGTCACTTAGTTCCTGTTCCAGCAAAAAATTTCCTCGAAAAATCATAGTTTCATACTGATTTTGACTCAATAAAACAATTTGAAAACAAGTGAAAACAAAGGACTGACTCTAAGAAAACAAAACACAATGTCAGTAGCCACCTCCCCCACACTTAGACTGCACTGTCCCCCGTGCAATTGTAATATGAGATCGGTAGAAATCAAATTGGAACCAAAGAGTTTTTGAGCTGAAAATCCGAATCCTGATCACGGACGATGTCGAGCGAAACTAAGCTTAGTGTCGCTCGACATCGAGCTCGTAGTACCATACGCAGAGTGTGCAATTTGTCTGTGGTTAAGATCATGAGTTAGCACTCAATTTTCTCACCTGTTAGCTGCGTTAGCTCACTCAAAATCTCATCAGAAACAACAATAAAGATTCAATAAACTCAAATATGCCAAGTTCCAAATAGACTGGACTGACATACTGACTCAAAAGAAACATAAAAATGACTCAAGAAAAGGAAAAAGAAGAACAAACGCAGAATCAGCAGCAAGTGTCTAGAAGACTGGAGAGTCTCCATCGTCCATCTCATCCGAGTCAGCAGCCTCCTCCATCTGCTCCTCCTCTGAGCTCAGATGGACAGGTGCATGAGCTGATGCGCGACGTCGAGGCTGCGGGTGGTGAACATGTTGTGAGCGCTGGCAGGACATCTTGTGAACCTTCTTCCAGATTCGTTTAAGTACAGCTGCTGCCCACTTCTGGAACTGCGGTGGTGGCATGTCTTCTGCTGGTCCGGGAAGCTCGGGAAACTCATCTGCGTCATTAGCAGGGACAGCCTCATGCTCAGCAGCAGAGGCAGCAGTTCCAAAAGATGCGCCTCTAAGCACAGTAGCACGGCTCGGAACAGCTCGGCAGAGATCTGTAGGATTATGTGTGTTCATTGGTGTAATTATCAGGTTACAACCTAGCACATAATCAACTAGGATCTAGGTGATTTGCAGTTGAATCATAAACAGATCAGATTCATTACCTTATGATTGCAGCGGATTGATCAAAGGAATGAAGAGATCACAGAGAGCTGATGATAACCGGCTCCTCCTAGGTATCCACACTCTTACAAGCTACTGGATCAGGCTGCTAGACCAAGTTGGAATCAACAGAGAGAGAGAGGACGGCTAGACCTAATAAAATCGCAGACTCTCTGATTTACTGGCGCCTGTCCTCTTCCTTATATGGGCCCAATTGATTAAACTAATGGCCTATTAGGCTTTTGGGCCCAAGACCCAAATTAGACAAAATAACTGTATTTTTGTCTGGCCCAATTCTCTGTACAAATACAGTAAATGCCTTGCATCTTACCGTATTAATTCCATTTAACTTTCCCGTTAGCTATGGTGTGTGACCCTTTGGGATCATACAATACTGGTAATAAGTCCTAAACTTATAGATCATGAGCGGGCTCTAGCAAGTCATCATGATCACCCAGTATTTATGACTTATGTCTGATCTCGACACTTATCATACTTTCTAGAGATAGTACGGTAGATTTCAGGACATTCCCAACAATCTCCCACTTGTACTGGAATCCTACATTCCCTAATCCTTTTGTCTCAATATCTCGATCTGGCATAAGGCAAGATGCGTGTCATCCTTATATAGCCAGACCATGTTCATCGGACCAGATTTGATACTGACAATGCAAACGACTTGGGCAAGTCCGTTTGGGAGTGGCCACTCTCTTACCAGCTATCAAGTCTCCGATTGGCCTAGAGATATTACCTCCGTTAAACGGCAGGGACAAATCCCATCTTGTTCCATCACTATGAACTACACACTTTATAATACACCCAACCAAGGTCCTTATAGCTCCCAGTTACGAAACAGCGTTAGACAATGATCAAAGCGCATGAATCCATGTGCAGCCACATGCATGCGAACTCAGGTCTAAGGACTATACTCTATAGTCGTATATGAGAACCTCTTATGACACAGATATTAATATCTTGTAGAGTTCTCATCAGCGGGCCATGTCCGGTCATATGCTCCCCTACATATACCTATGTGTAGACTTTGATGCCGCGCATCTATGACCCCTCGAAACTTGGTCATAAGTCTCAACACAATCTAGTCTCAAGTGGTTGTTGGTGTTCCAATTTCAACAACCTTCGACTATGGACACTATGATTTATGTCATTTCGTTAAATATGGGGTTTCAGGATCAAGTCTACTCATGTACTTCGATGGCCCATATATAATGACATGAATCATTTTGGAACGATTATTTATATCACAGTTAAAATAATCCAGAAATCATAAATTTCATAAACATAAAATATTATGTTTACATGAACCTTTCAAAACAACTAAATAAAGCCCTTTACAAACTCCCACTGAAATTAAGACTACATCTTAATTTCACTTATCCTACAGCTACAGTCCGCGACTCGTGCTTAGGCCTAAGGAGTGGCTTCGTTAATAGATTAGCAACGTTCTCATTCGTTGAAACTTGCTGATCTACTTAACACCTCTGTCATTTATCTCACGGAATAGGTTATACCTACCCTCAAGGTGTTTGGACCTCTGATGTGCAGCTAGCCTCATCTATGCTGGGAATCACATCAAGTTCAGTGATGAACTCTTCTTTCCAAACAACCTCTTTCGCCGCTACCCAAGCTGCGAAATGTTCAGCTTAAGTCATGGAGTCAGCAACAGTGCCTTGCACCGCCAGACAGACACAAGATATAACCGGACTGTGACCGGAAATCATCTTTGTCTGTTGGAAACTTGCCTTTCAGACTCTACCGACTTGTAGCACCTCACTTTCTCCGTAAATCAAGAACTTATCCTAAGTATTTTCCAAATACTTGAGGATATTCATTACGTCTATCCAGTGATTCTTTGCTGGATTTGACTGGTCTTTACTTGTCTTGCTTAACATTAAAGCAATATCAAAACAAGTACGTGTCATGGCATACATGATAGATCCAATTGCCGACGCATATGGAATCTCATCCATGCATTCAAGCTCAGCAGTTATCGTAGGACATTGTTTCTTGCTTAACGTAATGCCATGTGACATTGGCATAAAACCCTTCTTGGAATGCTGAAAACGTGTAGGACTTTGTCAATATAAGAATCCTGACTTTGTCCTATCAGCTATTTTGGATCTCTATCTTTAGATCCAAAATCCAAGAACATACGTGGCTTTACCCATGTCAATCATAAAAACAACTCCCAAGCCAGTCCTTTACCGACTGCGGCATTGGAACGTTATTTCCGAGAATCAGTATGTCATCGACATACACTATGAGAAATGCAACATCGCTCCCACTTATCTATTAGTAAACGCACAGTTCCACTTCGTTCCTGTTCAAGTCAAAACCTTGACTACTTCAACAGAACGAAGATTCCAACTCCGATATGTTTGCTTCCATCCATGAATGGATCGATGAAGCTAACTTACATACAGTATAATTTTTCGGAGTCCGGCCTCACTTTCGCTTCTGTGAATTTCGCAGGTTCGTCACTTTCAATGATCATCAGATCATGGCAACTAATCACGAGAAATCACTCTCGGATTAGTGACGGATTCATTCAGATCTGCGAACTTCAGGCTCTACAGGTGTAGATTCTACAGAAATCTGTAAATCCATCCGCTGCTCTCCCTCAACAGGTTGAGCAGCCTCCTGTATTTCTCGAATTTCTTCGAGTTATACTTTTACTCCCACTGTTCTTCTTGGAAAGCAACTTTCCTTTTAGAAAACAGAATTCCGAACAACCTAACTTCGTTTTCGGAATGGACGTAAGAAGTAACAAGCCTTGGTTTCCCTAGGACAACCAGCGAAATAGCTCAACTACAAATACTCAGTAAAGACGAATTTGGATCATTTCCAGTCCACATTTATGTGGTGTCTTTCAACTGATATTGGTGGAACTATTTCAGCGTAAACTTAGATATTTCTAGAGCGTTATTCTTAAAGAATATCATGGAAGATTCGTGTGACTCATCTTTAATCATTTCTAATAAGATCTGATTCTTTCTCACAGAAACACCTCCAGGTTTTTCAGGAGAAATGAGCTGTGAAACGACTTCACACTCATTTAGATGATCACACCATCAATGACTTAAGTATTCTCACTCGTGATCTAATCCAGAGTCTCAATACTTCTGTCACTCAGATTCTATACCTCATTCTGGAACTCTTTCGACCATTTCAAAGAATTCCGACTCGTGTCTCATCAAATGAACACAGTCATACTCACTGAAGTAATCAGTAAAGATAATGAAGTACAGTAAATTTTCTCTGGCATTACTGCTCATTGGGCCACATACATGAGTATGTTCAAGGTCCAATAAGCCTTTGGGCCTTTCTCTAGCTCGGCTAAGATGGGCCCTTTGTCTTTTGGTCCAGTAAGCAGGATTCAAGTCTCATAAGATATCCGATCAAATGAGCCCAAAAGTCCATAACTATGGGATTTCTGAATCCGACTCACTCTATGTGACCAAAACATTTACGCCAAGAAAAATCAGGTTTAATTCATCAGATTTAAACCAATTCGGTATTTATGTTACATTTAGGCACTCTTTGGTTTAAGATATAAAACCCATTCCTTGAATAGGGTGCTACAATTAATATTTCATTAAGATCAAAAGAACAAAACTTGTCTTTTATCAAAATGAAAAACATTCAAATTCTTACAAGAAATTGAAAGACAACTCTGCTTAAAGCAGGTACATTGTAGCAATTACTTAATACAAAACCAAGCCTCAAAGGTATCTACAAGTGAAAACCCTACGGCTGAGGCAGCATCCATAGCTCCTTCCAGACATGCAGTTCCACTTGTCCTTCCTTCAACGTTCTACTGTTGCTTAGGCTCTGCATATTATAACAAATATCAGTGCCACAACCAGTATCCAATACCTATAAGGTAGAACTTGAAGTAATAACATGAATACCTGAGGAAGTAGTCTCATACATCAACTTCAACTCCTCATAATCTTCCATGAATTTAATGCAATCTCTCTTCCAATGCCCAGTCTCTTTACAGTAGCAGCACTTACCAACGTAAGATGTATCTGACTCGGGCTCAGAGGATACACGCTTGCCATGATTCAAAATCTGGACAACTTTGTCTTCACCCTTGTCAGCATTAGGTTTAGTAAACCTACCCTTCTCCATTATGAGATTATACAGGGTACTCTTCACGTTTGGCTCAACTGTCTTGAGCATATCATGCAGTTCAGTCAGCGTCTTCGTTAAGCCTTTCTTGATATAGTTCCTTTTGAACTTATCATAGCTTGACGGCAGTGACTGCAGAATGATCTCAGTTGCCAATTCTTGGCTAACTGGATAATCCAGTTTCCTCAGGTTATCAATGTAACCCATCATTTTACTGACATGAGGACTTACTGGATGATCATTTGGTAGCTTGCAGCTAGTGAGAGACTTAACCAACTGGTATCTCTCCACTCTTACCTGCTCCTGAAATTTCAATTTCAGGCTGCTGATCATCTCTATTGGCGACTCCATGTTCTCATATTGCTTCAGCAAATCTGAGTCCATGGTAGCCAATATCAGACCACGCACATCTACCGCATCATTATAATGCTTATTCCAAGCATCATATACTGCATGAGAGGCATTGGACCCGATCCTCTCGGGGAGAGCTCTCTCAAGGACATAGTCCTTTCTCTCCTGGCTGAGGACTAGCCTCAGGTTCCGCGACCAAGTCAAGAAATTTGATCCGTTCAGTTTGTCCATCTCAAGGACAGACCGGATCGAGAAAGTGTTTTGTTTGTTTGTGCTAGTCATAACTGAAATTTAGAGATAAATAGAGTTTTAGTTATTCAGTTCAAAAAGAGTAATCTTAATAACTTATAAGAAAACTCGCATTGCATTCAAAATTTCTTTGTTTAACCTCATAAGAATGCAATGATTCCGAGACCCATGTTCAGATAAATCCAAAGTGGGCCACTGGCCGTCACCCAGAAGTAGCTTTACTTGGTAAGCATACACACAGCTAGTTATATCCAATAACTCTCGGTTGTGAATTGGGCCCAAGGCCCAATACACCAGATGTCTCAAGGCCCGGGACTCCCGATGGCCCAGTCAAGGAAACCAATCTCTTACAGCCAAATAATCACTAAAGTCTGGGACTCCCAATGAAATTAGTGACTATATACTACTTTACTTACGCAAAAACAGACACCTCACACTGTAAGCCATATCTGTAATTGAATAAGCGTTAAGTAGCTGACAAGATTGGGCAAGACATCCAAGCTTGATATTGGTTTTGAGGATTTTAGGTTTCAATAGATTTCCTCCCAAAATAGAAGATTACTATTTTGGGAAACTTTCCATTTCAGGTAACTTACTAAATTTGGAAACTTTCTAAATCGGAAACATACTATTTTTAGAAATTTCCTAACATGCCAAAATTAGAAACTTCTAATATTAGAAGCTCTCTAATTTAATGTTTTACTAAAGTTTTCGGTTGGGTCACAAATTATAGGCCCAATTCTTGGCCCAAGACCACAGAATTCCAATTGGCCCAATAATTTGACATAACCGAGTCGGTTCATTAATTCTGGTCCAAGACCAAATTAACTACTAAATCCAACTGGTTATTTACTAAACCAGACCAACTCTAAATTATTTGGTCCAACCAAATCAAACTTAGACCAGCCTTCGGTTTAGGTTAAAATTCAATTTTAAATTTAAATCCGGTCTAACCAGAAATTAAATAATACCAATTGTATTAAATAATTTCCAGCAAACCGCGATTTGGGTTAACCGCTTGAACCACCAATTAAATTGGATCGGTTCAGTTAAGTCCAAAATCAGGAAGAAACACCTTGTGTTTTAGCCAATTTTGACCTAACTTGCGGTTTTGGCTAAAGCAGACAATGAACCACAATCGGTTTGATCGGTTCATTGTCGCGGGTTTGGGAAAAACAAACCACAATTATCAAGGCTTTGAATCGTTTTTGTTTTTAGCTTAAAGACAAAAAACTTGATTGATTCATACATTAAAGACAAAAAACGTTTTTGACCTTTTTCCAAATCGAATGATAATTAATTCAACAATTACTTCTTACGATCATGACATAAACATCGCAAACCAATTGATTTTTTTTCAACCAAACGATCATGACATAATCATCGCAAAGCAATTGACTTTTTCAATTCGTTTCATGCCATTAACCAAAAGACAAAACGAACCTAATGTTTCAATCGACTCATTAACAAACCTAATGTCAATCATGCGATCGTAATAAAGCAAAGTCAAACATGATTCACGTTCACTCAAAGACAAACATGATTTTGTCCTTTTCCAATTCAAAAATCGTTCACGTTCACATTAACAAGCCTTATACGAATCGATTCATGCTCTTATGACAAACCAATCAAATCGAAGTCAACAAGCGAAGCATACAAAGAAACGATGTTAACATTAATTAACAAGTTTTTCTTATTTCTAGGTTTTCCAAGTTTCAATCAATTTTACTCATTAAAATCGATTCATCAAACTAATAAACAACCTAGTATGATCCAAAAAGCAAAAACCTAACGACCTAGGCTCTGATACCACTGTAGGATTATGTGTGTTCATTGGTGTAATTATCAGGTTACAACCTAGCACATAATCAACTAGGATCTAGGTGATTTGCAGTTGAATCATAAACATATCAGATTCATTACCTTATGATTGCAGCGGATTGATCAAAGGAATGAAGAGATCACAGAGAGCTGATGATAACCGGCTCCTCCTAGGTATCCACACTCTTACAAGCTACTGGATCAGGCTGCTAGACCAAGTTGGAATCAACAGAGAGAGAGAGGACGGCTAGACCTAATAAAATCGCAGACTCTCTGATTTACTGGCGCCTGTCCTCTTCCTTATATGGGCCCAAGTGATTAAACTAATGGCCTATTAGGCTTTTGGGCCCAAGACCCAAATTAGACAAAATAACTGTATTTTTGTCTGGCCCAATTCTCTGTACAAATACAGTAAATGCCTTGCATCTTACCGTATTAATTCCATTTAACTTTCCCGTTAGCTATGGTGTGTGACCCTTTGGGATCATACAATACT
Organism: Orychophragmus violaceus; assembly: GCA_030180135.1. Lineage (NCBI taxonomy): Eukaryota > Viridiplantae > Streptophyta > Magnoliopsida > Brassicales > Brassicaceae > Orychophragmus > Orychophragmus violaceus. The sequence goes on from CM058233.1 coordinate 44,183,881, forward strand.
GGTAATAAGTCCTAAACTTATAGATCATGAGCGGGCTCTAGCAAGTCATCATGATCACCCAGTATTTATGACTTATGTCTGATCTCGACACTTATCATACTTTCTAGAGATAGTACGGTAGATTTCAGGACATTCCCAACAAGATCTACGTTCGGCTGGAAGGAGAATAAGAGAGGATGATCAGTGATGCATGTGAGCTTAGTCTCTGGGAGAGGAAAGAGGCGCTCTACGCCAGATATGTCATGGAATCTCCACCAGAACTGTGTCCCATTGGTGTCTCCCTTGATCCACTGACTGCTCTTCAGATGCGTGAAGTTCATGGTGAGCTTCTTAGTACAAATGCTCATCTGAATCCTGTCAAGCCCAAAGTGATCAAAGATGGGAGTTAAGAGACTCTCGATCGACTCTGTCTTCGTTGCCTTCAATGTCTCCAAATGGTGAGTAAAGAGAGCTCCAATGTTAGCATCCAACTCCAAATGAGCATCCTCAAACTCACTGACATCAACGCTCTTGCCAATCCCAATATAGAGCAAGAAGAGCTCAGCAATCCTCATCATCCCAGGCTCCATCTTACACAAGATAGTGTTGGAGAATATGCGGACGAGATAGCGCAAAACCGGATGTCGCACATCGGTCTGCCTAGTGGTCTGAGAATTATACACTCATGTGCCAAAGTGTTTCCAAAAGAGCTCCACATCGGACCAGTGCTCAGGCAAACTAACTCTCTCCTTCGTCATGTCAAACTCATAGATGTCGCATAGCTCCTGGAGACTAAGCATGTACCGTCTGCCCTTGGCCATGAATGTCAGTGTACCCTCAGACGCTTTCCTCACCACATCGTTGGTGAAGTACACACGGACTGTGGCCATAAACTATCTCACCAGCTCCGGATATAAGTCGTAGTACTTGGTACAGATCGTACCCAAGCCTATAGTTCGGAAGACGTGCAACACATCTGATCGTATCTTCAGCTTGCCTATTGTGGTCTTACGAAGCCGTGTGGGCTCGATCTTGACGTCACACCAGGCGTTGTAGAACAAGCTGTCATAGATGTCCCACTGCTCTGAGATATCCCTGTGGATGCATTCTCGCTTCTTCACCTCTACTTCAGGTTCGTCATCGAAGCAAGTGATCTTGAACTTATTTGCTTCCATTCTAGGCCAAGGCGCTTGGTTCTGAGCATCGCGTTGCTGCGACGAGGAACCAGAAACATCGGTTGCAGAGGCTCTTCGTGGGCGTTTTCCTTGGTTCAGAGAAGGATCCATCTGCAAAACGAACGAACCAACAAACAATCGAAAAGAATGAGGCTCAAGCACATCAAAATTTCAAAGTCTTAACCTCATCCAATTGAACATATACAATCATCCACAGTACTCATATCAATCCTATTCCATCACAAACTCATCCTAGATATCAATAAATCAATCAAAAATCGAAGATTTCTATCTATGAACACGAACTGAAAAATGGAGATTCATAGCCATACCTTCGCAGATCGATTAAATGTATACTAGAAATGGATAGAGCATGGAAAAACAAGTGGAATAGAGCTTTGAATCGTTGAAAACGGTGAAAATTTGAGAGAGAAGGCGATTTTGGAAGATTTTCGGCGAGAGAGAAAGTGAAGAAGAAGAAGAAGAAGAAGAAGGTCTCGGGTTTTTAAGAATTTTTTACCTCGTTTTCCTCGATATCGACCGACATCAAGCTGGATGTCGGCCGACACTTACCTGTTTTAACCAAATCGACCCTGGAAATCGACCTCGGTCGATTATCGTCCGTGCTCGAAAACTTTCTCGAGTCTAATGTCGACCGACACTGACTAAACAATGCTACGGATTCTGCATAACTTGACACAAAAACACCAAAAACGGAAGAAATCAAAATGCAAAACCAAAAATACTAGTATATAAAACTTACCAGTGGGTTGCCTCCCACTCAGCGCTTGTTTTAAGTCATTAGCTTGACTTTGATGGGAGATTAGACTCCCGGTGGTTTCGACAGAGGCTGCGAGTGCCTCTGCAAAAGTCTCCTCATCCATGGTGGAGAGTAAGCAGTGTCAGCATGAGCTCGTCCAAGGAACGAGGGATTAGGATCAGAGTTAAACTTGGGTGCATCAGAATATTTCCCTGCAGTCATAGTAGTGAAGTTAGTAGGTTTGGGGTTTAGGAGATGCGTACCTTTGCTTGGGTGGAGCTCTGACGTGTGGAGCTTTCTTCTTATGAGCAGTTGGAATCTCTGAAGATGCTAGAGTGGAATCTTGAGAAACCATCATCTTCCTTTCTCCAGTATCAGACACTGAAGTCTCACTGATCTGAGCTTCTTGCTCCGACTCAATGCTAAAGGTTTGACCGTCAATCTTGGGCCTGTGCAGCATATCCATCTCAAAGTGTAGAGGCTCATCTCCCAGGTGGAGATCGATCATACCATTCCTCACATCAATATTTTCTCCAGCTGTGGCTAAGAAAGGTCTTCCCAATTCAGAGGATCATCCGGCTCATTATCGTACCTTAGCACCACAAAGTCTGTTGGGACTAAATAGTTTCCAACTCTGACTGGGACATCCTCAAGAACTCCTTCCGGAACCCTTCTTGACTGATCAGCTAGGACCAGAGAGATCCTAGTGTTTGAAAAATCTGTCATCCCAAGTCTCTCTGCCACAGAGTATGGCATCAGATTTCCAGCAGCTCCTAAATCACACAAGGAATGCTTGAAGCCATTCTCAAAGATAGAACAACTCAACACAAACACACCAGGATCTGATAGCTTCTTGGGGACCTGATTTAGCAACACGTCACTGACTCGCTTAGGAAGCACTACCACCCATTACTTCAATTCCTCGTCCATAGGTAACATCTTCTCCAAGTATCTCTGTATACAAGGATGATAAGGTAAAGCGTCAGCTTGTGGATCCTCTTTCAACTTCTTATCCATCACTTCCAGGTATTTAGCTTCATCAAGCTCTTGTTGAGACTTCTCAGATACCTTAGGGAAAGGTATAGGAGTCTCATGGTTTGTTACTTCAGCAATAGCAGCAGATGTTGGCAAATCTGTCTCCTCATGCTCTTGATGTCGACTGACGTTGAACTGATGTCGGTCGACATTGACTGATTCACCCCTGATGTCGACTCCATAATCGGTCATGGTCGATTTCCATTCGTCATGAGGACTCGAAATCCCTGTTGAAAGTGGATGTCGACCGACATTGGGGGTACAGTCTCGGATTCTTCACTATCCTCGACGAGTTCAGCAGTCTTAATCTCAAAATTCTCTCCTTGATTCGACCCATCATCGATCTGAAATGACCAAGCATATATGTGGGTGTCTATGACATTATTTCCCTTGAGTGAACTTGAAATCTGGTGCACTTGTGTGTCCAGCTGCTTCATGTGAGTACTCAAAGACTAAAACTTCCCATTCAGATCTTCATACACAGCGTCAAGCTTCTTGTTGAAGTCCACAAGGGTCTTTTTCTGACCTTCCAGCAACTGTTCCATCATAGCTTCCAGCTTTCTCTCACGAGCATTGGTAGCAGGAGGTGTATGATATGAAGATGATCCATAGGTCTTCTGATAGGAGTTGTTCTGCTGAAAATGCTTCTGGTAACCAGCATTCTGACCATACCCAGAAGAGTTTTGATTGCTTGTGAAAGCACTCTTCTGTCCACCATTAAAGAACTTGTTGCCTTGCTGATTCCCAAACCTGTTTCCTTGGAATCCAGACCCACTGATGTAGTTCACATCTTCTTCATTGCAACCTTCATCAACCTCAAACACTTCAACTTCTTGAGCAAAGTGAACAGCTTTCTTACCAGTCAACAAGCTGTGAACACTATCCAGTTGTTTCTTAATATCATAAATCTGGATGTGATCCATCTTTCCACCAGATTCTTTCCTCCTCTGATCTGCAGTCTTAGTACTGTTGCTACTCACTAAGTTCTCAATCAACACTCTAGCCTGCTCGGGAGTCTTTGTGTTGAAGTTACTATTGCTGGCAGCATCCAACGCAGATTGGTACCAGAGATCCACATCTCTGAAGAAAATGCCCAGCAGCTGAACTTCAGAGAATCCATGATGAGGACAATCTCGTTGGTACATCTTAAACCTTACCCAGGCTGACTTAAGTGGTTCTGTAGGTCCCTGAGTGAAAGTCAGAAGATCCTGTCTGAGCTGATCTGAGCGAGCATCATCATAGAAGTGTCGCAGGAACTCTCTCTTCACACCATCCCAAGTAGTCAACTTTCCAGGTGGAAGTTGCTTCAGCCAAGCAGCAGCCTCTCTATCGAGAGAATATGGGAAAAGCTTCAAATAAAGGAAGTCATAATCCACCTTGTTGTACTTCATTCCAGTGATGAAGGCTTCAAAATCCTCAATGTGGTTCATGGGTTGCTCATGTGGGAGACCATGGAAGGGGTGCTGCCTTAGCATAGCGTAATAGACAGTCTTGATCTCAAAGTCATTCCTCTCAAAAGGTGGAGGAACCATTGCTGACCGGTTAGCATAAAACTCATCGGGACGGTTGTAGTCAGCAAGAGTCCTCTCAGCATTGACCATCTGCCTCTGACCTTGAGGTTGTTCAGGTTCAGGGATCACTTGTCCCTCAGCATCAATCATTTGCCCCTGATCATTGTAGGTGTTGTTCTGTTGGTCTCTCAGAACTCCTTCAGCATATGGTCTCAAAATCAAAGATTGTTCATCATTCTTTTTCTTTGACCCTTTCTGTTCGTTCTCTCAAGTTTAGCAAGCTCCTCAAGTCTGAGGTTCAATAGTTATTCGCTCTGGTTGCTTTGGGTATTTTGACTAGGCATACACTGACTTCAAAACACTGTTTCGAGGTCGATGTCGGGCGACACTAAGGAGGGAGTCGGTCGACACTGAATGCGTCTGTGATTACCTGCAGCAACAAAACAAGACAAACCGGGGAAAATCAGTAACAAATGAATAAAAACGACCTAGACTAAACTCTAAAACAAAATCTATCGGCGAACTCAGTTCAGTCCCCGGCAACGGCGCCAAAAACTTGATAGGTCAAGAAATATCCCTATTCTACTGCAAGTGCACAGATATGCGAATGTAGTACTTAGGGTATCGTATCCACAAAGACTCACGGTCACACGATAGATTATATGTTGTCAAGTTAAGCTAAATCAATTCAAGAAAGAAGTAGACAAAAGCAAGTAAACAATAAGGTGTTTTCAATAAGAGAAGGCGTCAGGCTTAGGAAGTTCTGGGGAATTATGCAATGCTAGACACTTAACTAACCGGATTCAGATTAAACACAGGTTCAAAAAATACAAACGCAATGCTAAACAATCCAACTCTCGCTGAGATTATTTCTATATCTAGGAACCTAGCGATCCAAATCTCTTTGTGATCCTAGAGTTCTGAACAAGCATTAAGAACATGTTCTATCGGTTCACAATTCTCCTAAACCAAATCTGTTTGTATCTAGTCAAATTGCTCACACTAAGTTTATTCATATTATAACTCACACTCTCGCGTTATTGTCAATTATCTCAGATCTAAACCCTAGGTGATCAGTCCAGAATTCAGTATGAAGCATAACTTAGGCGATGAACAAACAGATGGTGAATCCTAATAAATAAGTTATCAAACATGCATAAAACCCTTATGAGAATTCCTAAATCTAACTAGGTTACTACTCAGACATATTATCAGTTAAACAACACACCATTGAATAGAAAACCAAAGATTGAATAGATAAAAGTAAAGGCGTTTGAAATCCTTCTCTCAAGGTTACAAGTAGCAAGAATCAGCTCCTAGCCAAAATCTCTCAATCTCCAAAGCAAGAACAAGTAAGAACAAGATGAAAAGATAGCATAATGAGTCTGCTCTCAAAAACCTAATTAAAAACCACTAAACATGTTTTAGGGCTAAATTAGAATTAGGGAAACTTCTAGGTAATTCTGCAATTCTTCAAAACATGTCTTCAACTCTCAGTCGCTCTCAGTGTCGACCGACATCAAGGTTAGTGTCGGTTGACATCCAGTCGTGGCCGAGACATCAACTTCAGCTCGTTGCACAAATCACCAGAAACGTCCTATAATTCCATCTTTTGCTCCAAACGCAAGCCTACCTGTAGAAGACTCAATAGACTCGAAAAACCAGGTTAAAGACTCAATATATACAACTATATCATGGTTGAAAACCTATAAAAACCATGATATATCAAGTGTCGACCGACACACAGCCAGTGTCGAGTGACACTAGGCTTAGGTCGACACATTCCTGATCCAAATCGAGCGTCCTCGATTACAGTTCGTCTTTTCGAGTTGAGTGTCGACCAACACTGATGTATGCAACCTGTTCTTCACGTTTCTGGCACACCAAAGACAGAAAATATTGGGATTATGTCCTGAAATCACATTGTACTCACTCTAGAGATAGTTGTATTGTCGAGATCGGACAATTCATGTGATACTGGGTAGTCATAATGTTTTGCTAGAAACCGCTTATGACAAATGATTTGTAACTCATTTCCAGTATCGTGTGAACCTACAGGGTCACACACCTAAGCATGTTGGACATAGTTCGTATGGGATTGATCATTGGCATATGGTCTGGTCGATGTGTATTGGATACACATCGAATATGAGTTTTAATGAGGTGTGTCGATCGACACCATTGGGTGCGTCGGTCGACACAAGACGTGTGTCGATCGACACCACTAAGTGTGTCGGTCGACACAAGGCCGAAAACGAAACTGATGTTTCGGTTTATGTCGAGGTCTGTATATAAGTGATCTTATAATCTCGACCTAAATAGCGAGCGCCGCCCAGACAGTGTTTTCTCAGAGAGAAAACACAGAAACCTCAAAGAACTCAGTTCCCAGGAGATCCGAGCCCCGGTACTAGCATCCCGGCGGATTCCAGCTTGTGTGCGTGTGGACTGAAGTAGAGGCGCAGCATCTGAGGCGCTCCAGAGATGTCGTTTATCTGACCATCTTCCGCTGCCAATCTCCAGGTAAACAGAGATCAGATCCTTGATTCAATTAACTAAACCCTAGATCCTAGGCTATCTGGAACCTGACAGCAATTTTGAATCTGGTAGAATTGTCTCGAAGTTCCATCAGTGGTATCAGAGCCTTAGGGTTTTATCATTGAATCAGACCTGTTTATTGAATTTGATGATTTAGATTTGCAAACTAGGTTGTTTGGTTAGAACAGGTCAGATCGATTTCGATCAAGATCGAGTCTGTGTTTTCGCACAGTGTCGATCGACACACTAGGTGTGTCGGTCGACACAGAACAGCGAAAACGACAGATTCGGCGGCTAGGGTTTTTCGTGAAGAAAAACCGAAAGCCTTCTGTGTCGATCGACACAGGTTGAGTGTCGGTCGACACAGAGCAGATTCAGTCGAGTGTTGATCGACACAGGTTAGTGTCGGTCTACACATACCTAGCAAATGGTTAATCGGTTCAATTGGATGGGACCGGTTATCATGCTTGGTTAAGACCGAACAGATCGGTTTAAATTGGATGAATTGGTTCAATTGGATTGAACTGATTATCTCAATTAGCATAAACCGATTGGTTGAAATCAGTTTGATTGGATAAGTCGGTTCAATTGAATTGGACCAGTTATCGCAATTAGTTGAAACTGATTGGTTAAGATCAGTTTTATCTGATAAGTCGGTTCAATTGGATTGAACTGGTTATCAAAACTGTCTTCGGTTAAGGTCTATGTCGACCGTCACACACAGGTTGTGTCGATCGACATGACTGGTTCGATGACCGGGTTAATTGGATTAACCGGTTATTGAAGTCCGGTTTTGTTTGGTGGTGTCGATCGACAGACATAGTCTGCGTCGATCGATACAGTGCTCGAAATTCTGTTTATTGAACCTTGAATTTGCAGAAACCAAAATCGACCTAAACCTTGATCAAAGCTTAGCTTCAATATGGTCAACTGTCAAGACTCGTTTCGTTGTGTGATGGTCTAGCCAAGAGCTTGGTGTCCACAATTACGTGAGTAAGGCAGATAGTTATGTTGATGGATTTGCAGTGCTAAACATCAACGATTACATGAACTAAGAGATTGATTTGCTAAACTTTTGGGTTTAGTTTCCTCAACTAAATATCAAGTAACCTTGATGCCTTGCCCAATCTTGTCTACTGTCAAGACTCGTGTCGTTTGTTGGATAGTCTTGGAGTCCTTAGTTTCCACTACTACATGAGTAAGGCAGGTGATCATTGATAGACTTGCAGTGCGACTGTCAATGATCACAAGACTAAAGAGATTGGTTTACTTGACTGGGCCATCAGAAGTTCTGGGCCCAGAGACGTCGGAGTAGATGAGACATGGATTGTCTTATCTGCGACCAAGAGTTGTACTGGGTACAATTAGCAATGATTTGCTTACCTAGATAACTAAACTTTGGGTGATGATGAGTCGTCCACTCAGATTTTAGTGAAGTATGGATCTTGGATCATTATATTCATAGAGGAAACATTGTTTGAATATAATGCGAGTTTTCTTATTAGATAAGATTTCTCATGATATACATAACTAAATCTTTGTTTTCTTGGATTTCAGCTTATGTCTATGACTACTTTCTCATTGCGATCCGTCCTTGAGAAGGACAAGTTAAATGGATCGAATTTCCTGGATTGGTATCGGAATTTGAGATTCATTCTCAAGCAGGAGAGCAAGGACTATTTTCTTGAAAAGGCTCTTCCAGAAAGGCTTGGGACCAATCGCTCGCATGCAGTATATGATGCTTGGAATAAGCATTATGTTGATGTGGTCGATGTGCGTGGTCTGATGTTGGCTACCATGAACTCGGACTTGAAGAGTCAATACGAGAACATGGAGTCGCTAATAGAGATTATCACCAGCCTGAAACTGAAGTTTCAGAATCTGGCACGAGTTGAGAGATTCCAGATGGTGAAGTCTCTCACTGGGTGCAAGCTACCAGAGGATGCTCTAGTAAGTCCTCATGTCATTAAAATGGTGGGTTACATTGATAACCTAGGGAAACTGGAATGTCCTGTCAGCTTAGAGTTGGCTACTGACATCATTCTGCAGTCACTACCGTCTAGTTATGATAAGTTTATCAAAAGCTATATCAAGAATAACTTGACGAAGACGTTGACTGAGCTGCATGGCATGCTCAAAACAGCAGAGCAAGACATCATAAAGGGTAAAAGATTTGAGAAATCTTGTGTTGGCAAGGGTAGAGGCAGGGCCGTCCAGATTTGGAATCAGGATAAGCTTGTGTCATCTTATAAGCCCAAGTCAGGCCCATCTGGTGTTAGAAAGTGCTTCTACAGCGATGAGTCAGGGCATTGGAAGAGAGACTGCATTAAATTCTTGGAAGATTCACAAGAGATGAAGGAGATGTATGGTACCTCTTCTTCAGGTATTGTGTTATTATTCAAGTTCTACGTGAGTATTGGATACTAGTTGTGGTACTGATATTTTTGAAATATGCAGGACCTAAGCGACAGTAGAACGTTGAAGAAAGGACAAGTGGAACTGTGTGTCTGGTATGAAGCAATGGTTGCTGCATGAGCCGTAGAGATTCTCCACTTGTAGGAGCCTTTCATACTTGGTTTTAGAAATTAAGTAATTGCTACTATGTATCTGCCTTGTGCAGAGATGTCTTTCATTTTCTTGTAAAGAATTTGGATGTTTTTCATTTTGATAAAAGACAAGTTTTGTTCTTTAGATCTTAATGAAATATCATATGGTAGCACCCCTTTTGGAATGGGTTTTATATCTTAAACCAGCGTAATTTTGAATATAACGCAAATACTAAAGGTTTAAGTCTGATGACTCGAACTCGACTTTTCCTTGGCATAGTCGTTTAACCATAAAGAGTGAAGCGGATTCAGAAGTTCCATAGTTTTGGACTCATTCGATTATTAATCATTTGAGATATGAATTATGTTCACTGGACCAAATGACTAAAGCCCTTTTAGCAGAGCTAAAGGAAACGGGCCAGAGGCTTATTGGGCCTTACACATACTGATGTATGCGGCCCAACGAGCATTAGTGCCAGAGGAAATCTTCTGTACTTCATTACCTTATTGATGGCATCAATAAAGTATGGCTGTGTTCATTTGATGAGACACGAGCATGAATCCCTTGAGGAGTTCCAAGATGAAGTGTAGAACCGATTTGACAGTAGTATTGAGATCCTCGATTGAATGGCGGAGAAAAAATACTTGAGTCAAGAATTGGGTGATCATCTGACAGAATGAATCGGATCTTATTAGATATGCTCCGATTAATGATGAGTCACAGGAATCTTCCATAATCATTTAAGAATACGTTCTAAAATGTCTGTCTTTGTGCAGAAAAGGGTTTCAATCAGAATCAATTGAAAGACACAACATTGAATTTGGACTGGAAGTTTTTCAAGTAAGTTGTTTCTGATAATTTGGGGATGACAGCTAATGAGCTTGAACCCAAATCTGATAAGTTCCACCTCGCTGGTTGTCCTAGGGAAACCGAGGCTTAGTACTTTTATGACCAATCCGAGAACAAAGTTTTGTTGTTCGGAACTGTGTCTTTTGAGAAAGATCATGCTTTCAAAAGGAACAGTGGGAGTAAAAGTACAGATCGAAGAAATTCGATAAACACAGGAGGCTGCTCAACCTGTTGAGGGAGAGCATCGGTGAGATCTACAAAGTGCTGTAGAATCTACACCTGTGGAGCCTGAAATTCGCAGATCCGAAAGGATCCGTCACTAACTCGAGAGTGATTTCTCGTAGCCGATTGTCGTGATATGTTGATCATTGAAAAGTGACGAGCATGCGAAAGTCAAAAAGGCGATGGTGAGCCCCAACTCCGAAAAATTGGCTGGGTATGCATGTTAGCTTCACCGATCCATTTCTGGATTGAAGCAAACATATTGGAGTTGGAATCAACATTCTGATAAAGAGGTCAAAAGTTTTGACTTGATCAGAGAAGAAATGAAACCATGCGTTTACAAGAAGACTAGTGGGAGCGTAATTGCAAATTCTCACACTGTATGTAGATAACATACTTAATCTCATAAACGACGTTCCGACGCTAAAGTCTTGTCAAGATTTGGGTCGGAAGTCAAGTTTAACGATAGACATGGTAGAAGGCCGTAAGAGTTCTTAGAATAAGGATCCATTGGAATGGATCAGAAAGGCTAATTGGATCGTGTCAAAATCCTTATGTTAATAAGGTATTGGACAGTTCAAATGTGCTTGATTCCAAGAATGGCTTCATACCAAAGGTCTTATGGCAATAATCTAAGCAAGATGAAGTGTCCTAGACACTAGCTGAGCTAGTAACAATATTAGCAAGATGAAGTGTTTTGAACACTGGCTGAACTAGTATTGATGAGTGTGATTCCTAATGCTGCTGCAATAGAATCCATCATGAATGCCATATTTTGTGCTCGTCTAGATACAGCCTACGCATATAGCATGACGAGAAAATACCAATATGTTCCGGTAATAGTCACTGAACAATTACCAGAAATATCCCAAGTGTTTGAGGAACACTAAGGATAGGTTCGTGGTGAACTAAGGAAGTGACGAACCAGTTGAAAGTAGTTATACGGACAAAGACGATTCCCGGTTCCCACCTGGTCATGTCTCTTTGTCTGAATAGCGGTGCTATCTGTTGGAAAGGCTCCAAGCAGTGGACCGTAGAATAGTGCTTTTGTCTGAATGGCGGTGTGGTTTGTTGGAATTGTTTCAATCAAAAATACCGCAGACTCTCCCACAACCTAAGAACGAAATTCATTCTGTTGCTGTAGGTATAAGATATCTGAAGAGATGATCTTGATTCTAGTGGGAGTAATTCTAGTTATGTTGTAATCTTTACATAGACATGTTATGGTAGTGTTTATGTAATTTAAACTGACATCGGTATTATTTAATTATTGGATAATTAAGTAATGGTCCAAAAGTATTTTATGGTCATCATATAGGTCATCAAGTTGAGGACTTGATCATGAAACCCTATAAGTAAAAGATGACATAAATTATGATTGTCCCTAGTCGAGGTTGTTGAAGTGGGGCACCAACAACCGCGCGAGACTAGTATGTGAGGTGACTGTTGGACTAAGTTTCTTGGAGTTAGTTATATGATTATCACAGTCAGTCACATAGATATGTGTTGGTGAACATATGATCGGACATGACCCGCTAATGAGAACTCCACAGGATAGTTATATCAGTGTCATAGGAGATTCTCATTATGACTTAGAGTATAGTCCTTAGACCTGAGTTCATCATGCTTTCTAGCATATGAATTGGTGCGTTTTGACCTTGTCAAACGTCGTTCCGTAACTGGCGGCTATAACGGCATTGCTTAGGCGTATCATGAAGTATGTGTAGAAACAGGGATGTAATAAGATGGGATTTGTCCCTCCTGGATAACGGGAGATAAATATCTCAGGGCCCATCGAAGATTTGATACTGAGAAAATGCATGGTCGTGCTCAAACGAGGTGATTGTCAGTCGTTTGTTATATCAGTATTGATCAGGAGTTCGATGAACATGATGTTGGCCATAATAAGGATGACACAGTCTCTTGCCTTATGCCATATCGAGATATAGAGACGAAGGGATTGCAGGAATAGGTGATTCCAGTACAAGTGGGAGATTGTTTGGATTATGTCCTGAAATCACATTGTACTCACTCTAGAGATAGTTGTATTGTCGAGATCGGACAATTCATGTGATACTGGGTAGTCATAATGTTTTGCTAGAAACCGCTTATGACAAATGAGTTGTAACTCATTTCCAGTATCGTGTGAACCTACAGGGTCACACACCTAAGCAAGTTGGACATAGTTCGTATGGGATTGATCATTGGCATATGGTCTGGTCGATGTGTATTGGATACACATCGAATATGAGTTTTAATGAGGTGTGTCGATCGACACCATTGGGTGCGTCGGTCGACACAAGACGTGTGTCGATCGACAACACTAAGTGTGTCGGTCGACACAAGGCCGAAACCGAAACTGATGTTTCGGTTTATGTCGAGGTCTATATATAAGTGATCTTATAATCTCGACCTAAATAGCGAGCGCCGCCCAGACAGTGTTTTCTCAGAGAGAAAACACAGAAACCTCAAAGAACTCAGTTCCCAGGAGATCCGAGCCCTGGTACTAGCATCCCGGCGGATTCCAGCTTGTGTGCGTGTGGACTGAAGTAGAGGCGCAGCATCTGAGGCGCTCCAGAGATCTCGTTTATCTGAGCATCTTCCGCTGCCAATCTCCAGGTAAACAGAGATCAGATCCTTGATTCAATTAACTAAACCCTAGATCCTAGGCTATCTGGAACCTGACAGCAATTCTGAATCTGGTAGAATTGGGTCGAAGTTCCATCAGAAAAATCATAAAAACACAACAAAAAGGAAAAGTGAAAGAAAAACTGACTCAACAGTGGGTTGCCTCCCATTCAGCGCTTGTTTTTAGTCATTAGCTTGACTATGGGTAGGAGATCAGGCTCTCGGGGGTTTCGACAGAGGCGTAGAGTGCCTCTATGAAAGTCTCCTCATCCATGGAGGTGTGTAGGCCGTAGGAGCATGAGATCATCCAAGGAAAGAAGGAATAGATCCATGGCGCGAGCGTAGCTTGGGTGAGATAGAGCGTTTTCCTTCATTCAGAACAATGAAGTTAGGAAGCTTAAGTTTAGAGGAATCATACCTTTTCTTTGGAGGGTGTGTGATGTTTGGAGCTTTTGCTTATGAGCTGTTGCAGGCTCTGAAAATATTAGAGTAGATTCCTAACGAATCCCCATCTTCTCTTCTCCAATATCAGACACTGTAGCCTCACAAATCTGAACTTCTTGCTCTACATCACCACTAAAAGCTTGACCATCGATGGTGGATCTTCGCAGCTTATCCATTTTGAAGTGTAGAGGCTTATCTCCCAAGTGGAGATCAATCAGACCATGCCTCACATCAATCACTGCTCCAGCTGTAGCTAAGAAGGATTTGCCAAGTAGTAGAGGATCATCTGGTTCAACATCATATTTCAGCACTACGATGTCTGTTGGAATCAAGTAGTTTCCAACTCTGATAGGGATGTCCTCAAGAACTCCTTATGGGATCCTCTTCGATCGATCAGCTAGGATAAGAGAGATCCTAGTTTGTTTGAAGTCCAGCAACCCCAACCTCACAGCCACAGAGTATGGTATGAGATTCACACCAGATCCCAAGTCACACAGAGAATGCTTGAAACTGTCCTTGAAGATGGAGCAATCTAGCACAAAGACTCCTGGATCTGGAAGCTTCTATGGAACCTTATTCAATAGCACATCACTCACTTGTTTAGATACCTTCACCACCCCTTCTTTTAAATCTCCATCTTTGGAGAGAATCTTCTTCTTGGTAGGTCTAGGAAATGGAATCTTGGGCTTATAAACTCTTTCTGCAATCTGTTTCTGCTTCTGCTCAATTCTAGCTTCTGGGATGTTTATGAGCAAAACTGGATCTGCTTTTGTGGACCCTGACAATTCAATAGGCAAAACTGGTCTGGTCCCTGATTGGTGTCTATCGACACTAAAGTAGTGTCGGTCGAGACTAAATCTGTCCAGATTTTTTTTTTCGAATTTGGTGTCGATCAAGGTCGATTTCGGTCCGCCAGAACTCGAAATTGCGTGATTTTCCATTACTGTTGACCGACACTCAGAATTAGTGTCGACCGACACTAAATCTGTAGCTCCAAAATCACGAGAATCTTCCACGATTTTCACAGCCTTGACCTCTAACCCTTGTTCCTGATCCAGCCTATATTCGATCTGAACTGAGATGGCATTGACATGGGCATTCTGAGGATTCTTTCCCTTGACTGAACATGAAATCTGAGCTACTTGTGTGTCCAGTTGCTTCACATGAGTGTTCAAAGACTCAAACTTCCCATTCAAATCAGTGTACAGGGCATCAAGCTTCGAGTTAAAGGTCACTGTGGTCTGATGCTGTCCCTCAAGAACCTGCTCCATCATAGCTTCCAGTCTGCTCTCTTGTGTAGGTGCAGGAGGGGTTTGGTAAGAGGAAGCTCCATAGTTCCTTGTGAAGGAATTGTTCTGCTGCTTGAAAGGCTTCTGGAATGCAGACTTGATATGTCTCGAGTTTTACCCTATACTAACTGAAAGTGCACAGTAAATCAATTGTAGTACTTAGGGATCGAATCCACGAGGACTCTAGGCAACGATAAAATCAAGAACTTAAAGAGATTAGAACTAGGAGAAAGAAAAAAGAAAATTGTATTCTATTAACTAAAAGCAAGCAGGAAAGTAAATCAGTAGCAGGTTGTTGTTTGAAATCAATAAACTAAAAGCGCTAAGTCTAGGGCATTCTCAGAAAATCAGACAAGCAGACAAATCAATCAGTCAGGATCTAATTAAACTCAATTCTAGAACTCAAAACACAGATATAGAATTAACCAAATTCCTTTGCGATAATTCTCTAAGTCTAAGTGCAGTAATCCAAATTCCTTTGCAATTACTAACAGATTAAACCAGCCTTAATTCCAAGTTTGATATGTTCACAATCTAATTAAACCAAATTCCTTTGCGAGTAATTAAATTGCTCAACCTAAATAGTTCAGATTCTAAACCACACTGTCGTGTCGTATTTAGCAACCTAAGATCTAGATTCTAATTGATCAGGTTAGAACTAGAATTAAACACAATTTAGTTTGAAGAACATCTATTGATGTGAATCCTTAACTGAATTAATTATATCTAGCAAGTCATGAAATCCCTATGAGAAACCCTAAACCTAACTATGAAACTACTCAGACATGGATGATGTAAACATAATCAATGAATAAATAGCAATCATAAAAGAGATTAAAATAACAAAGGGGTTCGAAAACTTCTCCAAAACGAATGTAGTACAGGATCAGATCAGCCCCAAAAGCTCTAAAAACTCTCTGCTCTAAGTTATGATAGCGTATGTAAGCGTATGTAAAATAGAAGTTAAAAAACTAATTAAATAGCTAAAACACGACTTGGGGCTTCTGTGTAAATATCTGGGACTTCTGGGCACTTCTGCAATATTGGCATTCTTCATTAAACCGCCGAGTCTGGCCCATTCGCGCTGTGCATCGACCGATGCAGGTGTGCAACGATCGACGCAGTCATCAAATCTGGACAGTGAGCACAGTCTCTCGGGTCAAATCTCCAAAACGCACCAATTAGCTCCATAATCTCCACTTTAGCTCCAAACGTGCGTGTACCTAATAAAACCTGCAAAAAACTCTAAAGGAACACCAAAAGACACTAAAACAGACTTATACCATGGCATAAAACCAGTAAAAACCATGATATATCAAGACTTCTAAACGAAAACAGAAGGATTTTGAGCACCATACTTCTGAAATCCAGTTCCTCCAATGTAATTAACAGCTTCTTGTGCACACTCTCCTTCCTCAGATGCCTCATGGGTCTGCTTCTTCCCAAGCAGAATGCTATGGACATAATCAATCTTGTTCTTCATCTCTGCTATCTGTGAGCTATCAGCTTTCCCACCAGATTTATGTCGCTCCAAATCAGCATTCTTAGTGCTATTGCTGCATACCAAGTTTTCAATCAGCTCATTGGCTTGCTCTGGAGATTTGGTATTGAAGTTGCCATTGCTAGCAGCATCCAACGCCATCTGGTACCATAGATCAACACCTCTGAAGAAAATGCCCAACAGCTGAACTTTAGAGAATCCATGATGAGGGCAGTCTATTTGGCACATCTTAAATCTCACCCAAGCAGCTTTAAGAGGCTCTGTAGATCCCTGTTTGAATGTCAAAAGATCCTGCCTAAGCTGATCGGAGCGAGCATCATCATATAAGTGTCTCATGAACTCCCTTTTGATTGCATCCCAAGTTGTCAGAGTCCCAGGTGGAATTTTCTTTAGCCAAGTTTCAGCTTCTCCAACAAGAGAGTGTGGGAAGAGCTTGCAATGCAGGAAGTCATAATTTACCCCATTATGCTTCATCCCAATGACTAAGGACTCAAAATCCTCTATTGTATCCATCGAGTGCTCATGTGGGTATCCATGGAAAGAGTGCTGCCTCACAAGCGCATAGTACGAAGTCTTCAGCTCAAAGTCCTAACGCTCAAAGGGAGGTGGCACAATCGCAGACCTGTTAGCATAGAACTCGACGGGTCTGTTGTAGTCAGCAACAGTCCTCCCAGCTGGAGGCGGTTCAGGTGCTCTAGGTGGTTGTTCAGCTTGTGGATTTCCTTGTCCACTTGCACCTTGACCTTCTACTTCAGGGTTAACCATTTGTCTTTCGGCTTCAGGGATCACAATTACGTTTCCATCAGCATAAATCCTCTGTCCCTGAGCATTATAAGGATTGTTCTGCAAATCCCTCAGAACACCTTCTGCATCTCGAATCAAAATCAAAGCATTTCGATTCATCATCCTTGCAAACTTCTGAGTTTTTATGTTTGTCCTCTCAAGTCTAGCGAGCTCCTGATTTCTAAGATTCAAAAGCTCCTCGTCCGGGTTGCTTCTGGTGTGACGACTAAGCATACACTGAACTCAAAAACTGATCCCGAGCTAGATGTCGATCAACACTTGTATCAACGTCGCTCGACACTAAAGTTCCTGGTCGTTTCCTGCAAGAACAAAGACCAACGAGACAGAGATGTGAGTAACAAAGAAAAGAAAATACTTATTCTAAATTCTAGTACAAAATCTATCGGCGAACTCAAAGATCCCCCACAACGGCGCCAAAAACTTGATAGGTCAAATCTTAATCCCTATTTTCTGACTGCAAGTGTACAGTGTCGAACGATATAGTATCAAGGGTATCGAACCCACAGAGACTCAAGTTTCACGCGATTATAAGTAGTCAAATTAAACTAAGCAAGACAGATGAAAGCAATAAACAAAGAAAGTAAAATAAACGTTTGTGTGATCAATAAACGAGGGCGCTAGACTTAGGGAAGTTCTCAGGAAATCAGAAATATAAATCAACCAATCAACCAGGATTCATATATCGATGTTTTAGAACTAGAATCACAATTATATAACAAACCAACTCTCGCTGCGAATGCTAACTATGTCTAACAACCTAAAAAACCAAATCTCTTTGTGAATTCTAGAGTTCTAAACATGCATTTAATTCAGGTTCTTTCGTTTACAATTTCCCCAGACCAAATCTCTTTGCGAATAGATAAATTGCTCACTAGGTTCTTTTCTAGCTAATTTACCAACTCTCGCTGCGCTAATCAACCTGATATCAATAATCTAAGTAGCTAATTGAGAGAAATCATTAAGAACAACCAAGATGAAGAACAAGATGCTTTGAATCCTGATTTATCAATCAATCTATAATTCCATGAAATCCCTAACGAGAATCCCTAAATCTAACATGAGAACTACTCAGACATGGCAATCATAATAACAGACATGATCAAAGTAAATATCATATAAATCAAAAGAATAAGATCTAGGGTGGGAAATCTCCTCTCTCTCGAGTACAAGACCAGCCCCAAAATCTCCTAAACTCTGATAGAATAAAGCGTAGCCTAAACAATGGCTCAAAAACCTAATTAATAGTCTAAAACACGATTTGGGTCTTCTTGTAAATATGGGAAACTTCTGGGTAAATCTTGCAAATCTCCAAAATCTGTATTATCGACTCGTAGGAATTTCGTCCTTTAGTGGTATCGACCTACACTAAATTAACGTCGATCGAAACTAAGTGCAGACGCACCCAGTGAACTCTGTGAAATCCATGTATGCCGCAAAATCACTCCAAAAGCTCCCAGAATCTCCAGATAAGCTCCAAACGTACCTAAACCTGAAAATGACTCAAAAGACTCCAAAAAAAAACTAAAAGACTCTAGATAAACACTTATATCATGGCCTGAAAACCTGTAAAAACCATGATATATCAGGCGTTATGGTCTTCCATCTACAAAAACACCATTTTGCACTGAATTAAGTACTTTTGCCTCAAATGCCTCAATATTCATCCTAAACTGTCTTTTGACCTGAAATGACTCGAAATTTGACTCTTGAACATAAACAAAATATGGGTTAGAATGTGGTTAAAACGGAGTATATCACGCTCCCTTGTCTTAGTAACCGCACCCTCCAATACTTGAGTTTGCCTCCCCCCCCCCATTGAATCTAATATATTTCCATGGATTTGTTGGCATATGTGGACATCATGGAATACCCCAATCTTCAACAATCACATCATCACAAAATAACCTACCTCCAAAGGGCGATTATCACTCCAAGGGGCGATTAGATAAGCGCAGAAATGGCTTCACTCCCATATCACAGACCCCTCACAGATCTCTCTTCTGCGACTCAACCCAATACTCCAATTACCATAAAACCGCGATGAACAATGTGATATGTACAAATGTTGAAGGAAACTAGAATTGCATGACTCTTATGCATCTTCTGGTCCAAAGCCTTTACCATTGCTGATCAAGGATCACAAAATAATATGCATGCTTCTTTCCTCTATTGGCAGAGGCTCTCGCTCTACGATCCGCCATCTACCATGTCAAACACATTGACATCTCCAAAATCAGTTTCCGATCAGATTCCCAAGAGATGATTAGAGACATAAACTCAAAATCCTACCCACTGAAACACCATGATGTTCTTAGTGACATCGAGTCTCTATCTCCTTCTTCCATTGCATTTTCTTCTTTTTCGTTCAAACCACGAGCACAAAAATTGGCATGCGGATTGAAGAAATATGAGTTTAAGACAATACAAGAAAGGTGAACATGTTCTATGGGCTATCTCAAGACAAAAAAAAATATAACTACAATCTAGATTTTTAATGTTTCATGATTTTCTATCATTTGAGCGACTCTTAATATGATTGAGTCTATTTTTGTATATGCACAAGATGAAGAACAAAGAAAAAAATATTTTATTTTATTTTGTGTAGTTTTCCATATGAAATTGCAGCGCTATGTGCTCATATTTTTATTCATATCTAATTTTTCAAGCAAGTTAAAATATTATTAACTAGTTAATTTGTTTTGACATATTGTTATCCAGTGTTTGTATATTATCTCTCTTTAAATATCAAAGCCAGAAAACAGAAATATAGTTCAAAAAGGAATCAAACTGCATGAAATAGACTGTTGATAAAAAAGGGACACATAGAATTGAATCTCACTAAATTAGCATTTATTAATGTGCCAAAAGACCATTGTAACCTTACCTCGTGTTTGCCATCCCCCCCCCCCAAAAAAAATATTATTCAGCTTGATGGTGAAGGAGATTGATGAGAGATTTGATTGACGAGGCGACGACTGAGATTGATGAAACGACAAAGCTACGGAGATTAACGAGCGTTGGACGGAGCTTGACGAGGCGACCGAGAGAGCTTCATTTGACGAAGAACGGCGGAGCTTCATTTTACGACGAACGACAGAGCCTCATTTAAAGATGATCGACCACTACAGGAAAACAATGTTTTTGCGACGGCAACCTGCGACTATACTTGTAATCGTAACATTTTGCGATTATTTGGAGACACATTTGCAACTACAGATATATGGCCGTCGCAAAGTAGTCGGGTATGAGTCGTATCATATAGTATGTTTTTGATTTCTTAATAATAGTATAATATAGTTTAGTTATATTTTACATGTTTGTGGTAGGTGTACCGGTTTTATGCGACATGAATTTATGACAATTAATTGTAGTGACCAATTATGTCTACATAGTCAAAATTCAGCCCTATCTAGGTTTTCATTTGTAGAAACACAAATAATTTGGAAATCTAGTTATATGGCGTGAGGATACAATAATTATAGCTACCATCTGAAATGGATGTTTAGTAGGTTCGATGATGCCACAGACAATTTCTCGACAGCCTTAAAAATGGGGGTGGCACAAATCATGGAATTTCCAGAAACCAGCCTTTAGCGCAGAGGAATTGCGGTAAGTTTCTATGCCCTTGTAGTGTTTACAAGAACAAAAAACCGGAAACCTCGGAAAAAGCAATTTGGAGTCATCTTTTTAGTCGAGGATTTATGCCTGCTTATTATGTTTGTTAAAAGCATGGAGAAGAAACGAGTTATGTTGATCCGAATGGTCAAATTCCTAATGACGTAGAAGATAGATATGTGATATGGTGAATGATGCATTTTGTGATTACGCGAGTAATAGTGAAGAACCTATAAATAAGCATTCAAAAACGTTTTATGACCAATATAAAGAGGAAACAATCCATTATATAATGGTTGTCGTGAAGGTCACTCCCAGTTATCCTAGGGTGCTCGGGTCTTGCAAAAAAGCCAAAACATAATATGAGCGAAATGTTAGTGGATTCGATATGTGAAATGATGACAGAGTATTTACCATAAGGAAACCATGCAACATGTTCACATTACGAGACAGAGAAACAGATGCGCAATTTAGGCTTCCACTATCATACAATTGATGTTTGCATGAACAATTGTATGATCTTCTGGAAAGAAGACGAAAAGGAAGAAAAGTGTCGGTTTTTTGATACACCAAAATGGAAGCCGAACGAGAGACAAAGTAGAACAAGATTACCCTACAGTCGTATCTACCAATTGCTGACATACTAAAGAAAATGTATCAAAGCGAAAAGAATGCAGCGGCAATGAGATGGCATGCCGAGCACCAAACAAAGGAGGGAGAAACGTGTCATCCGTTTGATGTGGCGGAGTGGAAATTAGTTCAAGCTCAACATCCTCTATTAACCCAAGAACCCCGTCAAGTTTATCTCGGATTATGTACAGTTGGGTTAAACCCATTTGGCATGTCTTGTAATCATTAGTTGTGGCATGTGAGCTTGACTCCATATAATTTATCCAAAGATATGTGCATGAATACACAATACTTGTTTCTTACAATTCTGAATTCTGGGCCAAATCATCTGCGCGCTAGTCTCGATATCTTCATCCGACCTCTTATTGAGGAGTTAAAAGAATTGTGTTCTTCTGGAGTCGTTGAATATGATGTGTCGTAGAATTAAAATTTTAAACTAAAAGCAGTTCTGAGATGGACGATAAGAGACTTCCCGACATATGGGATGTTATCAGGATGGACGACCCATTGTGGATTCTCTTGTCCTAATTAAATGGAAGATACAAAATATTTTGATCTGCCTAAGTGAAGGAAGACGTGTTGGTTTGATTGTTACAAAAGATTTCTTCCATTTGGTCATCCATTGAGGAAGAATAAAAACGACTTCTTGAAGCAAAAATACGCATAGAAAGAGTGTCCACTTGAGGCTTTGAGTGGTGAGCAAGTTTATAGCGAGCGATTGTAAGGTGTAAATCCAACGAAAGCAAATGACATCGGTGGAAACGGTCACGAAAAGAAGGTGCTTGGCTATGGGAAGTTGCATAACTGGCACAAGGAAAGCATATTCTGGGAGCTTCCATACTGGAGGGACCTTAATCTCCGACATAATCTTGATTTGATGCATGTAGAGAAGAATTTTTTTTGACAACATCATGAATACTCTTATGAGTGTGAAGGGTAAATCCAAAGACACCATCATGTCAAGAATTGATATAGATCGATCATGTTCTCAGCCATACCTACATATTGATGGTGAGGGTAAAGCTCCTTCCCCCACGTACAAGTTGACAGACAATGCCAGAAAAAAATTACTAGAATGTATGAAATATGCAGCCAAATTCCCAGATGGCTATGCGGCTTGCTGAGCTAGTTGTGCTGATATGCAGAACAATAGGTTTTCAGGGATGAAGAGTCATGACTGTTACATTTTTATGGAGCGGCTACTTTCATTTATCTCTTCTGAACTCTTAGACCGAAACGTCCACCTTGCATTATCAGGTTCTTATTCATTTTACTTACAGTATATATAATACAAATATTTGATAATTAAATATGAGGATAGTATTTTATATTTACAATTAGTTTCAAAATATATATCGTAGGAGTTGGAGGTTTTTTCCTTGACTTATGCTCGAGAACTTTACAAAACATTTGCGTCCAAATTCTCAAAGAAAACATAGTTTTAATCATATACAATTTGGAAAAGATCTTTCCACCATCATTTTTGTACATGATAGAGCAATTACCGATACATCTCCCCTACGAAGTTGAATTAGGAGGTCCGGTGCAATATAGGTGGATGTACCCTTTTGAAAGGTATTTCAAAAAATTGAAAGGGAAAGCAAAGAACAAAAGATATGCAGCAGGATCCATTATTCAATCATATATCAATGAGGAGGTAGCTTATTTCTCCAAGAACCACTTTGATGCAAATATAAAAACGAAATCATGGTAAACGCGCTATGGCCAATCACAAGTTCGATTTGTCATTCGTAAGACACACACATGGTAGCTATTAATTTATTATAAATTTTTCTAAACCATTTAATTTGGTAAGGTTAACCAGATTCACTGAAGGTGAAATCCCCGTATATAATGTCGATGTTCCTGATATATTTACTCAAGTAGGTCGTCTAAGTGGAAGAATACAAAAAATTCTGGCTTTCAGAGAAATATTTTAGATGCGCACATGTATATGTTTTGAGAAACTGTGGATTTTTTGGGCCACTAGAGAGGTATATATATATATATATTTAATTTGGCATGTCTTAGCTTTCGGTTTAATATATTCCACTACATATATGATTTCTCATATAAGTTTTGGTCGAAACTAAAGGAAGTTCGAAGATTATATGTCCACAAAATATCCAGAACTTTCCGAAGAAGAAATCTCCGCAAAAAGACTCGAAGAATATCCTATATGGATGGAAGATTATGTATGTGTAAAATTTTCATTTGTACCTATATATTTATATGAATTTATCTTTGCCAAAATCTATATTTGATATTTTATTTTCTATAGAAAGGTTACTTATTGGAAAAACACATATCATTTTCCTCCTTGGGTGCAAGAGATAGTGCATGGACCCGTGCATAAGGCTAAAACCTGGCCCATCTATTTTACAATAGGATATTTGTTTCATACGGAGAATCACGGCGAGTGATAGAAGACATGTAACTATGGTGTACGTGTTAAACGAGAGAATTATACTGATGCATTTGATGAGGCTGATTTCCACGAGATCTTAACTGATATCATACAGCTCGAGTATGATGGAAGTGTGAATTTGAGAATCATACTTTTTAAATGTAACTGGTACGACCCTATGATCGGAAGAGGTACTCGAAAGAGTAATGCTGTCATTGTAGACGTTCTTTCATCAAGAAGATACAACAAAGACGAACCATTTGTTTTATGTACGTATGTTCCTTACCTGTAAATCTTAATGCCTTTAGATATACGTATGTATATAACTTCATTCAATACATACATATTGCACAGCCTCACAAGCGGATCAAGTTTGTTATATCCCATATTCATACACAAAGAAACCAAAGCATTTTTGGCTAAATGTTGTTCAAGTTAACCCAAGAGGAAATATTACAGGGAATTATGGTGACATGGAACCGATTCTTTTGCAACAAGAAAATAATTATCCTATGATGATGACTAGAATCGAAGATCTCGTTATCGAGAACTT
Source organism: Orychophragmus violaceus (assembly GCA_030180135.1). Taxonomy (NCBI): domain Eukaryota; kingdom Viridiplantae; phylum Streptophyta; class Magnoliopsida; order Brassicales; family Brassicaceae; genus Orychophragmus; species Orychophragmus violaceus. The sequence continues at coordinate 44,208,365 of CM058233.1, forward strand.
GGTACAAGGAGGAAACTCAATACATCTTGATTACGAGGTCGGGGATGTGGAACTAGAAGATGAATTCCGTTGTAATTTATCCTCTTCTGATGATGAGGATGAAGATGACGATGAAGAACAGGATGAAGAACCTAGTAATATGTGTCTATAAACTTTGTCGGTGTAATTTATTGTCTTTTTATATTTCATCAATTAAACCTGCCAAACCCAACATTAGACCTTTCTATAGCCGCAAGCATTTATATTCCATTTCAAAGATTCATGGTTTTTTAGGTAAAATGTTAAATTTCAAGAGTTTAGGTACTTAAACAAGGCAGAGTATTAGCTAAGTAGCAAAATAAAATCAAGATTTTTTGGAGCAGAGCTTGAAGACTGGAGTTGTCGCGTTTTGCCAAAGTAGCTCCAACACAACAGTGTTGTTAGCCTTGATTTCATTCGCCTTGAGGAATGCTCTCAAGCCACCAGTTAAACGCAATCGCCGCATCTTACTTTCAATAGTCATCATCTGTTTGACAGACCATTTCACTCCATCCTCATTCACCATGTTTATGGTCTTGCATGCAGCTTTTTCTAATTCATTGGCATTGCTGAATGACTGGAGAAGAACCTGCACAAACAAAATATGGTGTTACACAATACAAAAATCAGAAAACGTAAGCGAAATAAAGTTTATTACAATTCTGCTACTCTTGGTAGTCTCTGCTGTGACATTGAGTACTAAAAAGTTCTCTTCAATTCCTGCAATAAATAATACAAACGTTAGATAGTACTAACACCCAAAAAAAAACTATTTCTTGCATTAAAGTATATGATAACTTACTCAAGTCCTCCTGTCGATTTTTCGTTGGAGTCTTTACCCATTGGAGTTCACAACCACTGGGTCCACTTGCTTGTACATGGAAATTTAAATCTCCAAAGTACACGAATATTAAAACGTCTCCAATTCTGAAATCGTGTCCCTGGGTGAACTCTTTCCAGCCTTCAATTATTCTGTCACCAACACGTTTCACATGAAATTTCAGGTTACACGCATATAAAGTGAGCTTATTAGCTGTAATATTAGTTTTTCCATCTATGTGGTCTTTGTCTAACTTTATTGGGATACTTTACAACGCCCAAAAGAACCCAACTAAGAAGACGTAAGTATTACATATAAAGAGAAAGAGAGAGAGAGAGAGAGAGAGAGAGAGAGAGAGAGAGAGAGAGAGAGAGAGAGAGAGAGAGAGAGAGAGAGAGAGAGAGAGAGAGAGAGAGAGAGAGAGAGAGAGAGAGAAGAGAGAGAGAGAGAGAGAGAGAGAGAGAGAGAGAGAGAGAGAGAGAGAGAGAGAGAGAGAGAGAGAGAGAGAGAGAGAGAGAGAGAGAGAGAGAGAGGAATCACTAATTACATACCACACCCGCAAGGAATCCGGGAAGGAGAGGCTTGAAGAAATGAGGGTTTTCCATTAGTGAAGCCTTTAGTAGTGTGAAGTTACTATACCAACATTATACACCCAAAAATCAGAAACCCGATCTTAAATAATAAAGGAAACTTCAGAAAAATGACCATGAAATCAGTCTGACTTGGTAACACCGACATGCACTTAATTGTAAATCCAACAAAATTGTGAATCTAACTATTGAAGACTTATAGATAGAAATCATGTTTAAAATGAGAAGAAATACCTCAGGCAGATTCTGATGTGATCCTGTCCAGCACTAAAGACATGGAGCTTGAACCTGATGGAACTAAGCTTGAAGCATAGGAGCAGCTCGGAGTTGAGGAGCAGCTTGAACCAGAGGATGCGCTTAGAGCGGAGAAAGAGTATGGAAAAGATGTTATCTTAACCTCACTGGTTTTGATAAATGATCATCAAATGGGCATGTGTCTCATTTGTACTCTTTTTCCCTTGTCAAGTTTTGTCCCACTGGGTTTTCTTGACAAGGTTTTTAATGAGGCAAATGATTCACATTCAAATCACCCATTTGTTGATCCAAACCATGGCATAACATCCAGAATCCGACCCAATGGAGGAGATGTCAAGTCCAGCCTATTTTATGCCCATTACAAGTCCAAGAAGAGCCCAAAACAAGCTGATAATTTCCAGCCCAAGAAGAGTTACGAAAATGAAATATGAGGGGTCATTTTTCAGATTCAAATAAGTGTTTAATTCTAGTCTTTGTGTTATTTCCTAGGTGTGTTTAATGCTGCTCATGCAGCATTGTTTCTTTCCCTTTTTAAACTCTTGTACTTTTGATTTTATAATCTATCTAGTCTTTTTATCAAAAACCTTCTTAAATTTCTAGATCATCTTAATACACGGAAAGCAACTGATCCCGAAAATAGAAGACCAGAGCATGTTACTGAAATCAACGACACATCAGATCGATCCAAATGAAGGATATGAGCACCACCCTTAAGTTGGGAAGGGAGACAAACAGAAGCAACAATCGGCACAAATCCATGTACTGACGAGACGACACATGTAATCGAACCAATCTTGATTTAAAGGGACACGAAATTCCATACACGCCGAGCACATTCATTGGTGGAAGAAATAAAAAGTAAGGTTCTTAAGTAAGGTTCAATAAGCATATTAAAAATGAAAGCATAATAAAAAGTTAAGGTTCTCAAGTAATAGACACTAAATTATACAAGAGATTTAAATAGGGACAACAACAATGATTCCGGCAACATCAATATCACATGCCTCAAGCTGGAACCTGAGATCTTGAACCTCCTGAAGTCTCGGATTGAACTCGCAGTCTGATAAGCCTTCCTTAGTGTCAACACATGTCTCATCAGGTTCGTCTATATAAAACAAGAACTTTAGCGAATTATCCTAAATTATTATATATAAACTAATGCAAAATATTAAAATAGTTACTTTAAGTCCGAACGCTCCTCCACATCTTGAGCACCACGATCTTTTCTAGACCCTTAGTCTTTAAATATTCAGGCCAGAAGTCAACCGTGTATTTGCCATAAGCCACACACTTTAACTTATTGTTCCTATTAAGAATAACAAAATTTAATGAGAACAATCAATATCAATTGTTCGTATTATCGAATGTCACACACTTTAATTAATTGTTTTTATCATGGTGTTTACTGATACATTACCAAAAACATGCATTTACTTGGCGTCTCTGAGGTGGAACACTTTCCTTGTCCATGCAGGGTTAAAGGAATCGACTTCAAGGGGGCAGATGATCGAGACCATACCTATGGTGTCTACACAAGATATTTGTTGTTATTTAGAATTTCATGATTAGAAAAGATTAAAACTTTTTTGCTAAAAATGTAAATATTGTTATAAAATGAAATATCTGGCATTACAAATTGATTGAGCAAAAGGTCAAACCTAAAAAATTGGTTCAATGGCCAAAAAAGCTAAAAACATTGAAAAGATGGAAACTTTCGATAGTTTTTACCTATAGCATCGTCTATGTCTGTATTTGTGTCACATATATGGAGGAAACTAACAAATTATATGTAGTTCTTGGTGTCCAAAGGGTCGACAAGTTCAATCTCAGTGTCTTCTGTGACTTCAAGTCAGTGGCGAGACTTTGTTGGACAGAAACCTGGATCCGTTGGGACTACCCTAACTCCAGATATCTCAATCCACTTGCCTTCATTTTTCTCAAGTCCAGAGAATTTATTTACTTCACCTAGATAAATGACCATTTCGATCTTGCTTCTCTGCTAATAAGTGAAAGCATGAAGATCATATAGTCAACCAGTGCTGTCTTGCATGCCAAAAACTCTGTTAAATATTTTTTACTTACTCTATGGTCGGCCAAGATGTAACTCCAATACAGTCCATCTGCAAACACATACGGCTCTGTTAGGTTGTGTTTCTGCTATGTAGTTGTAATGGAGCACTCTGTTTTGGTTATGTTTCAGAGAGAACGATAGTGGGAGAAAATTTAGTGAGGATGATGATTATTACGACGAAATAACTTCCCCTCACCAAACAATGGACTTGAATTAAAGAAGATTACAAGAAATGAGGGTTTTAACAATTTACCTCGAGCGCCGCATCAAAATAGAGAGAAACGTACTGTTACGTGGAGTGTGTCTCTTTAAGACCCCAATCAAATTAATTAATCATGGTTAAATATAATGGTTAAATATCATAGTTAAATATTATGCAAAATGTACACTGGTTTTGTCTTTTGTTCTGTTGTTGCCCTAGAGCCCTTGAACCGTATACTCGTTTGTCGTTTGGTTTGGTGTAGCCTAGGAGCCTTAGAACCATATACTGGTTTTGTCTTTTGTTCTCTTGCAGGCTTTTGCAGAGTTCATCTGTTTCGGCGGGACAGTTATGTTGCAGCCACCCTCCAATCTTTACACATTAACTCAAAGACAAGAAGAATATTCAATGTTCCTCTCAACCGATATTATTAAATTTTCTTAACCTGATAAGTACGTATATACACAAACAAAAAATTCAGTTATCTAAAAAGATTCACAAAATCAGAGTTTAATTTTTCAAATCATCATAAAACAAGTAATAACATTTCAAACCAACCACTTCATCTCGCTGTATATGTTTGATTAGGATCACTCGGTGTAAAAGAAAATATGAACCTCAAATTTGAGGTTTTAGAGCATCTTCAAAAGAAACCTCATTTTTGAGGTTTCAAAGTGTTTGTCTCCAATAGAAAACCTCAAATTTGAGGTTTCACATATTTAAAAATTTTCATTAAAGTCCTTACAATTAATTATAATTAAAATATATCACATAACTTTTAAATAACTATAAAAAGTACATTAAAATATTTCAAAAATATTACTTCAAAATGTGGTTTTGAGGTTTCTTTTTTAGGGTTTAGGGTTTTGCTCACTCCAAAAGAAACCATGAAACCCTAAACCCTAAATTTTCATCTTTGCTTTTACATTCTAATCTCAAAACTATTCTTAAATTTTCTGTGTACTATTTTTAATTTGAATGTTACAAAAATTTTAAAACTATATCCTAAATGTTTTGTTGATTTATAATTTTATAATCCAGGAAGTATATCCAAAACTTTCAAAGTATTTTTTAAAAAAAAAAATTCTTTCATAGAACATGTCTTCAATAGTACTTTATATCGTGACCAAAATTTTTTGAGTTTACTAAAGTATAATAGATAAGATTAATTTTTAAAAATAGAGACAATAAAAAGAATATATTATGGAACGTTACGCTTACAAGTGGGTAAAAATTCAAAAAATTTGCCAAATTAATCTGGGAAACTAAAACCCAATTTTATAGCCCAAAACATTTCAGTTACCCGCCTATACCCTAGATTTTTCGAATAAGTGCCGAGAAATCATCAAATACGTCAAACCCTGATTTTATTATGTTCTTCTCCTTTTCAGATATCTCCTTCGAATCATCTCTCTAATCTCTCTCTGAATCCTCTTATGTGCCCACCCATCTCAAACTGATATCTCTTCTTCGAAATCTCTTATTTGAGGCTCTCAGTTTCATCGCTAACTTTAGCCGAAACCTATTGACTCTCTCAAACTATCCTTCAATATCTTAATCGCGAAACTCTCCGTGAAACGATACCTAGAGGTACAAGTAGATATGACGTTTGTGTGTGTGTTAAACGGTCTAGTTTGCTTCTGCTTTGCTTTGCTTTTGAAACGGAACAACTTCTGAATTTGATTATTGGTTGCTTATGATTTAATTGTGGTTTGCTTGTGTTGGAACAATTAATTTTGGTTCTACAGGTTGTAACGGACTCCTATATTTCTCTATGAGCTTCAATATGGTCTCCACAGTCTGGGTAAGTTGGTTGTTTTTTTAATGATTTTGATGAGTTAGAGTATGATGGTTAGGATGTTAATCTTATAGTTATCATGCAATTGAATTTGACGCCTCTGTTTAACTCATTAATGTGTTTTGTTAAGTCCGAGTGTATGAGCGTTTACAAGATAGTGTTTGTATCATTTTAGACATTACCAAACCATCCACAACTTTCATCTTAAACATTTTTCGAGGATATATGTCAACGACGGATGAAAGACATGGTCAGCACTCCAAGGGACTGCAGAAGCACTGCAAAAGACTGCGACCTCGGGAGATCTCAATAGATGAATATAACTACATATTTTCTTAGTGAAAGCAACATTTTTCACAATTAATGTTTATAAAGTCATCTCTAGTTCTTTATTTAATTTAATTATTCTTACTGCCTTAAGTTATCACAGGCCGCTGAGAAGGATAAACGGATAAATCCTTATGGAGTCGATAATGGGCAAGCGTAAACAGTCCAGAATGTAAACCTACAACACCATATGCTTCATAGGTTACTTATCACAGTCTCTTGCACTTGTTAAATTTTTGGGATATGTTTTGGCAACTCCTTAATGCTGGAGTTTGCGTATGTAGATCGTTTGTCTATATTATGCACATAAGTATTATAAGTTATCAGTGTTATTTTGAAACAAATGTCTTTTGCATTTCTTGTACCATTCAAATAACGGTATCACCAGTTACCAAATCGTAAATTGAATTAATCCAAATTTTTATTTTTACGAAGAAAAGTCAACAAACAGTCGTCAATTATTCGCACTACACACACAAATAAGTCGCAAAATATTTCCCATCAGTGTATTTTCAATTTCTGAATAGTCGTTGAATGATTGTTAATTAGTCATTAAACCCTCGCCAAATAGTCACATCTATTACGACTAAGTTGTGACTATATAAGACAGTCAGACAATAGTCGGCATGTAGGGACACTACCATTACAATAATCAAATTTGGTTGTTCCGATTAGACGTTGTGTAGTCGTTAAATTTTCATACAATAGCTAATTAATAGCAAAATATTGACCATAATCATATCCTAATGTTCTTGTTAGTCGTCAGATCATTGGTAACTTAGTCAACAAACAGTAGCCAAATAGTCACCTTATATTACGACTACGTTGTGACTATGTTAGACAGTCACGTAATAGTCAACAAGTAGTGGCCGAATCAGTACCATAAACGTATTTGGGTGTTCCGATTCGTTGTTGGATAGTCGTTAATATGGTCGTTACACAGTCGCTACATAGTGGCCAATTGTTACGACTACTTGGTGACTATTTTATAAAGTCACATATTAGTCGCTCATTGGTCACCTAGTTTAGGGACTATTTGAGGACTACATTTCTCCGACTACATCTTGACACCCTTTTTAGTCGCACAGTTGTCGCCATGTAGTTGGAAGTTAGTGCTTATATATTGCGATTACGCTACATCTAATATACGACTACTGCTGTTAGTCAGAAACGTAGTCGTAACTTGCCGATTATTTTTACGACTATGCAATTTAGCAACTATGGATTTCAACTACCATATTTAGTAGTATTTTAGTCGTAAAACCACGTTTATTGACTATTATGCGACCAAAGTGCAGTAGAAAAAACGATGTTTTCTTGTAGTGGACAGAGCTTCATTTGATGATGCCTCATCAATATGTTTCAATCGATTCAAAAATACTCATCAATCGATTTCAATTTTTTGTTAATGAGATCAGTTTAGAATTTTCTCTCTTAAATCTTATCAAATGAAATTTATAGTGTTATTGTATTATATTTTCACACATAATATGAATTGGAATTGGTGGCAGTGGTTAATTGCAATTGATTGTTTAATTTTCGTAGTAGTGGCTATGGTGGCTAGCCTGAATCAATTTCAAGACAGGAATTGTGTATAAAATTAGTTGAGAAGAACCATTAAATATTTTAATACACTTTACTTAATGAGTTTTAAACTGTAAGATATTGATTTTCTTCTTCTCAATATCCATGTTGGTTTAGCTGAAGAGGACTTTGAGGGTGTTGTGGAAGTATATTGTTTATCAAAAAGATCAACTTTGCATATAGAGTGATTTCAAATGAAACTGTTATTTGTGATTCATTCTCAGTTGATTTATTTTTGCTAGATCAAACATCTTGGAGCTGTGTGGTAGATGGAAACGTAATGAAAAGTTTCAGTGGGAGTTTGAACGGGATAGTAAAAGAAGAGAGTCTCTTTTATGTTGAAGAAGATATTACATATACCAATTTAGTCAAGATAGTCACTAGAGATTTTATATAAAGGATAGAGAGTTTACTCTTAATTATGGTCTTCGTCTAAGAATGAAGTCATCTGTTGAAGATTCTCCATCAATTTCTATAGGAAATTATCGGCATTTGAGAAGTTTTATCAAACTTGATCCTGAATTGATCCATATATGTTTACCGGTTCGTAAACCTTTCATGAATAGCTTCCCAATTGTAAAAATCTTCTTTTCGTAGTGACTTTCCTATTTATTCATTGCAGGAAGCTGATATCACTTGTAGTATTGTAGAAAGTTGCTAGCACCACTGAAGAGGTTTCTGAAGTTGAAAACTTACATGATATACAGCTTCGCAAAATTTATCTGGTGATTCAAATTTTGTTGATCACAATTCACCTGGAAAATAAAATTGAAGTCTTCTTACACCATTATTGTAGATAAAATATGTGTATAGTTCTTGTTGTTGGTGATTCAAGATAGTTTTCCTAGTTTATAGAAAATGTAATAGATATATAAAGCATGTGCGTAACTTTCTTCAATATACACTATATATAGAGCTCTATTGTTATTGACTATTTAGGATAGTTTTCCTAAATATGAATATCTTAATTGGTCTCTCTTTTTATGTAGGCAATTCACAAATCGATTAGAAGTGATACATCTGCAAGTGTAGCAAACAATAACACTTCTTCCACTTATGATAAAGGAGAGCCTTCAAGTGTTTTATATCCCCTTCCAAATATTCCTCCTCTTCATACAAGACTTTCTCCTTCAACGTCAGATGATGTCATATGTGTGGACAGATATTTCAAGAACAAGCAAGAGTTAATGGCAAGGATAAAAAAATTGGCATTAGAGTGGAAGTTTGAGTTCAAGACTCTTTGGTCAAATAAGGTAAGAGTGATATTAGGTGGTTTTGATGATAATGCATTTAGAAGATGCGTGCAACAAGGTTTCCTAATTCTGATTTTGTGGTGCAGAAGTATGTTCATAGTCCTATTTGTGACACAACCCATAAAAAATCCAATAATAGACATGCAAATGCAAAATTGCTTGGTTCTTTAATTTGCAGCAATTATGGAGAAAACAAGGATGAACTCAAACCGAAACAGAAGTGAGAATAAATCATAGGGTACAAATCAGCTACAAACAAGCTTCGAGAGTAAAAGAAGAATCTCAAATTTTAATGAGAGGGACTCCTAAACACAGTTCTTACAACTTATTCAAATGGTTGTACAAACTTCAAGAGAAAAACCCTGGATCAATATCTTATCCTAACATGGTTATTGTTGAGGAGTTCAAATACACTTTTGTTGCATTTGGTGCATCAATAAGGGGTTTTCCTTTTATGAGGAGGCTGATTTATGTAGATGATATATTCCTAAAGGGAAATTTTAAAGGAACTTTACTAGGAGCTAGTGTACAAGATGGAAACTTTAACTTATACCCTCTAGCATTTGCGAAAATGGATTAAGAAAATGAAGATTCAAGGTCTTGGTTTTTTAGAGGGCTGACGTATATGATCTCACATGCATCTGATCTAGTTTTTATCTTTGATCGAACTCAAAGCATTGCATCAATCTTTAAACTGTTTATCCACTTTCACATCATGGTATTTGTAGAATCCATCTGATTAATAACATTAAAACCAGGTATGGAAAAACTAGATTAATCCGCTGGTAGAATATGCAGCTGATGCTTATATTGTTCATGGATTTAATGAGTTGTTTAGCGCCATAAGAGCTCGAAATCCAAGCCTAGCTAAATAATTAGTAGATGTTGATTTCATGAAGTGGGCTCATTGTTATGCTCCTGGAAACATATAGAATATCATGACTAACAACATTACAGTGTCGCTTAATTCCATGTTGAGACTGCCTCGTGAGTTGCCTATAGTCTCTCTTCTGGAAGTGATTAGATTGACTCTAACAACTTGGTTTTAAGAGCACCAAGAAACTGCCAAGAAAAAAATGAAAAGATTGTGACACCACGTGTAGTGAAGAAGTTGAAATCAAGGTATGATGCTGCAATAAAACTAAATGTCTACCAAGTAAATCGAGTATGAGTTTGAAGTCAAAGACGAGGATAGGAAATATGTTGTTAATATGGAAGAGAAGCATTGCACTTGCAATTTGCTGCTGGGAAGTTCAATTATACTTTTGTTGCATTAGGTGCATCAATAAGGGATTTTTCTTTGATGAGGAGGTTAATTTCTGTAGATTGTACATTCCTAAAGGGAAATTTTAAAGGAACTTTACTAGGAGCTAGTTCACAAGATGGAAACATTCACTTATACCATCTAGCATTGCGAAAGTGGATTCGGAAAATGAAGATTCATGGTCTTGGTTTTTAGAGGGTTGGCGTATATGATCCCATATGCATCTTATCTTGTTTATGTCTCTAACCGGCTCAAAGTATTACATCAGCTGTTTCAATGGTTTATCCACTTTGATAGTTGTATATTTAGAATCCATCTGATTAATAACATTAAAACCAGGTACGGGAAAACTAGATTGATCCCACTGGTGGAATCTGCATTTAATTCTTATATTGATCGTGGATTTAATGAGTTGTTTAGCGACATAAAATCTGAAAGTTTAAACCTAGCTAAATACTTAATAGATGCTTATTTCAGGAAGTGGGTTCGTTGTTATGCTCTTGAGACAATTACAATATCATTACTACCAACATTGCAGAATAGTTTAATTCCATGTTGAGACTACCTCGTGAGTTTCCAGTAGTCTCTTCTGGAGACGATTAGATTGACTCTCACAACTTAGTTTCACGAGCTCCGAGAAGCTGCCAAGAAACATTAAAACATTTTGACGCCACATGTAGTGAAGTTGGTATCAAGGTATGATGCTGCAATGAAACTAAATGTTTACCAAGTTGATAAATATGTGTTAGGTCAAAAATGAGGCTATGAAGTATGTTGTTAATCTTGAAGAGAAGTATTGCACATGCAATGTTTTTTATATAGACATGATTCCTTGCATTCATGTAGTTGCTACTGTTAAGCGTTCCAGGTTAGATGAAAACAAGTTTGTTAATGCTTTCCACTCCACATAAACATTTTCTAAAGCTATTGCTGAGAGCATACACCTATGTGGAGATTTGACAACTTGTGATTACCTAAAAATTGTATTTGACTATTCATGTCCACCACCACCAGCTACTAAAAAAAAGTAGTGGGGGGCCTCCGACTAAGACGGTCAGATTAGTGGGAGAGTTTAATGTTCCAGGTTCATAATATATCAGACAAATGCAGAAGATGTAGTGTTCCATGATACAACAAGAGTACATGCAGAACAATTATCTGATGAACTTCTGTTTACACATGGATGTTCCTAGGATGCCTATGAGGATAAAGTTGTGAATTGTGTTACCAACATGTGGATGTGTGTTAGGATGACACACCATATATTACATTCTTAGTTATTCTTACCAACATGATATTTGCTCTTTATTTATCTTTTAGGAAGTTTTTCCTACCACATTTTATGGAACATTTCATGTTACTTTATGTTTTTTGTTTTCAGGAACTAAAATGTACCATTTCTTTGAAATGTTGTCAGAAAACAGTCAAACATGTTTTCAGTTACACCTTCCTAAAACAGAAGTATAGTTTACTGAAAAGTTTTAAACGCATGTTATATTTAAAAAAAAATTAATTTCTCAACTTCTCGAAGAATGGCTAACTTATCACATGCTCACTCCTTAAATCAAGTTTCAGTTTCGAATAATAGGAAGTGGGGGAAAAGTAAAATTTTGAATACCTTCCTCAAAATGTTTTATGATTTCAAGAATTTTATAAATTATCGATAATATATATACTTTCAACTTTCAACAATTCTCGAAGTACTACTGTAGTCTAGTGGTTACACAAACTAATTGTATGATTCATTTCAAGCCCCATGTTAGAAGTCTGGTGAATAATATTTTTTAAAATATATATATATTTTTGAAGACCTTTCTGAATATGTGTAATATTTTCTTAATATCTATTAAGATGTATAATATATGACTTTATAGTTTCTTACAATTCTCGAAGTACTACCGTAGCCTAGTGGATACACAGACTAATTGTATGATTCATTTTAAGCCCAAAGTTTGAAGTCAGGTGAACGGTTTTTAAAAAAAATTGAAGACCTTCCTGAATATGTGCAATAGTTTCATGTATATTCATTAAGAGATAATATATAAATTAATAGTTTCCATTACACTAAAATATTACCATGGACTAGTGGCTAAACTAAAACATTAAATAATATTTTGAAAACTATCAATTTCGAATCAAGGTAAATTTCAATTTTTTAATATGGTACCCTTTCAGAAAACTTTAAAAATTTCCATGAATTTCAAAGTGTTGATATTATTAGTCAGATGATAACTTCCATGCAAATTATTTTTACCCATAAACGTTAAATCCAATGCTTTATTGTTGAAAAGTCACAAGTTATAAAAGGTGTGACTTATCAAAGATGATGTAAAATGTTTTAATTGGTCAAAGATGATGTCAAAAGTTGCATTAGTACTCTCATTTGTAACTTGACTCGTCAATTCTCTTTTGTATATAGATACAAACCTAGACATTCACATTCACATCGCTCAATTTGAATTCTATCTTTCTTTCTTTTAATTATAATTCTAAAAAGTCAGGTAACTCTTTCTCATTTTAAATTAAGCAAAATTTGTTTTCATTTTATTCTCATGATTTTCATTTGACCAGTTTCTAATAGACTTCAATTTTTTTATATAAAAAAACAAGAAGGCATGGCGTTCTATGAAAAAGCTCTGAAAAAGGCATTGAGTAGTTTGGAGGACAATCCTCTTCCTTTTGTTAGCATGGGTCCAGTGGATGACAACATCTACAATTTTGAAGGAATAATGATGGGACGTCAAAACTCTCCTTCAAGGAGAGTTGTTTAAGTTTACAAGTTGTATCATTCAAACATAGAAGAAATGGGTACTTTTCTTCCAATTTTGTTGAAAAATGGAGTGCTATGTACACTGTTGGAGATGGGTTTAGCACCCCTCCCTAAAGGTCCATTCAAAAGTTAGGTCATCCCAAAGAGGAAATAATTAGGGCAACACGCAAAGTGCATATCAAGGCGACAGAGGATAGCGGCGCGCGTAGTCCACTCCGAGTAGGAAGATTCGTTCGAGATGTCTACGCCGACTTAAAAGTAAATATTCTAGTTTATCTTTTAAGAATTTTACCGTCTTTATGCCGACATTGTAACCTGTATCAGAGCGAATAGCTCACCGATGTACACACGATTCATTCAATATAACACTCTTTTATCAAAAACAGTCTTTTGGAAGCTTTTCGAGAAACCTATTCAAGGCCGTCTTTCCACTACAAGAAAAATAGTTATTCTTAGCTCACGATAAATGCTATTACATGTGATTGATAGCGTTTTTGAAATGGCTATGTCTGCCCCAACTATAATAGATCGCCATATATGATATCATTTTTCGTCAATGCTATAATATCGTTTATAATAATAGCGCTATTTCTTATTGCTATTACTAGATGTAGTTTATGATAGCAATTTGGGACACTATACATACATTGTTTTATAACATTGTTAAATTGCTTTAATAAATATTATATTAAATATATTTATAAATTATAATCAATTAAATTTATATTATATATATTTGAAATTTTAATTCAAAAAATGATTTTCATTAATAATCCAAAAATCTCTTATACAAATATCATAAAAGACATAAAATTCCTAATGTAATTCTAACATTGTTCCATAGTTTCTTGTAGCTTCTTCAGTCTCAGGTTCACTCTAAACCTCTTCTCTTGAATATCCTCAGTCCATATTATATCTGATGGGGAAGTCCCCTGTGTTCTTTTAGTTTCTTTAAAGTTCCTAATTGACTTTACCTGCAGAAAACCAAGCCCAAACTCGCTAGGAAACAACATGAATCAAAAGAGATAACCAAAGAAAGAAACTTACAAACTCATAACATAGTTTCTAGCTCCACATCCGCATAGTTGGAGATAAAGAACAAAAAACATGACATACAGTTAAGACATACATATTTGATATGGTTTATGGTGCCACTGTCTTAGAAAACAAAGTACATACCGAGAATTTCTGGCAAGGGGAAACTGCAGCAAACATCACAATTAAGTAGGAAGGTATGAGACTGCACGAAAGTAGACACGATAAGGATCTGAAATCTGATACTAGATTCTAGAATCTCTACTAATTAATATGGTACTCTTCGCTGCACTAACTGGTTGTGCCTGCATTTTTCATTCACTATGTTTATTTAGATGCGTGTGCTAATTTATATTACCCTTGCATTGAACTCAGTTTATTGAAATGCTCCAGGATGAACAAGATACAAGCTTGCCTCAGAGACATCGCGTGGAATGCTTCTGAGAGATCATACATGTCTCCTATGTTTTCCAATGTTATATCCTTTCATTCATAAGCAACCGTGTTATATTTCGATAGTATCATGCAACAAACCAAATCACTTTACATTGCAATTATTCTGGCTCACCTGAGCTATTATGTATTCACAGAGTTGCTTCAGCCCCTCCAAGAGATACTGATCCACTGCTCTTAGAATATTTTGTGATATCTCAACTGTTATGTCGACAGATCGCGTGTATGTAAACCTAAGCATCACAATCCAAGTGTGACTCAATTACATATTTACATGTACATATGAAAAGTTCACACAGTCTAGAAGCCTGTAGAAGCTCGTCATACCTCATCATTAACTCAAAAACCTCCCATTTTATATTTGGAATCTCACTAACGTCTTTTTCCTGTGGTACAAACGAAACACAAACTGAATGAGATATTTTACCTCTAATTTGCAAACAAGATACATAATTATCCAAGTATTTCTTTGACATTTTGAAAAGGATCTGTCACCCAAAAATCATAGTTCAATGCATCTGAAGATGCAAGAAGACAAATTCTGTGTGCATAGAATCTCCTTCCTGCAGTATGATTTTTTCTGTTTAACAAATGGTGTTTGGAGCTAACAAGACTGCTGCAAGTTCCGGATTAATATGATTACCTTCGAGTAGAAAAGTTACATCAGACAGCGTAGCATTATTTACATAAACTCTCTGAGATAAACCTGTCACAAAAAGACAAACATAATACTACATTGAGACTTCCACAATTTATGTATTGGAGTTTGAAGCAAGAAGGAAACTCACCCTTTGTGTTGGAGAAGGAGGAGCAGCATCAACTGGAGAAAGTGCAATAGATTTATTTGCTAATTTGTACAAGGCTGCAGAACCATCAAGTTGCTGCTTAGTGTTTGTAGAACCAAGAAGGCCAAGTACTCTAACCATGTCAAAAGACAATTCGATATAAAACTTATTAGTGAATGGTTACATGCCATTTTCATCTATGAATAATAACCATATTAATTAGTCGAGTTACTAGAATCTGGATAATAACTATCAGCCATATTTCTAAGGCGACAGTGTTTCAAAAACAAATTCAAGGTCGAGAATGAAGTTTAACCTGTAACAGAGAGTTGCAAGCCCTGCAAAAGAATACAATAAGAATGAAACTTGTTAGAAATCGAAAGACAACGAACGATATATTCATCGCAGAAACAACCATACATCAATTTTGGAGAAAAGGATGCCCCGAATTTCCTGTAATCACTCTTAAAATGAACTAAAATTCTCCTAATTTCTGAATCAAACGGAGCACATATACGACAGATTCAATCAGAATGAAAGAGAATATGGTTACAGTACCGTGAGCAATCTCGAGGAGAGACAAACGGGGAGGACAAACGGAGTTGCTACGAGCAGAAAATCTAAAATTGCAAGGGTTCATGCTCTGGAGAAAATTCGGTAGCCTAGGTTTGTCGGAGACTAGATTAAGGTTTGAGAGAGAGGGCTGAAGAGATTGAGTGACTAGATTACGGTTTGAGAGAGAGGGCTGAAGAGAATGGGTAACTAGATTAGGGTTTGAGAGAGATAACCCTCTCAAGCTCATTGGTTTCAGAATCTGGCTTTTTCTCGTTCAATATTTGCCACACTTGCTCGACAGAGAGAAGCGGAGGGAGAGGAGTTGGGCGCAGACGAAGAGATGCAGGCGGAGATGGAGTCAGTATTTGGGTGACCTGGGTAGACTGAAGGTGAAGGAGGAGGGATGGGGAGAGGTGGAGGAAGGTGGTGATGGGGATGTGGGAGAGAGGACGAAGCAATGTGAGAAAACAAGATCTGGAACAAAAGTTTCTTTTTTTTTGTTAACATATGTCAAAAAAAAAATGGTTAAAATAAAATATTCAGCCAAATCTAAAAAAATTGGGGAAATTGAAGAGGCAAAATTGGCCGTCTAAGAAAATTTAGTTTAAGTTTTTTTTTTTCGTCTAAAGGATTTTCTTTTTATTATACAAGGATGAGATACATTTGTCAGATACAGGGGTCGGATACGAGGTTGGGATACAAAGCAGGGAAGAAACACAATCCTTCCAAAAGCAAAGCCGGCGATATTCACAGACCAAACATCCCGGAGACAAAGATGAAATACGAAAAAGATTCAAGACTAAAGACACAAACAAGACTTAAAACAAGACCACCACATATACTAAAAACTAAGGCCAATCGAGATAGTCAAATATAATTGGGAGCGAATAACTAGCACGAATAACTACTTGGCGTGGCTATCTACAATGTCTCATTATAATGCTTCCTCTATTGAAGCCACGAGAACACATAATAGCATAGACCTCTCGGAAACCGCTATGACCCTGACACGGGTTTCGGAATCCGCCTGCTAGACTCCTAATTATACCCAACTAAAGAGAGACCTCCTAAAACCAGACCAAAAATAAAGATTAAACGAAACTAAAAAAACGGACTAGGCAAAGAAAAAACCAGGATAAGTGACAAGTACATAATTAAAAGAGGACCAGTCAAAGGCCCAATAAAGGCCCAGAACAAAGAAACCGCGTTGAATCCCGAAGCGATGGTTTGTGCCACGCGTCGAGCAACACATCAGAGGATGCATGCAGTCCACCGACCAAGGATTCCGGTCACTGTTCCGATGCTGACATCATCACTGTACCGACTTGTCCTGCCGATCGAGAATCTGCCAACCGAAGCGCCACAAACACAGCATAGAAGATTGAACAAACTCAGCCATCAACACCACTTCCTCCGCTATTGGATGCGCCAGATTCGTGAAACGGAGAACAGGATGAAGAAAGAGGAGACCACCAGTTTTGTGACGGCAAGCACCGCAGAACGGATCGATTAACTCGCCAAAAGCACCGATGTGGGAACAACCACTTATTAACCGCTAGACAAACACAAAGGACAGAAAAAAACCAAACCGCCGGCGTGACTAGAAAGCCAAGAGCCGACGGCCGGAAGAGAAAGCCACCGAGGTTGTGTTCAGAGGAGGAGAGAAGGTGAGATCGGTCTGGGTGATTTCTGTGTCCCGCAGTATTATAATCTAATCATTTAGTTTAAGTATAGGCGGATTAATATATTTTGTTTTCCACTTACTAATTCATTATATTAGCATTATGTCAATGCTATTATTAAAAGTAAAAAAAATCTAAAATTTATTTTTAATAGCAGTTTGGAAAACCGTGCTATTATATTATGCTATCAATATGCATAATTTTTATAGTGTTCCGATAACCTAAATATCATCCATTCGCCACTCTGATTTTCTCTCAGGAAACCCTAATTACATCGTCCTCAGCCAAGCTGAATACAAAAACTTTCTACAATCCCTTAATTAAAACCCTAAGACTATTTTGTATTTAGATACGCAGAATCGAGATCTTACATACACCATTCCCCATCTTCAGACTCAATTTTTCTTGGATGAAAGAACGTAAAAATTCTGAAGCTGATGTTGTTGTTGATGAAATCGCCAACCTCTACATATATGAGAATATTGTATTCCAATCAATTGCAATGGCATGGACTAGGGAACATGCTTCTTTCAGGATTTATATTGAAAAGTTCATGTTTTATGAGTCTCTTTATGTTTTATGATCGTTACTTATTTAGTATCAAATACATGTATAATCATCTCTCTTTTTATTGTGGTAATGCTATTTGAATGTTTTACTTTTTTGGGCATGTTCTTTTTTCTACAAAAATACTTTTGTTCATCCCATGTAGCCAATCATATTAAGATAACTTATATTTAGTTAAATTAATTTAAAAAAATTGTGAACTAGTGGCTACACAAACCAAATGAATGATCAACTGTAAGCCCCAATTTCAAATTTAGGTGAAAATTTTTAAAAATATTTTCTGAAGATCTTCCTGAATATGTATTATGGTTTCTTGTAAATATGTTAAGTTGTATAATAGTTTACAGTTTCCATTGTGTATCTGTTAAACTTTTAAAAATATTTTTTGAAGACACTCCTAAATAATATCATAGTCTAGTGGCTTAACAACAGTGTGTTTCAATCAATTTCAGTTTAAAATATATTGTATATTAATGTGTTTGGATTTATAAAAGTCGAGGTTAGGGTTTAGATTTTTCCACCAAGAATTATTTTTTCATATATTGAATTGTACACTATTGTCTTTGGTTTAGAAATGAGGGGTTACGGTTTAGATTTCTCCACCAAAAATATTTTTGATATTTTATACTGTAAATTAATGTATTTGTGTTTAGAAAAAGGGGTTTATGGTTTAGAAATCTTCATAAATAAGGATTTAATTTGTTATTGTTTAATGTAAATTAATGTCCTTAAGTTTATAAATGAGGTTTAGGGTTTAGATTTATCGACTAAGAATGATTTTTGTTATTCCATATTGTATATTAATGTGCTAGGGCTTACGGTTTATGTGGGATTAAGGGTTTATAATTATCCACTAAGAAGGCATATATTTTCTTGCTTGGTATTGTTTTTCATCAGCATATATTTTCTGAATGCTTCAGGATAGTCCTGGTGTTGCTCTTGCTCATGAAAGGTAACAGTTCTAAAAACTTTGGCACATACACACAAACAATTAAATAATTGAGAAACATCGACACATACTACAAGAAATATAGGCATTGGTAACAGTTCATTGTAGCACTAATTCACTAATTGCTACTAAAAGTGTCAAAATCGGATTACAACTCTATCGTATCATTAAATTCGCGTTAGGAAAGATTTTCATTAACGGAGAAGGAAAAAAATCGACAAAAATATACTTTTTGACCAATTTTTCACATGTGTAACACATTAAACGCCAAACACTTAGCGAAAAAAAATCATTTTACCACCAAACTTTTTTTGTTTTGGGGTAATAAATTTTTTTTGCCTAAGTCATTTTCTCACATAAACAAAATAATTCATTCACCCCACCCAAAACAAAACATCAAATTTTTTTCCCAGCTCTCTTCATCCTCCATCTAGATCCCCATCTCCAGACCTGCTCTCTTCATCCTCCATCTCGCTTGCTTTCCTCCTCCCTTTCTGTATCCATTCCGTCTCAGTTCTTCAACGCTTCTCCCACCCTAAACCTTGTTGATACGAACCCTAAATGAATCGCGATCTAGCCGGAAATCCTATCAGTGACAGATTTAGCCGGATCCACGGTTGAGATTTTTCTGAAGATCGGCTTCGATTGAAATCGAGACTGAATTGGTTGCAATTCTCTAAGGTTTATGAAGCTGCAGCCATGGAACTGAATTGGGTTTTTCTCGTCCTTGGATATTGTAAGTTAAGACATTCAAGAATTAGTTTTCTGCAATTGTTTGAGTCTCCTTTATAATATGTTGAACGCTTCTTCTCCTGAAGAAATCCCTTACTAAAATTGTCGAATCATTTAACAGATTTGAAGTGTAACATTAATGTTCTTTCGTCGATCTATAAAGGTCAAATTTTTAATTGCTTTCAGATATCAAACGACAAACTCAGAGTGCAAGTGATTTCAAGAATAGATCGCACAAAGGTAAAGTTTATAATTGAAGAGAAAATGGGTGTACTTTCTTTTAATTGTCTTGTGAACATAACTTTGATACGACTTCGTATAATTACTGTCGTTGTTACTCCAATCTACAGTTTGTGCTATGAATCGAGCTCACATGTAAAATCATGGCTTACATTGTAATCTTGTTTTAGAGTGCAGAGATATGATCGAAGATGCTCTGATCGAAGATGCTCTGATTCTCATGGGAGAAATTGGAGAGAAATGATCTATGATATATCTTCTGCAATCATGGTAAACATTTCTCTTGACGAATTCTTGATCTGTGTCCAGGGAACACCAAAAGCACAAACTGTACAGTGTCTTTTGTTTTTATTTTTGGGACTGATATCAAAAGTATAACAAAAATTATACAGGAGCTGATTGGTATGGGGGGAAGAACATTCTTGGTGCCTGGAGATTTCACAAACGGATGCTCAGTAGCCTATTTGACATTGTTTCCAACATCAAACATGGAAGAATACAATCCTACAACAGGATGTTTGAAATGGCTAATCAAATTTGGAGAATACTACAACAAGCAGCTTCAGGCAGAACTCAACAGACTCAGAAAGCTGTACCCTCATGTCAACATCATGTACGCATACTACTACAATGTTGTATCACGTCTTTTCCAAGAACCAGCCAAATTCGGTTAGCCTTCTTGATCCTTCCTACTGAACCTACAAGACCAAGTTCATTGATACGATTTTTAATCATCCATCCAATCAGGGTTTAGGAACAGACCCTTGCCTGCATGCTGCGTTTTACGATTTTTAATCATCCATCCGATAGATGGTTGTACCATGTGCCTAGAGGTGGTAGGAACATGGACTGGAACATGAGACTCAACATTGCCACAACTCTTGCTCAAGGAATCACGTAAGTCAATCTTATATTATAGCTGTTATAATTACTTTACTTTAGTTTTGTTTTCAAGTCTGAGAAGTTTGAAACTTCTGTCTGAACAGGTCTCTACACGACAAGGTCAAGCCGCAAGTGGTGCACCGGGACATCCGAGCAAGCAACATGCTTCTGGACGAGGAGTTTGGAGCTCATATAATGGGTGTTGGTCTCTCAAAGAGCTACATGTCATGTTCTTTGGTCACTTTAGAACAAAAATGACTCTTGTTAACTTTGATTGTGTAAGCAGGATTATGCATTTGTAACAGTGTTAGTAATGAGAACAACATTCTTGGATTCAAAAATTACAGTACAAATAAATTGTGAACAATACTACAATTTTTTTTAAAAAAAAAATTTAATATTCAGAAACTACACAAAATATTGTTAAAGATATTACCAGTTGGATTCAAAAAAGAAAATACAACAAATTCTTCAATTTTAGTTTAGGGTATATATAGGGTTTAGAGTGAAATACTATTAATTTATTTGCAATTTTCTAATTAAATATAAAATATAAAAAATATTATTTATTAATATTATAAATCTTAACGATTTTTAATAACATATCTATAAAAACAAATTTTCAACTAATATTAACGGTTTAGGATTCACACTTGATTTAGGGTTTAGGGTAATGTAGGGTTAGGGTATTGGAATGTAAGAGTTGTTAGCTTACCTTTGGAATTTTTCATTGACAAACTAATATAAATTTAAGATATAAATAGGATTTAGGATTAGGATATTAACTATAAACTAATATAAAAGTTAAAGTTCCACAAACATTTTGTTTAGGGTTTAGGGTATTAGAGGGTTAGGGTTAAAGTATTAAAGGGTAAAAGATTTTGATTCACACTTACAATTATATTGTCATTATATTGTGGTGAACTTTATGAGCTAGCTTTTATAAACTTGAATATAAATCTATAATAATTGTTTAAATCTTAAACTATAAATCCTAAATTCCAGACCACAAACACAATCCCTAACCTAATGATCTAAACTCTACGCTTCTAACCCTTAGTCATAAGTATTAAATTTTAAATTGTATAGTATTAAACATAAACATCAGATAATATGCATAATAAATTTCAGGTATAATAATTTTATTAATCCTAAACTCTAAAATTTAAATATAATATATAATCAAAATATAATTATTTTGTAAATGAAATTGATTATAAATAAAATATACCATCAAATAATTTGTAAAATAGTTATGGGATATATAGTTTGTATTTTATTAAATTATCACATATTGTCAAAGTAATCTACTAATTAAAAGAAAATAATAACAAAAAATTTAAACTTAAAAATGTAAATAAAAAAGATTGGTGTTAACACAAACATAAATAAAAAGACTGGCTTTTCACTGGTTAAATAATAAAGGTAAGGATCACATGTCCTTCATGACCCACCATTAGATCAAATTAAAATAAACGGACGCGATTCTTTTCGGGTTTGCTTATGGGTGTCAATTGGGTTCTTTCGTGGTTCTGTTTCTCGCTTGGATTCGTAAGTGGAGGAGACCAGACGGAGATGAAGAAACTTATATGTGCTCGGAAGTCGTAACTGAATCAGCTTCGCCAATGGCTTCGTCTCTGTCACTCTCATGGAGCTCCTCGCTTTGTTCGTCTCACATCTTCAATGGCATCTCAAATGAAACCCTAAAAGTATCCCAGCGAAGATCCACTTTGGAGGTAGTTTCCCAGAAGAAAGCCAAGAAATTTCACAAGGTAAAGTGATTACATTTAATGGGTTTCGTTTAAAAAGGATTTTAGTTACGTTTTGATTTTGAGCTGGTGTTTATTGGTAATGGAAGAAACGTAAATGAAATAGACCTTTGTATATCTCTAGTTTAGCGATTGGTTGATACCTTGTGTGTTGATTCTTGGGTAAAGAAATGAAACACAAATGGTGAATGTTGTTGAAGGTAATCTTGAAAGAGGATGTGTTGGAGTTGGGTAAGCAAAGGCAATTACTGGACGTGAAAGCCGGATTCTTCAGAAACTTCCTCTTACCCACTGGAAAGGCTCAGCTTTTGATTGTAAGTCTTGTTTACACAATATCAGATTTTGATTTTATTGGGAATCATTTCTACTCAATTGTCCTGCAGTGTCACATCACAAGACCTCGTTGACATCATCAAGGCGCAGCTCCAAAGGTAACAAATGTTGATAGCTTTCAATATTCTTTCTACAACCTAATATGGCTGAGGTTTAACAGAGACATAGACAAACACCTTGTCTCTCTTCCGGAAGTGAAACTGGAGAATACATAGCCGAACTCAAACTTAACCCTGATGTCACTGCTCGCGTTAGGCTCAATGCTTCTGATCATCAGGTGAGAATACTGATAATGTAAATTTCAGTGAAAAAGAGAGGGAGCAATGTGGGATTGCTGAATCATGTGGATGCGTATGGGCGTACTTGACTGATATGCGTTCATTTGCTGCAACTTCTCATGTCCTTTGTAACCCGTTCTATGATCCATTGAAATACGATGGCCCATTATTACCTCCAGCGGCATCTCTAGCCCCAACCCTCTGGCCCCAGTTCCATCTCCGGTGGGCCTGTGCTGAGGGAGCTAAAGCTGCGGATTGGAAATGATGGGTGGTGATTTAACAAAGGAAGCTTGCAGGTAACATCAATGTTTCTCTTTGGTTTATCATTTTTCCCTGCAAGAACTTAGTATTATTCTCTTTCACAAGCTCTTACGATTAGATGCTGAAGCCAACTCAAATGTATATCAGAATCTTACAAGAATCTTCTAGGTTCAGCTGTATAAACTTGCTAACACAATTGGTTGATTCTACAACTCATTCTTGCCGGGTATAGAACAACGTGGAAAGCTAAAACGTGAAATGAAACTGATAATTGTCTTTTTATGTTTCAGTTGCTGTATTGATACCATCAAGACCATACATAGCTCGGATTCAAAAGAACTAGATAATCTCAACCGAGCAATCAGAAGTTGTCAGAGCTCGAGTTTGCAAGACGAAGAAGAACAGGAACGTTTAAGAGGATCATCGGCTCTGATTGTCAATAACATTGAATCATGTGTGTGTAGTCAAGTGTAGTTTAATATTTGTAACTAATGAACCGATATTTGGTTTAGATATATCAATAAATATATATTTTTTTCCTAAATTAATTTTGTTTTTAGCAAAATCTTTATTTTAAATTTTAATTATAATTTCATAAATTAATTTTAACAAATTTAAATTATTTTAGTCGTTTATTGTAATATACAATAGCACTAAATTAATGGTATAATAAAATACATCACGAAAACATATTTACTGGCACTGAAAATGCGTTATCATAATTTATACTACAACACAAAAATATCGCCATGAAAAACTGCATCATAGCACTACACATGTGTTATAAAATAGTTTCCGATAGCGATTATATAATGCTACAATATGTCCATTTATTATAGCATTAAAAAACACTATGGTAAAGGGGGGGGTCTATTATAGCTGCGGCTGACATAACATTCATGAAAACGCTACCAAAACCCTATGATAGCGTTTTCAGTGTGCTACTAATGCCGATATTTCTTATAGTGACACAGAGAAAATACTTGACGATAACATTTTTAGAAACTGAGACACACACACACTTTGACACACACACACCCACACACACACGCACACACACACACACATACTGAAACTTTGACACTTCAACACACATACACACACAAAGAATGAAACTTCGACACTCTAACACACATAGACACTTCGATACACACTTCGACAATGTGACACACACTCTAACTGTTTGACATAACCACTAGACACAACTTAAATTCAAAAGACATAAACTGACACACATAAAGAGAATAAAATACTTCAGAAACTTTGACATACTCAGAGATGAACTAATTCAGAATAATAGTTCTAGAAGCTGAGACACACACATACACACACTCACACAAATAATGAAACTTTAACACTTAAACATAGACACAAACACTTTCACACTTCGAAAATCTAACGGTTTTAAATGAAAATCTAGAGATTATCCTAACAAAGACGTAATGAAAATAAGTTTGCACCTTGAAATCAGAGAATCAGAATTCGGCAATGTTGATTTAGATGAGAATGATGCCGCCACAAATAGGTGTGTATGCGATGAAAACGAGGGACATATCTTACGACGAAGGAGAAATGAGAATGAGAGAGTACAGAGGATACAGCAGCGTTGCAACGAAATTCGGAGGAAGATAGAGATGAATGAATTAGGTTTTAGCCCTGAAATTGAAAAGATAGAGCATTTTAGTCTTTTCCACTTAAATGAATGTTTTTTTTATTCATTTCATTCTTTGCTGCCAATTTTTTTGAACTATATGTCGAGTTCACGAGGTATATACTGTTTTAGACTGTAATATTTACGCAAACAAAAACAATATATACTTTTATGTCACATCATGAAAACATGGATACAGGGTTGAAGATTCTGAAATGTAACCTCATTTGATCTATTTTTTAAATAATTGTTTTAATGATGTGACATAAAAGTATATATCGTTTTTGTTTGTGTATATATTACAGTCTAAATCAGTGTTGAACTGTGTCCGTATAGAGATTTAGATCAATTTTTTAATGATATTTACCATTTAACAAAAAAAAATTTATATAGAGATTTAGCTCAAATTTAATGATTTTTGAAAATTTTCTAACGATTTGTTATAATATGTATTTTACGTTTAAAATATAAAAAATATAAAAACAAGTTAATCTAAATCTATCTGATACTCAAGTTCAATACATTTATTTATATTATTAAAACAAAAGTATATTTTAGAAATTGCCACTAATTTTTCGTTTTAATTACAATATATGCCACTGATTTTTTTATTAATTTTAAATTTATTAAGGTTATTAAAGTCTTCGGCCATTCCAACTTACTATGAGATCATTATACGATGGCAATCTTAACAATATAACAAACTTCCCTATATGCAAATCATTAAAGTCAATTAAATGATTCTATAATAACTAACTAAAGCAATTTTCTTTTACGTTCTATTCAAAAATAACAAAGGAGCCAGTTCCAATTATTTGAACTATTATAAAGAGGATATTTTTCATTAATTCACCTTATGCATGATTGTTACCATAATCTAATTCTGCATAATACCTCAATAATCATCTCGAATCTAGCAATTAAATAACCACTCTACAAAAACAAAATCATGCCAACTAATTTCACACCAATCTCATAAATCAAAATTAAAAATAATATCTAAACTTATTCATTACAATTATGGCATAATATATTATTAACAAAATCCAAAAGTGTATTTTCAACCAAAACAAAAGAATATGCTTATTTGCCTAAAATTAGGAACTATAAGATCACTAATCTCGGGAATATCTTAGTAAATATTTTCTAAATATTATCAAACGTAGACTATATCTATAATATAAATACACCTTATGTATCGTGAACTTAGCATGCTCTCAAATCATAAACTTCTTTATTTTTCTATCCCCAACTTCTTTCTTATTGTTCATCTACCATATATTACAACCCTCGTTGGATGAACTGCTGATCTTGGAGGAAGGCATGTTAACATAAAAACTAAATGTCAAAAGGCAACAGGATATTAAGAATGAAATATGGAAGAAGCGAATTATGTGAAAAGGGCTCAAGAGTGTTATTCAAAATGTACAAGAAATTTCTTCATTTTCCATAACATGTCAGGCGAGAGACTTACTACAGCTAAACTGCCAACTACAACATAATTTAAGTCCTAAGAAAGGTAATTTTAAATTATATCTGCAATTTCAATTGCTGAAACATCAAGAGCCCATAAATCCACATGTAACAAAGAATCCAAATGTCGTCAAGTAGTAAAATAGAAAATCCATGATTATACTCACTATAATACATGTGTA
The DNA here is from genome assembly GCA_030180135.1 of Orychophragmus violaceus. Taxonomy (NCBI): domain Eukaryota; kingdom Viridiplantae; phylum Streptophyta; class Magnoliopsida; order Brassicales; family Brassicaceae; genus Orychophragmus; species Orychophragmus violaceus. Next base: position 44,235,141 of record CM058233.1, read on the forward strand.
GCTAAAGTTTCTAACGTACTAGATATCATACGCAAATTTCCTAAAAAAAGGATCCTGTAAAACTGGTTTACACAACCATTTTTAGTCCGGACGAGGTAGTCCAAGTGGAAGGACGGGTCTGTGGTGGCTACCACCATCCGGGTACGATTCCTCTTCCATACGGAAACTAATATGCCTCTTCTGGACACCTAACGCGGGTAGGCCCAGAGAAAACCCTCCAAGGTGAAGCTGGCATGCGGCCTGACTGGACCCAAGGGATTAATCTGAACTGTTTGGTCTGGGATCTATCCCTAAATTAACAAAAAAATAAATATAATCTAGATTTAGTAGACATGAAGCTTAAACTTCAGAATTCAAAATTTTACCATTAAATCAGACATATAATCTGAAGTTGTGTATACTGATTGAAAAACTTTAAAGAGTTTAACAGACAAAATTATTGTCAAATATGACACATACCTTCCTATCATAACAGTTTTCCTGAATAACTTCTGGCCATCCAATGTTATTCAGGATAACTTTTTTGGTACGAATATTAAATATTCAGGATAAACTTTAAACAAAAGATAACATTAAAGAATTCAACCATCGGACACAAAAATCTCTTAGGGTAATTTTCCAATTAAATTAACTATCAAATGAAGCTTGATGAATTAACCATAGCAAAATTTATTCATTAGGTCTTTACTGTAATTCACGCTCAGACATATTCTGCGTAAGTTGAGCCGCAACTTCAAAGTCATCTGCAACGGTAAAGGTAGCAAACTTTGAAATCAGCATGCAACTGTAAAGCATAGAAAACAAAATTCTAATAAACAATCGATAAGGCAAAGCAAGATTTTAAGCATAAAAGCCAACAAGAGTAATAGGAAAAACATATGTACACGCCTCTCTCCAATGATGTAAAAATATAATTATCGAACCTAACTTACACAATTTGACCTCTTCTTCTTCGGTCAACAAGATATTTCCACCCTTAATATGTCTATGGACGTTGAATATTGAGTGCAAGTATTTAAGGCCCTACATGTAAGACGTAAATACAAATAGAGGTATTACGGTCTGTGACAAGTTGAAACATACATGGCCAAGCGACGACGCCGCGCCACCATCAGATACAAAAAATGAGAAATCAGCTTTCTTCTTCATGCTTATAGCCATTCTATAAAGTGTAAATATATGATATCTATACTCTTCCAATGTCTACTCAGTAACATTCATCAAATCAGATCGGCTTCCATCTCCACAGTACTTCATCACTATATGTCATGAGACAGAAATTAGTAACTAGAGAGACTATTTTCAAAACGGATATATAAACTATCTATACTTTATAAAAAAATCAAATAAAAACAAACTGATTCCAAACAGTAAGAGCTGCTCTATCTAACAAGATAACCAAATTACGACCCAGATGCTCGCCCAAACATAAACTTCTCCGTGGTA
>CM058233.1:44909780-45056112 GCA_030180135.1 Orychophragmus violaceus
AAAGATATATCAAATCAGTTATATTTACAATTTATATATTTTTTTTCTATTCCATTTTTTTGTCGTCTTTTTCAATTCCATCATCTATATATAATCACTTCAGTTTTATGTTTTTATTTTCTTTGTTGGCCTGAAGCGTTAAAAGTAGGCATAGAAACAAAACGAAATCTAAATGTGTAAACCCAAAACCGATTAGACATTCGTAATAACCCGAATAGTACATATACTTTATAGGGCAAATCGCAAAAATAGCACAAAAACATACATTATCACAACTATAATAAGGAGGAAAAATCACAAAATAGCATTTCTTAAAGGGATAAGACAAAATTAACCCTAATCCTAAACCCTAAATATTAAACTCTAAACCCTAAATAATAAACCCTAAACCTTAAATACTAAACCTTAACCCTAAATAATAAACCCTAATTTATATAATGCTATAAAAAAATTTGTAATAAAAAAAGTGCTAAAAATATTAATTATTTTTTTTTGGTGTTATATTTATGACAAGATATGTTTTTGTGCTATTTTATTACTTTTCTTTAACTTTATATGAAGAATGATAGTTTCTTTACCCATTTAACCATTTTCCATAACAAAAAAATTAGTTTTGTTGTAGTTATCTACATAGCAAATCCGGCTGATAAAAGTCGTGATTAGGTGCATTATCTTGACCTTACCAGTCACAAACGCTCCGCCACGGCTGGCAGGTGCTGGCGACTGCTTCTCCTTCAACGGTTCAACCACGGCTGTTTCTCCGAGGAAAATCCACTTATCGAAGCGATTGCCAATACTTTTGGTCGCATTTATGAGGACAGAGATAAGTTTGGCTGAGGCGGACCGACGGCGATTGTAGCTAAATGCTTGTGTTTCTCTCTTTGAGAGCTTGAGAATTTCTAGGCGGTGTTCGGCCACATTAATGCCATGTTGCCGGAGAAAGTTGTGGTTGAAAAGAGGGATGTCTTCACTCCGGAGCTTCTTCTGGGCAAAGATGAGTCCCGTACTTGTAGCTTAGGGTCACGTCAAGTTCGGTTTTGGATAGCCACGAGGGACCAATCCATCTTGTTTGTGTGACTGATCTATGGGTGTTTGGAGACTATATATAAATCACGCAATCAATGGGGTTAGTTGATATTAAATACGAGTGATACAAATATGATGGGAGACAGATAAGGCAATGTGTAGTAGTTGAGACTTTGAAATATTTTCTTTTCAAGCACTCCACTTTTCAATGATTTTCGGCTCCATCCTCTAAAACAAACATGTGATATTGAGTAGAATACAAATCACAGTTTAAAAACAGTATTTTTTTTTCCTTTTTAAACTGGATTTTCATTTATAAAGATCCAATTACAAGGACTCACTTCGTTGTTGTGTGGTGTTAGACATGGTGCTGATTTTAATTCACATAAGCTTTATCTCCATGTTACAGTTACTTTGGTAGTTGTTTTTTATCCAAGCTTTGTTTTCTTAACTAGAATTGCGCTCAATTACAACCTATATATTTATTTCCTTATTTTTCGATAATCTTTATGGTGTCAAACATCGGACTTCAGGTCAAGGGACTAGAATTGGGCTCAATTCTGCACATTTGTTTTATTTGAATCTAAATCTGGTTTATATCTTGGAAACAGTTTCTCTAGGGACCAACCGGTTGAACCATCTATTTGTTCTCGAGAATAAGCGAAATGCCAAAAGAAGAAGTGTTTTGGTATATTTTCGCAATCCACGCAAGTTTTCTATTGCTTTCAATTAAACAAAAAATCATCAAAAACTTACTCTAAAAAGACCGACTATAACTCCCTACAAGATGGACCACAATGTTTAACAAATCAACAAAGTAATTTTGTAGAGCAGTTGCACAATAGTCAATGCTCCACTCCCCAATTTAGTGGCCGAAAGTGATCTATTAAAGTGGGTAGCTACAAGTGGTACCTATCTCTCTCTCTCTCTCTCTCTCTCTCTCTCTCTCTCTCTCTCTCTCTCTCTCTCTCTCTCTCTCTCTCTCTCTCTCTCTCTCTCTCTCTTTCTCTCTCTCTCTCTCTCTCTCTCTCTCTCTCTCTCTCTCTCTCTCTCTCTCCCTCTCTCTCTCTCTCTCTCTCTCTCCTCTCTCCTCTCTCTCTCTCTCTCTCCTCTCTCTCTCTCTCTCTCTCTCTCTCTATCTCTCTCTCTCTCTCTCTCCAACTTTACTTAATTTGGTGAATATGCTTAGTAATAGTGTCCCTCTTTCACATGCTTATTTTTTTTTTTGGCTTCTCCAAAGTAAATTTAAATGGCATACATAAAGAAAGACAGTGTAAAAGATCGAAATTCGCTTGAGTTGTCCAAAACCAAAGCTTCAATACTTTCATATTAGATTTTGATCTAGGCCAAACATGAAGCTGGAATATTAGATAAACTGATTAGTTGTCAAAGTGTTTTCTGTGTTGCCTGATGTTAGTGATTGATTCATTTTACTCGGGATTCAGAATTAGACATACACTTGGGGCTCAATTGCACATTGTTGAATCGTGCAATCTATGATCTTCATTTCAATACTCCCCCTCAAGCTTGAATTCAAGGATTGAATCAAGCTTGGAGTAACAATGAAGATCTACCTCATTAAAAACCTTCATGAAGAAAACCACTTGGGATAAAACTTCATGAAGGGAAAAAGAGTGTAGATTCCATAGCCTTAGGGGATTCCGGAAGCTCCATGAGTCCAAGCTTGTTGTGAATTGACTCACACACCTTAAAACTAGCTGCCTTGGTGAATACATCAGCTAGTTGTTCTTCACTCCTTGTGAAGCAAGGTAACACAACTCCTTGTTCAATCATCTGCCTCACTTTGTGACAATCCACCTCTATATGTTTGGTCCTCTCATGGAAGACTGAGTTTGAAGCGATGTGAATGGCTGCTTGGTTATCACAATGCATTGTGATTGGCTTTGAAGTCTCAATCCCCAAATCCTCAAGAAGAGCTTTGATCCACGCCAGTTCTGTTGCTAGCTTTCTCATTGCTCTATACTCAGCTTCAACACTTGAACATGACACTATCTTCTGCTTCTTGCTCTTCCAAGTAACAAGGTTGCCTCCAATGAATGTACAATATCCAGTAGTAGACCTCCTGTCCACTCTATCTCCTGCCCAATCAGCATCACAATACCTAACTATCTCTGTACTTTGATTGCAACCCATCCAAATGCCTTGCCCGGAAGTATCACTTAGGTATCTGAGTATCCTTTCAACCATGTCCCAATGATGCATCTTTGGTGCTTGCATATGTTGACTTATCTGGTTCACAGCAAAGCACAAATCAGGTCTGGTTATGGTTAAGTAGATTAGCTTACCAACAATCCTTCTATATTGAGTTATGTCCTCAAATGGTCTGTCTTCAAGCTCCCCCTCTCTTATGACTTTATAGCCTTCCTCCAATGGTGACTTAGCTGGTTTTGATCCAATCTTTCCTGCTTCAGACAATAAATCAAGTGTGTACTTCCTTTGAGATAAGAAGAGTCCTTCTTTAGACCGACAAACTTCTATCCCAAGGAAGTACTTTAGAGTACCAAGGTCCTTAATATCGAACACATATTTAAGATAAGCTTTAGTTTCTTGAATACCTGACTTGTTACTCCCTGAAATGATAATGTCATCAACATAAACGAGGATGACAATGATACCTTCCTGATCTTGTAGAGTGAACAATGTATGATCTCCTTCAGAACTCTTGAATCCCTTTTGCATAAGTGTTGAACTCAGTTTACGATACCAAGCTCTAGGTGATTGCTTTAATCCATAAATGGCCTTCTTGAGTCTCAACACCTTTCCTGGTTTCACAATACTTTCAAGACCAGCAGGTGGTGTCATGTATACCTCATCTTCAAGCTCCCCTTGAAGGAATGCATTCTTTACATCCATTTGCCAAAGTTCCCAATCAAGGTTTGTTGCTAGAGACATGATGATCCTCACTGTGTGGAGCTTAGCTACTGGTGCAAAGGTGTCCAAGTAATCCTTTCCATAGGTTTGAGTGAAGCCTCTTGCAACCAACCTAGCTTTGTATCTCTCCACTTCTCCATTGCTCTTATATTTGATGGTGAAAACCCATTTAGAAGTCACTGCCTTCTTCCCTCTTGGAAGTTCAGCTTCATACCAAGTCTCATTGTTCTCCATTGCTTTGGTCTCTTCATCCACAGCTTGCATCCACCTATTATCTCCCTTAGCTTCTTCATAGGTTGTTGGTACATTTTCTTGATCCAACATCCCAATGAACACTTGATGTTCGAAAGGTACATGAGCTAGACTGCAAACAGCTTGAATGGGATGAGCTACTGCATTGCTGTTGAAGTAAACCCTAGTTTTCTTCCATTCTGATGGATCCTTCTTCTCTCTTGTACTTCTCCTTAAGGCCTGAACCTGCTGCTGAACTTGCTGCTCATCCATAACCTCATTCATAACCGGCTCCTCTTCATTGTGATGATCCAATTCCTCAGGTTCTTCCACATGTTCCTCATGTTCCTCATGTTCATTCTCAGCTTGATCATGTGTAGAGGGATCAGCTACTTGTGGTTCTGGTGCTGATTCATGAGTGTCCCCCTCATGATCAAGATGGGAATGTTGAGGAGCTTCTGAAGTTGGAGTAGAGACTGAAGGAGTAGAACCTGTCTTGGCCGGTTGTTGAGGCATACTAATACCAAGATTCTCCATGATCATCCTAAGGTTAGCAGCTCTATCTGATTGAGAAGTGGGAAGATCCTTCAAGCTATCCCAATTCTTTCCATCATAGAAACTCCTTGTCTCCATAAATTTCACATCTCTTGAGATCAGAACCTTTCTTGTTTCAGGTACATAGCACTTGTATCCTCTTTGTGTTGTGGAGTAACCAATGAACATAGCTTTGGTGCTCTTAGCATCCAACTTATCCCTTTGTTCTCCTGGGATTAACACAAAGCAAATACACCCAAACACACGTAAGTGATTAACTAATGGATTGGTTTTGTTTAGTACCTGAAATGGAGATTGATCCTTGAGAACCCTTGTAGGAGTTCTATTGATCAAATAGCACGCAGTCATGACTGCATCTCCCCAAAACTTCTTAGGGACATTCTTGTCGAACATCATGGACCTCGCAACCTCCATTAAGTGTCTGTTCTTTCTCTCAGCCACTCCATTTTGTTGTGGAGTATAAGGACAGCTTGTTTGATGAAGAATCCCATGTTTGAACAAGTGTTGTTTGAAAGCAGTGCTTGTATACTCACCTCCATTGTCTGATCTAAAAATTTTGATCTTAGTATTGAACTGGTTAGTAACATGACTTTGAAAGTCCATAAAAGCTTCTAACACTCTATCCTTAGTTTGCATCAATGTTATCCAAGTATATTTAGACTTTTCATCAATGAATGTGACAAAGTACTTGTGATTCTCTCTAGACATACAAGGAGCAGTCCACACATCAGAATGAACAAGATCAAAGCAACTTTCATAAGTAGTTTTAGAAGTTGGAAAAACATATTTGCAATGTTTCCCAAGAATACAAGCCTCACATTCATCATTTTTAAAAGAAACAGAAGGTAATAAGAGTCCTAAAGCCCTAGAATGTGGATGTCCTAGTCTAGCATGCCAAATAGAATCATCCACACCAACACAAGTAGATAAAGCATTAGATAAAATAGAAGATAATTCAGAAGAAGGATTGGTGTCTTCGACCATGTAAAGCTCATCCTTTGTCACACCTTTCCCAATCAACTTACTTGTCTTAATATCCTGAAACACCATCATTAGGACTAAAAAAAACATTGCAATTTAAATCAGTGGCTATTATTTTCACAGAAACTAAGTTTGAAGTGAAACTAGGCATAAAGAAAGCTTTAGATTCTTTGTTAAACAATTTCAAATTTCCTATGCCTTGTATTGGAATCTTATCTCCATTTGCAATCACTACACTTCCTAAGGCAGGTTCAACATTATTTATCAACCTAGAATCACTTATCATATGATGAGAGGCTCCTGAATCAATGATCAAAGGTTTCAGTTTGTTTGAAGCAAAGAGTGAAGTGCCAAGGACCGTACCAGAGTTCTCCTTGAGATCTTTAATGAGAGCCTCAAGGTCAGACCTCCTTACCACATCATTCTGAGCAGTCACAGCTGGTGCTTGATGGACCACCATTGCTCTCCCTTCATCACATTGCTGCATTGAAGCAGAACCTGGTCCAGCTGCACCATATGAGTAGTTTGCCCTTTGATCTTTGAACCGGTTGTTGTGAGATGATGGTATGAGGTTAGGGTGAAGGCGCCAGCATCTATCCTTCACGTGCCCACTCTTCTTGCAAAAATCACACATCAAGAACCCTCTCTTGTCACCTCCATATTTCTGCCTTTCCTCAGCATGAAACACTCCTTTGTTGGCGGTTACCAACTCTCCTTTCCCTTTGAACAGTCCAAATGAACCTTGTTACTTTTGAATCTGTCCACACACATCATCAATATCAGGTAGAGTGTCTGCCCTCAGGATGTGCTTAATCAGCCCATGGTAGGATGACTTCAAGGTGAGCAAGAGAGCAAATACTTTATCTTGCTCTCTCCTTTCTTGCAACACCAAAGGATCACTGCTTGGTGGCCTTAACATCTCCATCTCTGACCACAGTGAGCTAAACTTTCCAAAGTGAGCTTTAAACTCCATATCTTCTTGCTGGAGATTGTTAATGGCCAGCTTAACTTCAAAGACTCGGGTGAGATTTGTTTTGTTTCCATAAACCTTCTCAATGGTATCCCATAGCTGCTTGGAAGTCACACAGTAGGAGTAAGCCTCCAATAGGTGCTGGTCCAGTGAGCTTTGAAGTATGGAGAGGACATTTTGATCCCCTTGAACCCACGCTTCTTCATCAGCTTCAGATGTGTCCTCATGCTCAACATCTTCTTTAGCTTCAGCTTCCGGTCCACCCTTAGCTTTAGCCTTCACCACCTTCTCTGGAGCTGTGCTCCTCATGATGTACTTCCATAAACCTCTAGCTCCAAGAGCAGACTTCACCATCCTGGCCCAAACAATGTAGTTGGCACCTTTAAGAATCACAGGAATGATTACTCTTGAGTTCTCCATTGCTAAGACTGATTTGTTGCAAGGAGGGAGTTTTCAAGGTAAGCTTCTGAATAAACAAGTTCTCAACTCACAGAGAACACACACCAGAGAGAATAAACCAAGACAGAATGCTTGAGAGCTTTAGAACTTTCAAGAACAAGAATCAGAATTTTCAAGAACACTTTCAAGAACAAGAACTAGAAAACCAGAGTTTATGAATCAGAGTATGCGGAATGAATAGGTATAGGAGCTTATAGCTCTGATACCATGTTAGAATATGAGATTTAGATTGAGAGAATAAGGTAGAATGGAGTAGAATTGTGAAGAACACACCAAGAACCGAATTAGGGTTCTTGTGCAATAGAGAGAGAGAGAGAGTAAGAGAAGCGGCTGTAAGAGAAGAATAATTCTCTATATTGATTAAACAGGTTACAACACATATATATATATATATGCTAGCTACTCTAGGGTATACAAAGTATTGAAAACGAGTGAGTTTCAACGGTCATAAAAGTGTGACTGTTTTTGTCTTGTTATGTACACCTTACACACATAGTACACTATGTGATCTCCAGTTCAATATAGTGCACTATGTGATCGTCAGCTCAATATAGTGCACTACACACAGCCACTTGCACATTGTTGAATCGTGAAATCTATGATCTTCATTTCAATACGAAGTACTTGCTAAGGCTTGTGTAATTGCGACCTGCTCAGTAACTATGAGTAATCATGCATGAAGAGTTTTTTGTGATCACGTACTTAGTAGAGGAGTTTGCCATGACGATCTTATTGCAACCTGCTCAGTAACTATGAGTAATCATGCAACAACCGCAATGCGCTGAGAGTTGCGTTGTGAATATGTTTTCGTCTTTGAAACTTCGGGATTCCGCCAAGGCGTGTCTATTATATCGTCGTTGGGGATTTCGAGAGTTGCCAAGATGTGTGTGTTGTCGTCTGTGGATGGTTAGATAAGAAATGTTCCGAGAGTGAAGTTAAGGAAATACTTATTTCTCGAGAACTAGTGTTGCAAGAAGACTTGTGAAATTCTAAGGCAAGTGATTTCCGAGATAATGTATGGTGAAATGTTCTGACGCGAGTGGAAGGCTTTGCAGAAACATGGGTATGGCATATGATTGCCGTGATTGTGTCTGGATTTAAACAAAAAAGCCCGTAGATATCAAGCCACTACCTCCACTGGAGTTCGCCAACCAAGATGTAGAACGCAAGGCCGATGCCATCAAAAAGTTGCACAAGAAAGGTCAAGGACAACCTGGAGAAGAAAACGGCCCGGTACAAACGACAAGACGATAAGAATAGGAAGGAGATCACCTTTGAGCCCGAAGATTGGGTGTGGTTACACATGCGACCAAAGAGGTTTCCAAACCAACGGAAATCAAAGCTTGCACCACAAAGAGATGGTCCGTTATGAGTCCTGGAGAAGATCAACGACAACGCCTACAAACTCGAACTTCTAAGTTAGATGAACATTTCGTCGAGTTTAATGTTTCTGATTTATCTCCTTTCTGTGAAGGTGATGCGGTTCTGAAGACAAAACCTTCTCAAGAGGGTGGGAATGATGAGGACATTGGTTCAACCAAACTAGACCAGACGGATCCAGCCGAATAAGACATACCATTCCCGACCATGGTGAGCGCACCCCGGATCCGAGGCGGCCAGAAGAGGCTCACAGAGAAATTCAGCCGAGCCATGGAGCATCTGATCACCACGAGCAGCATAGGCGACATCATGGAGTACTTGGATCATGATCAGCCAGTTCTGAACCTGATAGCCCGGAGTATGTCTGAGACAACCTATTCCAACCACGACCATCCGTTCACACCATGATCTCTTGGTTTGGCCATTACTTAAGATCGATGGCGCAGCAATGGTATTCACCATAAGAGCTGTTGAACTTTAGCCCATATCGCCTCTGTGGACCAAAAGTTATACTCTTTTTCCCTTGCAAGGTTTTATCCCACTGAGTTTTCCTTGTAAGGTTTTTAACGAGGTAACCCGAGGCCCGTTTCATCAGACATAACACACGGCCCAAGAAGCAGACCCTTCCACACGCCTAAGGGGCATTTACTTGACTTTCTTTTTCTGGTTTATTTCTTGTAAGGCCTTAAGGCCCAATCCATGTTATTTTCCCCTAGCGTTTTGGCTATTATTAGTCAAACTCTTTGTATTTTTCAGTCACGTTTAATTTGAAAGAAACACCATAAAACCTAGTGTGTGTGTTCGGATGTGAAGTGCTTAGTGTGGCTTCCCCTTTGCAACTCAGACTGTCATGTTCCTGTTCTAGCTTCTCATCAAATCCATCTTCTAGCATCAGCAGAGAGTGAATTCAGTCCAGCTGCTCGTGCTCCACCTCTCTATCCGTCTGTGGCACCAAGGAGAGTGACCTCAGTCCATCCTTGGAGTCTCTGTCAGATCGGTTCAGTGTGAACTTTCCCCGAAGCATACATCACATAAAGGTTACCAATCGAAAAGAGTAAACAACAAGAATACACAACAATTCTTAATCCAAAAAATTCAAATAAGATGATGATTGACTAACAGTCCTATGTTAGTCCTAGTCAAGATGCATGCAATTATGTAAGCTAAGAAAGATAAACAATAAGCAATAAATGAGTAAACACTGAACTAAGCACAATACTAATCAAATTCCGAACAATATTGAAATATGAACCCTTGGATGAGATTTTCATGACTTTAGGTAATCATAAGGCTAATCAAAGATGTTCATATCATCACAAAAATGTTAATTCATAGGTCTAGATTTTTAATCATTCAAAAAACTATATGACAATTAGAATGAGTGAAAATTCATTACACGATGGTTGTCTTGAATGTCACTCGTAGTTACCATTAGCTACTCGGGCTTGCAAAATAAGACATATCATAATATGAATAAAAATTTAGTGGATTCAATATGTGAAATATTCAAAAGTATTTACCAGAAGAAAACCACATAACATTACGAGACAGAAAATTTGATGCACAATTTAGGCCTCCCATATTATACAGTTGATGTTTGCATTAAAAATTGTATGGTCTTCTGGAAATTTGACTGAAATGAAGATAAGTTTATGTTTTGTGCTGCATGCTACTTGATTTTAGGTTATTGAAATCAATTATCTTAAAACCCACAAGAAAAATGCCATTGTAGTATATGTTGAGGTTTTCAAATCCTATTTGGGTAGAATTTAATTCAATAGGAATGCATACAACTAAATGAGCTAAGCCAAATAGAGAAGATGTTTTAGAACTAGCAATCCTAAGTGATCAAACAAAAAAAAGCAAACAAGAAAGCAGTAGAGGAATTCTAATTTGCAACGAGAGACAAGGGAAGAGCAATGAACAAGATAAATACAAGGATTAAAATAAGTATTATGATGAGGTCGAAGTATCAAAGTGAGATAGAGATGATTATAAATGCTAATCAATAATTTTCACAATGATTATCATGGTTGAATGACTCTTAAACTAGCTAATCACATTTAGATGCTTATAACCCTATGCTAATAAAGAAATCATTCATTTTCTAATTGAAAATCACAAGAATAGCATGCATATAACTCAATCAAACACAATCAAGAAAATCCTTTAGTCAACAACACTAATTAAGACTAATCGTATTCCTAGGTATTAACCTCTTTCTTAATTACCTAATCAGGATCAAATTTCTATTTGTTATTAAGATATTAGCAAGCATGCAAATCAAGTTCTTATAACCCTTTAGAAAATTCAACATCTAATTTCGCAGGCTAAGAATGCAAAACCTCACATCAAGTTCATTCAAGCATTTTATCAAACACCTTCGGGAAAATAAAAAGCTTATAATCTAAATCGAAAACCCATTGTGAATCTAGCATTGTGAACAACCTAATAGAGAAGGATTAACATAAATTAGCACTAATCAACCTAGTTCATCCATAATCTCACCATAATAACTATTCCCTAATCAATATATTCCCAACTAAGTCCATAGTGATTAAGTTAGAAATCATGATTAGGCAGAAGAAATAAGAAGAGATTAAGAAGAAAAGATAATAAATTGCACTAGAATAGTAAGTTTGTTGTTTACAAAAACTTAGATCTAAAATGGTAAAATAAAACTGAAGAGAAGATGCCTAAAAAATTGGGCTAAACATTATTTATAAGCTAAGGGTTCGAGATGGTTTTTTGGCTTGGAAAGGGCATGACCGCGGTTGGCCCGGGCCTCTATGGCGAACCGTTGTGCCGGTCATGGCCAAGCAAGCCCGCCATGCTTCATCTGGTAATCTGCCTTGTCGGAGTGAGGTGTGGACTTGAGTGAGCTATATCAGATGGGTCTAGCCAGTATAATTCAAACAGCACGAGCAGGAGCGTAGGTGAAGGATCGAGGTGGTGCACGGCGGTCGGGCCAGTCCGATATGTCCTAACCAATATGAAGATAGTGACCGGCTCAGTCCGTGATCCGGCATCCGCGGAAGTGCCTGATCCTTTTGAAGATCTTGGCTTGACAGCTAATGGATGATGGTCTAGACCAACATTGCTTGAGACGCTATGGTCACTGCAGGTTGTGTGGCTAGCCGTCTTCAAACCTCTAATATCTTCCAGGTTGTTTTTGAATCTTGGCAAAGCTATTGATAGCGGATGTCCCAATCTGTTGCTGCCGAACCGGTGCAGAGAAGAGGCTTGTCCCAGACGATGATAGCGGACAATCCGTTCTGCTATGCGTGGAACGCGGTATGGGCCACGGTTGACTCGGTCCGCTGTGGTTGATCCGCAATGTCTCAGCCATGCCTTCTCCGTCTTTAGATCATCTCTTCTTTCTCTCAAACACAACTCATGGTCTAGGACTCTCTTCCAAAATATCAATGACTCTCCAAAGCTCCAAATTAACCTAACAAAATATCCAAACGATCACATGTAAGATGCAAAACTCTATTCTATATTCACTAAGTTGTAAGTGAATGGTTTCCATATTCAATGACAAATAATGAATGAAAATTGCGGAAAAGTATGAAAATAGAGATGCTAAAACATGCTAAAATATGGACTCATCAATCCCCCAAACTTGTCTTTTCCTTGTGAGCAAGCAAGCACCCTCAAAGCAAAATGAAAGAATGGTTTTAAAGGTGAGAGCCCATCAAGTGATAATGGAATCAGGGTATAGGTATGCAATTAAGAGCTATAATAAAGTCCACTCTACTTCAAAAGAGTTAGTCACTCTCATTCCTACATACATCAATCTCACATCTCAACTTATAATTTATATCATATATCCCTTTGACATTTATTAAGCTTTTTAGTGAATCATGATTGTGCAAATTATTGAAGTGGAGATCATCACTTTCATCAGATTACTATTGAGATGAAGACTTGATCAGGTTCATATTTGAATGCTAAGGAGAATATGACCGTTGGAGGAAACTTGGGCGCCATTCTCTTACCATACCCGGATGGATACTCTCTTTCCTAAAGGGGATATTTCCTCATTCCATGTTTGTATAGCTGTGTTTATTACTTACCCTAGTTGTATTCTAGTATATATGTGTTCTGTAAATCATTTGATGAATACACAAGAGAATTATTCTTCTCTAAGCAGCCGCAAACTCTCTCTCTCTCTAAACAGCTAAGAACCCTAATCGGGTCTCCTAGCTTCTCTCTTCATTCTCTCTTCATTCTCTCTTCAATCTACACAACATTCTCAACCTAAACTCATATTCTAACATGGTATCAGAGCCATAAGCTCCTATACCTATTTAATTCCGCATAAACTCTGATTTTTTCTAGTTCTTGTTCATCTTCTCTTAAACTTGTTCTTAAACAGATCCGATTGTTGTTCTTGAAAGTACTAAGACTTTCAAGCATTCCTCCTCGTTTTTCTCTCTCTAGTGTGTGTTCTCTGTGAGTTGAGAACCTGTTTATTCAGAAGTACTCCTTGAAAACTCCCTCCTTGCATCAAATCTGTTTTAGCAATGGAGAACTCAAGGGTAATCATTCCTGTGACTCTCAAAGGTGCCAACTACATTGTTTGGGCCAGGATGGTGAAGTCTGGTCTTGGAGGCAGAGGTTTATGGAAGTACATCATGAGGAGCACAACTCCAGAGAAGGTGGTGAAGGCAAAAGAAGGTAAAGAAGATGTTGAGCATGAGGACACATCTGAAGCTGATGAAGAAGCGTGGGTTCAAGGGGATCCAAATGTCCTCTCCATACTTCAAAGCTCACTGGACCAACATCTCTTGGAGGCTTACTCCTACTGTGTGACTTCCAAGCAGCTATGGGACACCATTGAGAAGGTCTATGGAAACAAAACAAATCTCACCCGAGTCTTTGAAGTTAAGCTAGCCATTAACAACCTCCAACAAGAAGATATGGAGTTTAAGGCTCACTTTGGCAAGTTTAGCTCACTGTGGTCAGAGCTGGAGATGTTAAGGCCACCAAGCAGTGACCCTTTGGTGTTACAAGAAAGGAGAGAGCAAGATAAAGTCTTTGCTCTTCTGCTCACCTTGAACTGATCCTACAATGGGATGATTAAGCACATCCTGAGGGCACACACTCTACCTGATATTGATGATGTGTGTGGACAGATTCAAAAAGAGCAAGGTTCATTTGGGCTGTTCAAAGGGAAAGGAGAGTTGGTAACCGCCAATAAAGGTGTGTTTCATGCTGAAGAAAGGCAGAACCATGGAGGTGACAAGAGAGGAGTCTTGATGTGTGATTTTTGCAAGAAGAGTGGGCACTTGAAGGATAGATGCTGGCGCCTTCATCCTAACCTCAGGCCTTCATCTCACAACAACCGGTTCAAAGATCAAAGGGCAAACTACTCATATGGTGCAGCTGGACCAGGTTCTTCTTCAATGCAGCAATGTGATGAAGGGAGAGCAATGGTGGTCCATCAAGCACCAGCTGTGACTGCTCAGAATGATGTGGTAAGGAGGTCAGACCTTGAGGCTCTCATTAAAGCTCTCAAGGAGAACTCTGGTATGATCCTTGGCACTTCACTCTCTGCTTCAAACAAACTGAAACCTTTGATCATTGATTCAGGAGCCTCTCATCATATGATAAGTGATTCTAGGTTGATAAATAGTGTTGAACCTGCCTTAGGAAGTGTAGTAATTGTAAATGGTGATAAAATTCCAATACAAGGCATAGGAAACCTGAAATTGTTTGACAAAGAATCTAAAGCTTTTTATATGCCTAGTTTCACCTCCAACTTAGTCTCTGTTAAAAGAATAGCCACTGATTTAAATTGCAATGTTGTTTTTAGTCCTAATGATGTGGTGTTTCAGGATATTAAGACAAGTAAGTTGATTGGGAAAGGTGTGACAAAGGATGAGCTCTATATGGTTGAAGACACCAATCCTCCTTCTGAATTATCTACTGTTTTATCTATTGCTTTATCTACTTGTGTTGGTGTGGATGATTCTATTGGCATGCTAGACTAGGACATCCACACTCTAGGGCTTTAGGACTATTATTACCTACTGTTTCTTTTAAGAATGATGAGTGTGAGGCTTGTATTCCTGGAAAACATTGCAAATCTGTTTTTTCAGTTTCTAAAACCACTTATGAAAGTTGCTTTGATCTTGTTCATTCTGATGTGTGGACTGCTCCTTGTATGTCTAGGGAAAATCATAAGTACTTTGTCACATTCATTGATGAAAAATCTAAATATACTTGGATAACATTGATGCAAACTAAGGATAGAGTGTTAGAGGCTTTTATGAACTTTCAAAGTCATGTTACTAACCATTTCAATGCTAAGATCAAAATTTTTAGATCAGACAATGGTGGTGAGTACACAAGCAATGCCTTCAAGCAACACCTGTCCAAGCATAGGATTCTTCATCAAACAAGCTTTCCCTACACTCCACAACAAAATGGAGTGGCTGAGAGGAAGAACAGACATCTGATGGAAGTGGCAAGATCCATGATGTTCTACAAGAATGTGCCTAAGAGGTTTTGGGGAGATGCAGTCATGACTGCTTGTTACTTGATCAACAGAACTCCCACAAAAGTTCTCAAGGATCAATCTCCATTTCAGGTATTAAACAAAACCAATCCATTAGTTGATCACTTACGTGTGTTTGGGTGTCTTTGCTTTGTGTTAATACCAGGAGAACAAAGGGATAAGTTGGATGCTAAGAGCACCAAAGCCATGTTCATTGGATATTCTACAACACAGAAAGGATACAAGTGTTATGTGCCTGAAACAAGGAAGGTTTTGATTTCAAGAGATGTGAAATTTATGGAGACAAGAGGCTTCTATGATGAAAGGAATTGGGATAGTTTGAAGGACCTTCCAACATCTCAATCAGACCGGGCTGAGAACTTAAGGAGAATTATGGAAAGCCTTGGAATTGGTATACCTTCCCAACCGGCTGCAACAAGCCCTGCTCCTACAGTACCAGTAGTGACTTCAGAAGCTCCACAAGAATCAGTCCATCTTGATCCTGAGGGGGACACTCAAGAATCAGCTCCAGAAGCTCCAGAACCGAAAGAATCTGATTCATCTACACATGATCAAGCTGAGACTGAGGAGCATGAAGAACATGAGGTAGAACCTGAGGAGTTGGGTCATCATAATGAAGAGGTGGAACATCACAATGAAGAAGTTGAACAGGAACAGCCGGTCCAGGTAAATGAGCAACAAGTTCAGGTGTTAAGAAGGAGTACAAGGGAGAAAAAGGATCCATCATAATGGAAGAAGACTAGAGTCTACTTCAACAGCAATGCAATAGCTCATCCCACTCAAGCGGTTTGCAGTTTAGCTCATGTACCTTTGGAACATCAGGTGTTCATTGGGAAGTTGGATCAAGAGCATGTACCAACAACCTATGAAGAGGCCAAAGGAGATAAGAGATGGATGCAGGCTGTTGATGAAGAGACCAAAGCTATGGAGAACAATGAGACTTGGTATGAAGCTGACCTTCCTAAGGGAAAGAAGGCAGTGACTTCTAAATGGGTGTTCACTATCAAGTATCAAAGCAATGGAGAGATTGAAAGGTATAAAGCAAGGCTAGTTGCAAGAGGCTTCACCCAAACCTATGGAAAGGACTACTTGGATACCTTTGCACCAGTAGCTAAGCTTCACACAGTTAGGATCATCTTGTCACTAGCAACAAACCTTGGTTGGGAACTTTGGCAAATGGATGTCAAGAATGCATTCCTTCAAGGAGACCTTGAAGATGAGGTATACATGAGACCACCTTCTGGTCTTGAAAGCATTGTGAAACCAGGGAAGGTGTTAAGGCTCAAGAAGGCGATCTATGGACTCAAGCAATCACCTAGAGCTTGGAACCACAAGTTGAGCTCAACCCTTATGCAAAAAGGATTCAAGAGATCGGAGGGAGACCATCCCTTGTTTACTCTTCAAGATCAGGAAGGTATCATTGTCATCCTTGTTTATGTTGATGATATTATCATTTCAGGGAGTAACAAGTCAGGTATTCAAGAAACCAAAGCTTATCTTAAATCTGTGTTTGATATTAAGGATCTTGGTACTCTAATGTACTTCCTTGGGATAGAAGTTTGTCGGTCTGATGAAGGACTCTTCTTATCTCAAAGGAACTACACACTTGATTTATTGTCTGAAGCAGGAAAGATTGGATCAAGACCAGCTAAGACACCACTGGAGGAAGGCTACAAAGTCATAAGAGAGGGGGAGCTTGAAGACAGACCATTTGAGGACATCACTCAATACAGAAGACTTGTTGGTAAGCTAATCTACTTAACTATAACCAGACCTGACTTGTGCTTTGCTGTGAACCAGATAAGCCAACACATGCAAGCACCAAAGGTGCATCATTGGGACATGGTTCAGAGGATACTCAGATACCTAAGTGGTACTTCCGAGCAAGGCATTTGGATGGGCTGCAATCAAAGCACAGAGATAGTTGGGTATTGTGATGCTGATTGGGCAGGAGATAGAGTGGACAGGAGGTCTACTACTGGATATTGTACCTTCATTGGAGGAAACCTTGTTACTTGGAAGAGCAAGAAGCAGAAGATAGTGTCATGTTCGAGTGCTGAAGCAGAGTATAGAGCAATGAGGAAGCTAGCAACAGAATTGGCGTGGATCAAAGGCCTTCTTGTGGATTTGGGGATTGAGACTTCAAAGCCAATCACTATGCATTGTGACAACCAAGCTGCTATTCACATTGCATCAAACTCAGTTTTCCATGAGAGGACCAAGCATATAGAAGTGGATTGTCACAAGGTGAGGCAGATGATTGAACAAGGAGTGGTGTTACCATGCTTTACAAGGAGTGAAGAACAACTAGCTGATGTGTTTACTAAGGAAGCAAGCTTGAAGGTGTGTGAGTCCATTCATCAAAAGCTGGGACTCATGGACCTTCCAGAATCCCCTAAGGCTATGGAGTCTATACTCTTTTTCCCTTCATGAAGATTTATCCCATGTGGTTTTCTTCATGGAGGTTTTTTATGAGGTAGATTTCCAATGTCATTCCAAGCTTGATTCAACTCTTGAATTCAAGCTTGAGGGGGAGTATTGAAGTGGAGATCATCACTTGCATCAGATTACTATTGAGATTAAGACTTGATCAGGTTCATATTTGAATGCTAAGGAGAATATGACCGTTGGAGGAAACTTGGGCGCCATTCTCTTACCATACCCGGATGGATACTCTCTTTCCTAAAGGGGATATTTCCTCATTCCATGTTTGTATAGCTGTGTTTATTACTTACCCTAGTTGTATTCTAGTATATATGTGTTCTGTAAATCATTTGATGAATACACAAGAGAATTATTCTTCTCTAAGTAGCCGCAAACTCTCTCTCTCTCTAAACAGCTAAGAACCCTAATCGGGTCTCCTAGCTTCTCTCTTCATTCTCTCTTCATTCTCTCTTCAATCTACACAACATTCTCAACCTAAACTCATATTCTAACACAAATCAAGTGGACACATTTGGATAAGGGCACAAGGTCTTCAGATGAAAATTATCTCAAATGACTTGTGGCTTATTATGAACAAGGGAATCACTCAAAGTAATCTTCCATTTACCCAATTCCCAAGAATGTTCCTAACTCAAAGTTCTAAGCCAAGAAGTTCCAATCCTACTCTACCTTTTCTTATGGCAATTTTTTCCTTAACCCATAAAAATTGATTGCTTCTCTTTTAATCATTTAAGCGATTCTCTTTACATTTCTTAATTATGGTGAGTCTAAACTCTTTTTCTTTATTTATACCTCTATTCTTTTCACTAGTATCTTTTTAACTTCTTATTTGAACCTTTTGGCTTCTTTATTTTATTTTAGAGACTTTTTTTTTCAAACTTAGAACTATCTAGATTTCCATTTTGCCCACCATGTAACACTTTTTCTTTCTACTATTCTTTCCAAACTTTCCCAAATAATAATTATTTTTCTCTACATTTCCCATTTACCCCAAGCTTAGATCCTATCCAATGCTAGCCTAAAGGATGGATGAATAACTTTTACATGGAACAATACCCTTGTCATTTTAAACACAACACTTTTTGCCTAGTTGATCCAAAGGAGAACTCACAACTCTTACTAAAATGTTTGGATGGAGGATAGACTGAGGAAGAAAGAATTCCATGTTGTGATATAACCGATGTTTTTACCTGTTTTGCCGCATTTTTAGGACTTTATTAAGTGATCGAAGTGTTTTAAAATGGGGTTTATTATGTTTTCGTCTATTTCTAGTGTCAATAATCTTTTCAGGAATCTCAAGCTTAATTCAAGTCAAATGGAGGAAAAGTATACTTTTCGATACAAAGTCCCATCAGAAGTTAAACATCAAATGAAGACTTTATCATCGTTTGATCATTCTCAATATTGGACTAGAGATAGAGAGATCTACTATCTTCATCCTTCACTTGACATCACGAATATCCAACTGTGCAAACTCAAGGAAATGTAAGTACAAAACAAGACCAAGAGGAGACGAAACTAGGGAGACCAAGGCCAAGGCCGCGACCAAACATTCCCTGGAAACGACCTGGATGGCAATGGTCATGTCCCAGTACACCTAACCCGTGGCCGCCTCACTCCATGACCCATTCTTTGATCTTCAGCCTGTTTTCCTTATTTTTTCACATCCCACATCGAAAGTTTGAGAGTTTGTGAACACTCTATATAGGTATGCACCCTTATCCTTGTAACACACACCAAAAAACACGAAATTTACTTGATGAAGCTTTTATTTTTCAGTTTTAGTCCTTTAGTCTCTTAGTTTCTTAGCTCTAGGGTTTATAAGTTTTAAGGTGCTTTCGAGAGACCCTAAATGTCTAGCCCTAGAACTAATACGTTATAGTTAGTCTTAGCAGTTAGCTTATGTCCATGATCTGGTATTCCATGGCTGAGTAGTCCATTTATTGGTTTTACAAGGTAGTAATCTAGAATGAATGATATCGGTTTGATTAGGATTACTTGTGCTAGACTTATGCTTAGGATTTAGCAGTTCTTTCTTTTAATTTTATTATTAATGCATGGGACTAGAGTCATGAACTAGAATATGATCTTAGGATTTATAATGCCATGAAGTTTATGAAACTAGACCTTGCTTAGGAGAGCAACTATGTTGCAAGCTGCGAGAGTTAACTTTTAGGGAACTGTGAACGTTTTGATAAACTTAATATTAATGCATGATCTTCCTCGCGTGAGTTAACCACTCGAGTTGAAGATATTGGGTGTGTGGTCCTACGAGAGTAGGTTAAACATATTATCGTGTTCGAGTTTGTGGAACTTGCTATAAACAACTAGAAGCTAAGTAAGACTTGTATGAATCATTACGAACCTCTTTAGGTGCCACTTGGACGCCCAATGCCCTCCTTATTGATAGAGAATCGAACCAGTGAACTCTATATTCATCCCATGACCTATAATGACTTTGGAAAGTCAAGCTAAAAGACTCTAAACAAGCACTTATGGGAGGTAACCCACTTAAGTATCTTCTTATTTCTCATTTTTAGGATTTCTAACGTCCTTATTTTTGGTTTTAGTTTGCATGTGTTTCAGGTTTTATATAAAAAGATGGAATGGGTGGCCGCAACCTCAAGCTTCGCTGCCACGTCTAACCGACCTCCCACCGCGAGCTGCCTACCCCGAGCTATGGTTAAGCCACAATTAACCGCTACTCAATCATTCAAGGCTGTACATAACCGGCGACGACCACTGACCTCGAAACCACGGCTAATGGCCCTTTACCCGTGCCTTCATTACCCCTAACCAAGGCTGATCCCATCTTGGCCCCTTCCGACCATTCCGTACCTACCACCTAGGTAAGTACACTATTCCATTTTTCATCATTATTTTGATCCTTTCGTTTCTCTTTTTCACATTGGGGACAATGTGATTTAAGTATGGGGAAGGATTTCATCCGTTACTAATCACATTTGCTTACTTGAGTCTTACAACATTCTTTTTAATTTAAAACTTTTTAGTTTTTTTTTATGTTACTATAGTTTTTGGTAACAACTTGGTTTTTAAACTGATGGGAGTAATGATAAATAACTAGTATAATTTCGACTTGTGTACTTTCCTGCTATCTCTTCTATATAACTCATTTGGCTAGGTACTAGTCCAGGCGGTAGCTAGGCACCTCTAATTGCGACATCATTTTGAAAAGATTAGAACCATGGAGATTTTATTTGAAGGAAAAATAAATCTATTTTATATGACTTTAATCAGACTTACAGTTTTCTCATTAAAATATTTGACCATACATCAGGGATATCTTTTACCTATTTTAGCACTCTTTGTTTTACTTGAATAGCCAACTCATATTTAGCTTGTACCCTACCCCAACCTTAACCACTTTTTCGGACCTCTAGGCCTTCTCTTTTGTTTTCATATGTGCAGATATGTCCACAAAACGTCGGAGAGGGAGGAAAGACACAATCTTTAGTCACTCAAGGCGATAACAACACAGACAAAGAATGGAGTTGAGCTTTTCCGAAAAATTTCAAAACTTTGTATAAAATTCGTGATACGTAAATAATCTATCCAATAAGGCGTTTCCCCTTTCAAGAATGAAGGAAGATAATAAAAACCTACACAATTCTTAGAGAATCCTAAATACACACAAGGAAAGATTTGGTTTGCATCAAAGGAGTTTTACGGATTCTACTTCCAAAAGCAGAAAAAATCTAAGTCTGGGGGAGTAGCAGAGAGTGTTGGAAAAAAATAGCTTTCAAAATCACATGTGTAAGCAAAAATTAACTTGAGACTATTGACATCATCAATTCCATTCTCTCTTGCGGTTTTGTGAGATACCTAGCACCCTCTTCAGACTTATGGTAACCCGAAGCACTCGTAGTCTCACTTAATAATAAAAAGCCTTCTTAATTTATAGCATCATTTGAATTTAATAACGCTTGTGATGAGAATCACATGAAATAAATTAATGAACTTAGAGTGCTAGTTGACCGAAACTTAGACCTTGAAAGGTTTCGATATTTTTATTTATGACTAGGATTGAATGTGTACTGTTGAGAATTTTTTAGACTTAGTTCTTACTGATGTGGCTCTTAGTTATGGTTTGAAATCACAACCAAACAAGGGTCTGTGTTTTTTTTAGGACAAATAAAGGTTTAAATCTAGGGGAGTTGATATAACCGATATTTTACCCATTTTATCTAATATTTTAGGATAATTTAATAATCGTCCAAGTGTTTTTAAATGTTCCCGTCTATTTCTAATGTCAAAAATATTTTCTGGAATCTGAAGCTTACTCGCGTCAAATGTAGCAGTCCACTTTACAATACCGACTCACTCCGTCAGAAGTTCAACATTAAATGAAGACCTTGTCAGAGTTTGATCATCCTAACATTTGGATAGAGAGATCTACCAGATTAATTCTACACTCGAAAGAACGAAGTTCCAACGGTGAAAACTAAAGGAAAAGTAGCACAAAATAGGACCACGAGCAGTTGAAACTAGGCTGACCAAGGCCCTGGCCGCGACCAAGCCTTCACACTGGCCAGGACATGAATGGTCGTGTTCGTGGCCCAGCGCACGACACTCGTGGCTGCCTCATTCCATGGCTCATGTAGGCTACTATTCGGTCTTCAGCCAGTTTTCTTTTTTATTCCACATACCACACTGAAAGTTCAAGAGTTTTTGAATACAATATATAGAGATGCACCCCCTCTTTTAATACACACCAAAAACACCGAAATTTACTTTATAAAGCTTATATTTACATGTATAGTCATTTAGTCTCTTACTTTCTTAGTCTTAGGGTTGAGAAGTTTTATGGTGCTTAAGAGACAAACTAAATGTCTAATCCTAGACCTAATATGTTATAGTTAGTCTTAGCAGTTAGCTGATGGCCATTATCTGATATTGGTTTAATTATGGTTACTTGTGCTATACTTATGCTTGGTTTCTTAAATTCTTTCTTTTAATTCTGTTTTTTACGCATGGGACTAGAATCATGAACTAGAATCTGCTCTTAGGATTGATAAACCTACGAAAGTTCTGAATTTGTTAACCTCACTTAGCTTAGGAGAGCAGTTGTGTTACAAGCTGCGAGATTTGAATTAAAGACACTGTAAACATTTAGATGAAATTGATATTAATGCTTGATCTTCCTTGCGGCCAGCTGCGAGAGCTTACTGCTTGTGTTGAAAAAGATTAGGTGTGTAGTCCTTTGATAGAAGGTTAGACATATTTTTGTCTTCAAGTTTTTCGAACTTGCTAGAAACAACTAGAAGCTAATTTAGTCTTGTATGGATCATTTCAAACCTCCTTCAATTCTTTTTGGACGCCCAATGCCCTCCTTGTTATTGCATTTTCGTTTTTGCTTTCATTGCTATTAGAAAATTAGTTTACTTGACACCCAAAAAATCTTTGTTTGTCTTTTCTCTTCCCTAACTTTTTTCACAACTCAGATATGCATAACTTCTTTGTTGATCTATAACCTAAGATTTACTTCAAATATATGTGCACTAATATACTCGAGGTTTTATAAATTTAAAATTTGAAGGTCCTAAACGAAAAAGGGCGCATCGATATGTATTAAGTACTCATGGGAACACTTTTCAAATCACAACATGATAATTTAAGTCATGATAAAATGTTCTATTAGATAGGGAACCAAGTCAAAGCATTCTTCAGCCAAGACAAGAACATAAATGCGTGAGATCAAAGAATGGCTTTCCTTAATTTCAAGTTTACTAAATGCTTCACATAACCACATGCTAGCATAATGATCCAAATTCACGAGACAAATTCTTTACAAGAAAAAAATGCCTTAGCTCTAAAATGAAAATCAATGAAATCCTAAATGACTCATGACTCAATCATATCAATGCGAATACAACTAGATGTTTTATTTTTGTGAAAATATTTCAAAATTTTATGTGTTGGGGTAAAAATCCCCCTCGACGAAATCAATAGTCTAATTCACACTAAGGAATCAGACACATCTATGTTTCGTACAAGCAATGCTTCGTATGAATGAATTTCACATGGACAACACTTGGGTCAATACATTTTGTGTAAAACATACGAAACCGCGTAGCCAACCTTCCTAGCAATCAAACTGCTCATATGGATCACTCATACATGCATATCACTCGACATAATCTACGGTTAAGCTCAGATGCTCAGACAACCTGCTTGAACAATCCAAGCGAAACAATCTGCTCGAACGTTCCCAGCAGGACAGTCTGCTCGGAAAATTCGAGAAGGACAGTTTGCTCGGAAAATCCGAGCAGGACAGTCTGCATGGAAAATCCGAGCAAGCAAGGCTGCTCGGAAAAGTCCAAGCAGACCAAGCTGCTCGGATAATCCAAGGAGGCAAAGCTGCCCGAAAAATCTCAGCAGGACACATTCCTCAAAACTACGAGAAGGACACATTCTTTAGAAGTCCGAGGAAAACACATCCATCGGAGGTTCCAAGCAGAACACATTCATCGAAAGTTCCAAGCAGAACACATTCCTTAGAAGTTCCGAGATGAACACATTCCTAGGAAGTTTCGAGCTGAGTTCCGAGCCGGACACATTACTTGGACCAACTTCTAGGACACTTGTCCATATCTTCCTCTGAATGTGTGACAAGCCGCAAATTCATAACAATAACTTACACATACTCAAACGACTAGCAATTGGCAGAATTACAGGATATGTTATACAAAATATAGACATGGGCCAAACTCACAAGGTCTTGAGGCGTGCCGTGATAGCTACCATGGAGGCTAAGGTTCTGCGTTGAACACATAAAATATCTATACAAAGATGATCCAGAACTAGGAGAAGCTTACCAAACATCTGGGAAAGGAGCATTCGGATCATACTACATTCAAGATGGGTTTCTATTCCAAGACAAGAGGATGTGTATCCCCCAGTGCTCAATGTGTGAACTACTTCTTAAGGAAGCACATGGAGGTGGTCTTATAGGGAACTTTGGAGTGGACAAGACACTAGTTGTGGTGGTCGATCACTTCTTATGGCCTCATCTCAAGAAATATATGGAGAGGCATTGTGAAAGATGTGTAACATGTCACAAAGGCAAATCCATGTTACATGCTCATTGTCCTTATCTACCTTTACCTATTCCTAACGCACCATGGGTGGATATTTCTATGGATTTCGTGCTAGGTTTGCCTAAAACCAAACACAAAACTATGTATTTATTGTTGTGGATTGATCCTTGAAGATGGCCCACTTCATTCCATGTGACAAATCCAATGACTCCACACAATTTGCAGACTTATTCTTCAAGGAAGTGGTTCACTTACATGGGATACCAAGGACCATAGTATCTGACCGTGACACAAAGTTCTTGAGTCATTTCTGGAAAACCTCGTGGAGAAAGCTCGGGACAAAACTTCTATTCTCCACAGCTTGTCATCCTCAAACGGATGGTCAAACAAGAGTGGTAAACCGTACCTTATCTACCTTTCTTAGGGTCACTCTTGGTAGAAACTTAAAAACATGGTTAGAGTGTTTGCCATTCATTGGGTTTGCATATAACCATGCTACACGTTCTGCTACTAAGATGTCTCCATTTGAAATTGTGTGTGGTTTTAGCCCACTAACACCTCTTGATCTGTCTCCAATTCCCCAAGTTGAGCAAGTTAATTTAGATGGTCTCAGGAAAGGAGAGTTTGTGAAGAAGCTACACCAGAAAGCAAGAGATAACATCCTCAAGAAGACTAGAGAATACAAGAGGCGAGTAGATAAGGGCAGCAAGGAGTTAGTATTTGAACCAGGAGAGTGGGTGTGGCTTCACATGAGGCCTGGGAGGTTTCCACAGAAAAGAAGCTCGAATGTGGCACCTAGGGGAGACGGCCCCTTCAAAGTTCTAGAACGGATCAACAACAATGCCTACAAACTAGAATTTCTTGTTGAGTTTAATATTTCACATAGTTTCAATATTTCTGATTTATCTACTTATGATGCAAATGATCCAGTTTTGAGAACAAAACCTTTTGAAGAGGGTGGGAATGATGAGGACATCCAGCCAAGTACTGATCCACAGACCATACATGAGGTCAAGGAAGCTCCAATGACTCGTTCTAGGACAAGGAGACTCAGGGAAGGATTCAACACAACAATAGAGAACCTCCTAAACTCAATGGAACTTGGAGAATACTTCAAAAATGAGGCCAAGAAGCAAGAAACATCAGAAGACACCAATCTAGGCGATTTGGACATCATAGAAGGTTTTGACCGTTTGAGCACCAAGTAATCTCAACCACCATCCGACCAAGGTATATATATTCACTTGACAGGTGATGGGGTTCAGAACACAAAGAATCAAGCGAAGATCACACTTGAGCTGCAATATGTCACAAAGCAATCCATGTGACCGAGAGAGCCAAAACGGAGCATGAGGAAGACTAGGAGGGATTCCACAAAGAAGCTGAAGAACTCATCTATTTTGACTTCAACGAATATCACGAGGAAGGATTCATCAGGAGTTTCAAGCAGATTGGACCTGGACAAGCATCAACCTCCTCATCCTTCAAACTGCATCAACCGAGCCAAAACCAGGTATTTTCAATTTATATGATCAATGCAGGTACTTTTGACCCTCCCAACGGTCCATGAAGCTTCAACAAACATAAAATAAGTCGAAATTATCTTAGTCTTTCTTTTATTTTCTATTTTAAGGAACTTTCCTTATTTGGAGTCTATTGCACGCTTTGTTGTTTCTTTTCACAAGTCTTGTTGTTTTTGAGTCTTTTTGCTGTTTTTCTTTTGACCTAAGGGCCTTAGCTGACGATCCCTATATGAGGTTCCCCTGCAGCTGTTGTATTCTTTCACCTTTTGACATATCAATAAAATAACGCAGTTCAACCTTGGGAGCAGCCAAAGCCTTTTCTGAGTTTTTGCTTGTGTTCTTTGTGGGTGATTCACAAGGAGGACGAGTGTTTGTGCAGTATCATAGAATTTTTCATCATCTCTATGGTGGCTTCGATCCACCAGCATTACCATCACTTGATTCAACAAGAGAGAGCGTCAAATCCAGCCTGTTCAACCCCATCTCTTATACACGACCATACCTTGAAGAACAAGAGAGAGCGTCATAACCGGCTTGTTTCTTTCATCAACCATCCTGTGAGGCTCCTGCTTTGAGTCTTACATGTATGGACACCGCCGATTGTCGCAGAATGAGAATTAAGCTCGTGGCAAAACTTGTGGCTGGAGAGCTCGGCAACGCGGTAAGCGTTAAATAATTTGACGAGAATGAAACCAAAGACCGACCATATGAGGCAAATGGAAGCAACGAGCCAAATCAAGACGACCAAGAATGAACCCCTTGAGAAGGACGAATAGAAACTAGCCATAACAAGAGGAAGAGAAGAAACGATGAAGATCCTAAAGCAAACAATCGACAAAGGATAAACATGATCATTGAAGGATCATAATACCGCTGAGGCACGATATCTCCGATCAATGCTTATCTGAGACAAGCATGGAAGATCAATGGTTATCATAGACAATCGAGATAAGCATCCACTATCAGGGATGTGGTAGATCCCGAACAACGCAATAACGTTCGAGGATAGTCAAATCATAGAAACCGATCGAGCGCACAACGATCCACTTGTCATCAAGATAACCATCGGAGATCGTGACGTAGCAGGAATCCTAGTCGATACAGGAAGTTCCGCTGACGCTATTTTATCGGAAACTCAATGGAAAGTTGACATAAGCTTGTATCAAGTATCGCCTTACCCGACATTATCTTCAGGGTTCGCTGGAGACGTAACAATAACTCTAGGAACGATTAAGTTTCTAGTGCAAGCTGAAGGGGTAATCAGGGTCGTCGAGTTCTTGGTAATCGACTTTCCGGAAAATCTACAGCGCGATCGTAGGGAATCTGTGGATAAACTCCATGAGAGCCGTTTTGTCAACCAATCCTCTCTGCCTAAATTTTCGGACACTTGGTGGAGTCAAGGACAGTCCACTCCAAACTACCCCCAGAACAAACAATGAATGCAATCAACGGGCAAATGAATCCGAAAGAGTCTACCGATCTCATCAAATAAACATTCACAGTCATCGTTTCTTTGAAGGAGATTTGCTCTTATAAAAATTATGGCACCCACCGATGGCAAACAAACTA
Source organism: Orychophragmus violaceus (assembly GCA_030180135.1). NCBI lineage: Eukaryota > Viridiplantae > Streptophyta > Magnoliopsida > Brassicales > Brassicaceae > Orychophragmus > Orychophragmus violaceus. The sequence continues at coordinate 44,937,396 of CM058233.1, forward strand.
AGGTTAGACTGGGACGGACCATACAAAATCACAAAAGGATTCATCCTAGATTGTACGAACTCGTCAACGTGGACAACGTCAGAATGCAAAGAAGTTGGAACGTGACACATCTAACGAAATACTACTAAGCCAAGACTTCCGAACGTCTAATTTTTTTTAAATTCAACTTGAACTACGAGACGGCTTGATCCACGAAATGGGTACGTAGGTAGAAATTGTTTTGATAGGTTCAGCTATTCCCCCTCTCAAAAGGGGGGGGGGGGAGGGAGAGTGGGTCCGCATAAATCTATACTTCCGCATCGGAAATTTTGAAATTTTCAAAACCCGAGTAGAGACTCAAATGAAACCTTCTTGGAGATTACCAATAGACATCTCGCAACGAGAATTGATCCCATCCTACTCAACAAGTCCATACTCTAACACATTCAGACAAGTGCTCGGATCAACGCTCTGACATGCTCAGCCAAATCTATGCTTTAAGATCTCACTCGGAATACTAGAATCTGGATGCAGCGCTCTGTGCTTGGACAAAGCGGTTAGGATGTACTATCATCGGACGGCCGCTCTCTGATCGACGACAAACTAGTCTCTTAGCGACAGAGATTCGTTTAAACCATTTTGTGATCTGCTTGGCATCAAACCATGTTACTCGGCTAGCGACAAAACTTGCTTACCTACTCATTTAGATGACTTCAAGACAAGCTCAGGCGACACACTCGTCGGCTCGCCAGAAGACCCATTCACACCAGTGAATGACTGCTCGGAAATCTCCATGCACTCAACCTATGAAAATTTTCATTTGGGATTTCCTCAAGAAATACAACTCGCCAGATCGCAATCAAGTAGCTCAATACCTCTGCGAACATTATTGTCATCGATAATACGCTTGGAATTGTCCGGTAAACAACAACAATTTTCTTTTTATTTTCATTATATTAATTAATCTTCAAAGTGAATTCGGAATTCGAATTCCGCAGTGTAACTAACAAACTCGATTCATCAATCATTCCGCTAACATATCGTCCCAAGTCACTTTTTATGCTTTTATATTTTCTAAGTTTTCTCTTTTTCGGACAATCACGTCCTTTACGGATGATAACCAATACATCATATATCGATGATTGTTCTTATACATCTTAACAAACTTTAAATCGCTCAATATAATTTCCGACCTAGTATACCTTGGTCTAATGTCCGCTACATATATCCAAGCTGATATTCATTCATAGTTTACTATTAGCCTCGCTTGCCTCCAAACTCGAGTAACTCAAAACCCCGTTAAACGCTTCTAAGCACACTGGTCTTAATCATCATGGGTCCATAAGTAGAGTATATCTCGCCAACCTTCAAACCCAAAACTTAACTCGAGACCCATTTAAACGCTTCTAAGCGCACTAGTCTTGATCATCCTGGGTCCATAAGTCGAGTATATCTCCCCAACCTTTCAACTTAAAACTTAACTCGAAGCCCAGTTAAACGCTTCTAAGCACACTTAACTTCAACCTCGTGCATAAGCGCATTGAACCTGTAGTCCGATAAACCTTCGAATATCTCAACTGATGTCTCATCTACATGACCTATTTAATGAGTTTAGTAATGTTGTTTTCAAATATTATTGTGAGAGTCGGAACTTTCACAGTCGATTCTCGTAGGGTTTATAATTTAGGGAATAGAAGATTCTAAGTAAACAACACGAAAAGAGATCTGAAGAATAATTTTATTGATTTTTTGACAGAAAAGAGAGTACAAAAAGCGTAAGAGCAAAAAAAAATTGTAAGTATTTCTTCTAGGGATTTCAGCGTGTCTTGATCGTAGGATGTATCTTGTCTTTTATAGTCGCGGCAAGTCGGTTCGAAAGAGATTCACCCGCAAGATTTTTGTTGCTCTTCCTCTTATCGAATCTTCCATTTTTGTATCTTTTATACGAAACGTTATTTATACGAAACCTCATTTATATGAAACGTTATGCATACGAAAGATAGTTATTTTGGATCACTTGGACCATCTTCGACTATTGAGTTGGTCGAGTGGGATTTCGACCACAACAGAAGGCCCCCAGCTTGTCAGAATCGAATGTGATGATGGCGATTTATAAATAGTAGATCATAAAGGCTCAGTTCGCCGAGAAAGATTGGTCGCGGGAATGACGAGCAAGATGTACCGATCGGAGATGAAAAAGCTCCGAGCAGGATCCGTCATGATTTTCGAGCATAACAGACGCATCGATTAACCATGCATGTTTTGCGTTGAGCTAGGTGTACGTCACATATATTTGTTTTCGGGATGATCGTGCACTTTTCTTGGCTTCAAGCGATATTGTTCTGCTTTGGCTCGACTATTATATCTGACCGGATGGATTAGTGTTGAACTGGTTTTGAATCATTGTCTACAAGCCGATATGCGCATGCTTTGTCGAGCATATTATTAATTGTGCGCATTGCGAGTCCATTTGTATATTGGTCGTTCAAGTAGTTGGTCATGCTTGGATTTTTAAGTTCGGAGGCGATTCTGCAGTTTAACTTGATAGTCGTTTCGCCGAAAAATTTGCCTAAGTATTTCGATGAAGTTCTTGTGCCGCATAGCTGTAAAGGATCAATTTAGCATTTGTCCGGGTAAGATATCAATGATATTTAAAGCCATGCGTAATAATGATCAGGCTAAGCATGATTAGCCTATGCATACTCATGCTAAGATAATCATGTGTAATAATGATTAAGATTTCATGCCTTGGAAAATCTAGAAGTACTCCCCTTCTTTCACTGATTTCTTCACACCTTCACTTCTGTCAACTACTCCCCTTGGAAAAATCTATTTGTACTTCTCTGACTAGTTTTCAGTTTCTGTTTTTGCTTGAGGTTTTCCTTCGTTCTTGAACTTTTTTTTGGTGGAATTTATAGCTTTTGATCTTCCAAGGTTTTTTTTACTGTTTTACGGTGTTTACCTTTTAGGAAAGTGGAGAAAGCAAGGATAATGTCTCTTCCAATGTCCCAACGCGAAATAACAAAAGTCAAGAGAAGGGCAGCAGAAGAACAGAGACCAACAGAAGAGGGACGAGCAGCTGGTGCATTTGGAAAAAGCCACATGAATGGGCAGGATCCGGCGCTTGGTGAAAGTGTTTTTTTGGTTGCGGACAGAGTAGAAACCAGCCAAAGCGTGGCCACTCCTCAGGCACCTTAGGGACCGATCATAGGGTTAGCGGCCCAGGACCTGGTACCTAAACAGAAGCGGAACCGGGTTAAAAATACATGTGGCAGCGACGCCGAAATGCCTCACCTTGATTCGGAGCCGACCTAGTGTGACCCGAGCGAGGGTGGTCCCATATAGGCTAAGGCCTCTGAAGTAGCGAGGTTCTGCGCGGATGTGCGGAATCCGACCGATGAACCTATTAGATACAAGCACATGGTCTACGGTAGTTCGTCTACCAGTACTGGCCAATATTTATTGAAGGTTAACACATCATTTTCTCGAGTTGTTGGAATCTTTCTTTACGACTTAAATGGTCTAACTATTAATTTTCTTCCTGTTGCAGGAATGTGCATCGGTCAATAGACAAGCTGATGAGTATGAGAAAGAGATCCTTGGGGCCTAGAAGTTGCTTCACATGCATTCCATCGATAATCAGAGGTTGGAAAGTTCAATTTCCGAGCTGAGAACTGTATTCAAGGAGAAGAATTCCGAATTCGAGGCGGCGCGGAGGTTGCTTGACATCGAGAGGGCGCAAGCCTTCGTTGAAGCTGAAGCTTTGAAAGTTCAGCTTGCAAAAAAAGACTTCTCGTGAAGCGGCCTTGAAAGAGGCTACCAAGAAAAGACAGAAAGGGATGTTCGAGAAAACTGCATCCCGTCTCGCTAAAATTCGCAAAAATTTTTCCAAGATGCGGAAGGCTACGAGAAAGGAAGGCCATTACCTCGAGACAAAGAGAAAACCTCAAGATGATTTCTGCGCTGAAGGTACGAAACCTTCCCGCATTTGGAGGTGAGGAGGAGATGTTATGGCTGAAGAAAGATAGACTTGAGGAGAGCGATGTCCTTAAATACAATAAGCTTATGAAAAAAGATGATGGTTACTTAGTTCTCTCCCCCTTTCAGGTGACCCTGCTGGCTCATTGCAATGGGATACATCACTTCAAGATGAAGCGGCGTCAGTTGGTGTGACCGATGCTTATGTTTCTAATATCTGAGTGTTGGGGTTGTCGGCTTTCCCTATTTTCGAGTCATCACTTTATATTATGAATGTTGCTAAACATTTTACTTTTATTTTTTCTATGAATAGGGTGTTTTGCTTTTATTTTCCAAATCTCGAATGTTCAAAATTACGTCGTTGGTCTTCTATTGTTGTTCCAATTTCAGATCATGCAAGCGGTTGGAAGGCGTCCGAAGCCGCACAGGTTTGACTATTAAGGCGAACAAGTCTAATCGGGGATCACAAAACAGACCTGATCAAAGACTGCTGGGCAGATCTGGTCGTGGACTGCCGACCAGACCCTGTCGTAGTTTTGCCGAGCAGTCTGAGCAGATTGAGTTGCAGAGCATATCTGATTGCGGAATGTCAAACAGATTCGGTCATCGACGACCGAGTAGACCTGGTCAAAGGTTTGCCGAGGAGTCCGTGCAGTTCGAGTTGTCGAGCAGATCTGATTGCGGAATACCGAGCAGATTCAGTCGTGTACTGCCAAGAAGAACGAGCAGATCGAGTTTTTGATCAAACCACGAGCTGAGGAGAAGGCTGTCCGCCAAACAGAATTCGTCATGTAGAAGACCGAGAAGCTCGAGTCCCGTGGAAGGCCGAGCAGCTTTGGAAGGCAAGTTTTCCGAACAATATTTGTTGCACGGAAGGCCTAGCAGGACTTGGAGTCGGCCAAGCTGTTTGTGTGGCAAACCCTCCATGCTCCATACGGAATTGTCGAGCAGTCCACGGTATGTCAAGCTGTTTGTGGCTCGACAATTGTTGATCCAAAAATCGTGGATTTATGTCCACAATCTCGTATTGTATCTTGCGGTTGTTCAATTACCTTGATCGTGGGAGTTAAATGTTTTGTGAAAGATCGTAAATTGTCGAGCATGATAAACTAAACCTATCAGTCCCATCCGTGAACATCCAAGCAGTCTGAGCGGGATTATGTCGCGGCTAAGCCTTTTGCGCAGTTTCGTCTGAACTATCCTAGTAGGTTTTGTTCCGTATGAGAAACTATTCGAGCAGTTTTGTATATTTTATAAAAAAAAACATATAGTTATAAGAAATTCTGTTCCCATGAAATGTATAATTTTTGTTTCTAAATCGGATTTTAGTTCCTAGACAATATTGTTTGAGACGACTGTGCTTGTGAGCGTTTCGAGTCATATTACGATCATAAAGGTTGTCGAGGTATACTCGACTTACGGACATGTTTTGGTAATGAAATGATGCTTAAGATCATCGTGCTTAAAAAGCGTATTGCCGGGTATCGAGTTAAGTTCTGAGTTTGAAGGTTAGTGAGATATACTCGACTTACACACCTATTTCGGTAATGAGATGATGCATAAGATCATTGAGATATACTCGACTGTCAGGCTTATTTTGGTATTGAGACGATGATTAAGATCAGCGTGCTTAGAAACGCTTTATTGGTTTTTGAGTTATGTTTTGAGTTCAAATGTTAGCGAGATATACTCGACTTGGACCTATTTTGTCAATAAAACGATGACTAAGACCAGCGTACTTAGAAACGTTTTACTGGGTTTCAAGTTATACTCTATTTTTAAGGTTAGCGAGGTTTACTCGACCTATGGACCCGTTTTGGTAATAAACTATAGGTGAATACCAGCTTGTATATACCTAGTAGATATTAGACCAATGTATACTCCGTCAGTATTTTTATAGCGGGCTTTTAGGTCTTTGAAAATGTATAAATATCGTCGTCCATATAGGATGCTTCGGTTATTGTTCGTGATTGTTTGTCTGTTGTGTCCAGCAATAGACGAGAAACAAAACGCTGAGAAAAATGTAAGTGTAGTAACTTTGATTTGAAGAAATATTGTAGTGGAATGATCGATGAATCAAGTTTCTCGCGGGAATGTCAAACAATGGGAAATATATGAAGATTGCCCAGAAGTCTCCAGGCGCATTGATGGTTCTTTGAGCAGGCCAAGGATCATTTTGCTGAGAAAGTCGATTATGTCTGAGCAGGATATGCTGTTTGAGTAATGGGCTTGCCGAGCATACCGTATGGCAGTCCGTCCAAGAGCTGAAAGCCAAGCAGGGTCCTCTATCTGCGCACTAGGAAGGATTTCCGAGAAATATATGTCGCGGTCTGACTCGCCGCCGAGCTGGTCCGTATGACGAGATGCCGAGCAGGTGAGATGCGACCTCATTGAGCAGTCCATAATTCTAAGCAGAATTGAGGAAGTATAAATATATACGGACCCACTCCCCCTTTTGTAGAGGGGGACAACTGAACCGATCTGAATATTGGGTGCATGCGTACCCCTTTCAGGGATCAAGCCATCCCGTAGTTCAAGTTATTTTCTCGTGTATTTATTTTTTAACGTTCGAAAGTATCGGCTTAGTGATAGCAATTCTTCAGATGCATTGCTTTCCAACTCCTTGGACTCTCGACGTTGTCCATGTTGGTTAATTCATATCCTCCAAGACGAACTACTTTCGTAACTCTTTATGGTCTTTCCCAGTTCGCTCCCGTCTACATTTTTTTCTGCGGTGTTCTGAAATACTTTTCATAGGACTAGGTCATCTTCATAGAACCTTTGGCTGCACACGTTTGAGTTGTCTATTTGGCAGTTGCTTGTTGGTAGTTTTGGATGCGGGCCAATGCATGATCGCGTCGTTCGTTGATTAGGTCTAGTTCATCAAGAAGCATTAGATGATTAAGTTCTTCTTGTCATGGAACCAGTCTGTGGCGTACCCCCGTAATTCGACCTCGGCTGGAATTACGCATTCCGTTCCATATACGAGTGTGAATGGTGTTTCAAAAAATGCTCATCGGGTATTTTACGATAGGTGTCCATCCCTACCACACAATACTTTGTGACACATTTCCCTGAGTGGGAAATGTGACTGCTTGGTCTAGTGCATGGACGTATACGGGGAAACATCGTCCCCGTATATTGTTGCACTGTATTGGACATGTTTCTTAAACCGTCACGCCATCGCTACAGTCCACTTGTACTGATTCCAACCCGTACTGATCTTAATAATCCAACCACACTAATCCAGATCATTATCCTGATTAATCAGTCTTGATAATTCCTGACTTGCGACTGTACAATAATGCATGTTCCCGTCCCGACGTTTAAGCCGTTCCACACGTCAAATCTTGTATCTTTCATAACTTTCTACGCCTTAAGTCGTTTTAGTTCCCGTTTTTACCTATCTCCATATTTTTAAATCCTTTATCACTTTAAAGTTATTACTGAACATCCCCACTTTCCTGGTTTCGACGTCCCGAGATGGCCGTTGTTGAGTGTTTCGCCACATCTCTCCATTTCTCCTTGAAGTTATCATTCGGCCGTTCCGTCTTGTTTGTTTATCTGGCTGTCCATATCTATTCACTAGTCGGGTTACTAAAAAAACTCGCCTTGTCTGGGATCCGGAAGTCCGTCACAAAGCCTCGAGACGGTGTGGGATGGTAACAAGACAACTCGGCTGACTGGAACTCCTGTGAAGTACTTGTAACCAAATTTTTACTGGTTTGTCCGTGATACACAATGTGTAGTGTCTCTAGAAAGTTGTGAAAGGTCATATAAGCCATCGATAACTTGTATCTCTCTGGTAAGGTCTACTATGGCGCCTTGCAGGATATATGCGATGATGCCTCCATTAGTAGTGGAAATGAGAGTACAGTATGAATCACCAACAACATGCTTAACCTCTCCTATAATCATAGAAAGTACACTAGAAATCAAGAAGGTCTGAATTCTGGTATGAAGGGAGACTGGAGGTTGAAAAAGCTCAGGATATAGTACGCCGGCTTGAACGGTCCTAGAGAAGAGTGAATTCGCTAAAAGGCGATGCACTAGGCGGAATTCCGGATGAGTAATTAAGATGCAATTTGATCCCTCTCGATCATAGTAACCTTTTCCCATAATGAGATATAAAGCATCGTCGGGTCATACATTATGTCGGTCTCGTGATGGTACTCTAATCTGAGAGTATCGCAAAGCCGCGAAATAGATAGTGCATAGGAAATCCCTTCAATAGATAATGAGAGGATGTCATCCTAAGCATAAGAGTGTCTCCCTCCTGTGTAGGAGAGTGTGGCATATGCAAATAACTCTTGGAATATATCCATGTAGGCCGACTGTTGTAGCTTAATGTATTCTCGAAGCTTGAGTGATTCTAATTATTAAAGTACATCCTCGGTATTGCCAAGAGCAATAAGAGCGGTGTAGTCAATCCGTTAGGTCGGCCTGAACATCATTTTTTTGTAGATGGTTCAGCTATTTGACGTCAGGGTTCATGCACTTCCCAACAAATCGGAATGCTCGTCGAACTGGTGGTGGTGGCGGCGGCGGCTCACATGGAGGTGCTGGGACATTGTATATCGCAAATGGTTTCTCAGAGCTCGCTGATAGAAAACATGAAGTGGGACATCATCTGCTAACGATGAATCATCACCCTCACAAGAAGATTGGCCTTGTTCAACTCGGGCACTCTTCTTGGAACGGATTTGACGCATGCATGAATGGCCATAACCTACGAAACAAAATAAAATATTGGGCAAATATATGAATATGGTGCAAGAGAGAAATTTCAAAACGTTTGGATACATGCCACAAGTATCTAAAAACTCAATCTAAATGCATATGACTTGTCTTAGTGAAGAAATTAGAATGGTGATAGTTCAAGTTCAATTTTCATATTCAAAGATACATCACATAAGAGACTTTCCAAAAACTCATTTTGATGATAATTCTTATGCTAAATTACTTAAGTAGATATACCTATCAGTAAATGCTCAAACAATGCTAATGTATGCTATGACAAAGTCCAAATTCGTTTTTCAAGAGAGTTGAAATTTTCAAAATCCAAAAATCTCAATTCCGTGTCAAATAGGCTAAAGTTTGCTTCATAAACATCCTATTAGCTCAATACGAAACTATATTGTATTTCGTAACCATACTAGAGTTTCATAAGTGCAACTCTATGAATTCCCAAAACTTGGTTCTCTTGAAATTGTTGGGAATTAGAGAAATACCTTGATTGAGAGGGTGAACGAGATGTGGATATGAAATCCTCTTTGAAAATGAGTGAGATTGGGCCAAAAGATTTTTTTTTTAGGTTTAAGTTTGGAAAATCTAGGTTTTCGCCCAAGAGTCTCCAATCACTTCGGGAGAGAAGAGTAAGAAGAGTGTTGATCTTTAAAAGTCATTTTGGTTTATGAAATGGTGTTTTTATAACAAAAGTGAGTATTCTTCAATTAAAAAAAAAAACTGTTTAGAACTTACTTCTTCTCGGACCGTAAAACAATTTAATTTTCAATAATGGTTTGGGATGGTAACAAGAAAATTCGTTGACTCCAACTCCTGTGAAGTACTTGTAACCAAATTGGTACTGGTCTCTCCGTGTTCCACAAAGTGTAGTGTCTCTAGACAGTTGTTATAGGTCATACCAGCACTCAGTAACTGGTATCTCTCAGGTAAGGTTTAGTTCGGCGACTTGCAAGATAAAGTGATGATGCCTCTGTAAGTAGTGGAAATGGGAGTACAATAGGAAGCGGCAGCATCATGCTTAACATCTCCTATGATCCTAGCAAGGACATTAGAAAATGAAGCAGGTTTGAAGTCTGGTACGAAGGGAGACTGAAGTATGAAAAGCAATTAATAGAAGCGGTTATGATGCAAACCCTAGCAAACGCTAACATAACACTTTTTATTTTGATTTTCTGATGAAACCTAAGAAAAGAAATAAAAACCTAAGCTTCCTAAAACCAAGGCCAGGAAATGAAACAATGTAAAACAAAGTAAACAAATCGAGGCAAACAAGCAAAGCGAGACGATTCGATAAAACCCTAGAGAGAGAATCACAAGACCGTGAGCTAAACAAGCACAACCTAGCAATTTTTTTTTGTTTTATGATGAGACACTACACAGGAGTAAATAAACGAACTAGAGCTATTTTTATGGGTTTCAATTTTAGGATGCAAACAAGAAACAAAAGAAAAACAACAAATGATTTTTATTATTTTTTGGGTTAATAAGATGTAAAAAAGACATAAACAAAAACAGAATGCAATGGAACAAAGTAGTGGATAGAAACAACATGAGGTCGCAGCTTTTGAATATATGATACGAGATAAGATCCAAGGAGGGTCTTATATACGATATGGCTGATGGGACAAAAAGCTGGCCGATGGGCGCTCTCTCTTTGGACTGAGGGCGGTTTTGTGGACGGTGGATATCAGGAACTGTCCAAGGGTGCTCTTTGCATGGACAAGTGGATGGTCGGTGGAGTTGATTCAGTAACAAGGTGGCTCTGCTCAAGACAAGGGGAAACCTCATGAGTGTCGAAAAAGATAACCTGCGGCCATGGGCTTTAGACAAGAGAAAATCTTTCTAGGTTTAATTTAATAAAAGACTTGAGACTTTACAAATGAATACAATGTGGTTTATAGATCTGAGTCTCTTATGTAAGCCTCGTGGTGAAGCTCACAAAGCTCGGTTAGGTGGCACAAAGAGCTGGTCTGAAGACCCACTCTCCTTGGACCGTCGGATTGGTGGGCAGACGATGGGGATTTGCAGCTGGCCTGAAGGTTCTCTCTGAATGGGCTGGTGGGTGGATTTATGGTCAACACGAGCTAGGAACATAAAGTAACAAGCAAGCTAGAAATCGGCGCCGTCAAAGTGTAGAACACTTGGGGTTTATTTTCTTAAATTAAATCTTAACTTCTATAAATGAATATAAGGTGGCTACATAGCCTTTTTTTTTTTAAAGGTAAAAATAAATGAAATGTCGTTTGAAGAAAAGAAAAGGAAGAAGAATGGGCATTAAAAATCTTAGTATGGAAAACCACATGGGATAAAACCATACTAAGGGTAAAACAGTATACTCTTGGCCCAAATAGTGTTTAAATATGCCTCCTGGTAGCCAGGTATAAGTGTGAAGTGCCTAAAATCCGTGAGATTCCAAATAACGAAAGTCTACCATTGGGTTAGAAAGTGAATAACTTTTCCATCCGAACTGGGATTAGCATGATTTCAACTCTCCAGGTGTCCCTGATGAGTCATGGTTCCAAAAAAGTTATTTTGTTGCTTGATTCATCCCGGTCCATTCTGATATTCCCAATAACCGGTAGTTGGTCTGAAGTGGGTTCCTTGGAAATTTTATGTATTGTAACTTGTATAAATTACTTATATGAAAAGATATTTAATAAACTCGATTTCTTGATGATCTCCTGATGGGTTACATTTTTGGAACAAGTTGATTTGTTGCTTAACTACTCTTGGTTGCAAGTTGCTTCTCTCAAAAGGCATGAACCATCTGGAAGAAATCTCCTCTGGACTGCTTGGGAAATGATGACTTGATGCCCTCATCAGACTCTCCCTCATGAAAAGGTTTCGACCTCGAATTGATGGATTTGGGGCTTGGTTTCATCGAAATGATGACTTGATGGCATCAAGTGGCTTTCGTTTGAGCATGTAGGATAGTAATATTCCTCTGTTCTTTCCTGGTATTTTGTTGTTCCATTTAAGCTGATGAATTCTTTTCTCTCCATGGGTAGCCTCAGTTATGATTTTTGTTGATGTATTAGCTCCTTGCGTAAGTTGAACTCCATTGCCATATGCTTCTTGTCTAACACTCTCAGTGTACTTGCTTGGATCTATTGGGTTCTCCTTGATTTTAGATTGGGGATCCTTCTTCTCATATTATGTATTTGCATTAATTTCAAAACTCTTGGCAAGAAACAAGTGTGTAATAGCAGTCATGGAATCATAAGCTTGTAAAATAGTTTCAGTCTGGACCAGTGCATTGATATGTGTTTTATCTATCTCTTGTGTGACGTTGTTTGGCTCCTTTGAGCTGGAATTCAGTTCCTCTAATAAACCTAGATGACATTCAAACTCTTCTGGTCTTAAAGAGATATTATATCCCTTGAATCATTAAGAACAATTTTAAGCACATGGATACTTAGCTGGTTAGGATCCATAGATGACATGTTGTGCTGGTCTTGCACTGATTGTAGATCATGGGTCGTGTTATTAGAGCTTACTTCCTCAGCTATTTTCTCCCTGATTTCATCTAGACCTGAATCAAAATCCTTGGGCAAGAGCAAGCATATGACACAAGAATTTGAAATGTCTGAACTTGATTGAGCCTGATGGTCTCCTAACTTTGAATTCAATATCTATCCTAATGATGTTTGTTTTACTACTAATCTATCAGGACATTTTTTTTAGGAAACGTCTTCTCTTATGGTGTCTATAGCACGTTCATTCTCTTAAATCGATAGAGTTGGAAGATTTACATTGAAATGTTCTGCCTCGTGGGTCAGGTAGAAGTGGGAAGACAGAATTTTGTTGGACCTCCCTTGTTCGTACAGATTTGTGAACCTTTGCTTGACTTGTCAAAGTGCTGGAAAACACTCTCTTGAACTCAGGACGTTGGGCAGACTTGTGATTACAAGCAGGCTGCAAGTTTGGTGTGAGCTTCATTCTCCTTGGTGATATGTGGTAAGTGGCCTTGTTAGTAATGTGTCGGTTGGTTCTATGCTTCTTCACAAACTCTCTGTAAATTCTTGCTTTGAGCTCTTCCCAATATAATACATGATTGTTATAGAAGCTTGGATTACACTCTCTTTGCCACCATTTGTATGCATCTCCAGTGAGTGCATCAACAACATATGATAGATTTTGATCTTTGGGGATTTGGTTTTATCGCAGCCATTTCTTCACATTGCTTTCCCACCTTAGATATACCTCAGGGTCTTTGATTGCACCTGAAAACACTAAGGTGTTAGATGTGTGAACATATCCCATCTTAGCTGGTTGTCTTGAACCGGTTGAAGTTGAGCGATTTGGCACTCAGTTTGTGAGTACTCCATAGTTGTTGGATGTCTTCTCACGCCTGGGAGGGTTGTAATACTCATAGGAATCCTTTTCATTTTCTTCTCAATACTCATCCTCAAGAAAGTTTGTATATGGATTACACCAAGTGATTGCTGCCTGAGGTAAGTTTGTGTATGGCTCGGAATTGTATGGATTGGAGGGGTCTTGTGGCTCTGGCTCAAAATATTCCTCAGCAGGTTCATATCCATAATCAGAGCTTGAATAATCACCTTCTGGCCATGGTGGTGATTGGTAATCAACCTCATCATCAGAAAAGGTAAGACTTCCTCCTTTTTGACTCCATGGTTCTTCTTTGGTTAGATAAGGTTCTTCTACTTCCATGGGATCCTCCATTGTTTTTCGGATGCTTTAAATATGTATTCCTTACACGAAAAAGAAGAAGAAGAAAATGTGAAAAAAAATTGTGTCTTAAAATAAATGGAATATAATTTATAGAAAAACAAGAAAGAATGGAAAATACAAATAATAAGCAGTTTTCCTATTTGCTAAAATTGGCCAATTTCTACTATGCCTATTTCTTTTATTTTGACTTTTTAGAATGCAAACTAAATGGATATATGCAGAATCATCTAAGCAACCTAACAACAATGATGCAAAACCCAAAATAAAACAAGAAAACACAGTCGAAAGCACTAAACCCTAACTCTCGAATGTTATGCAACCTATGATCTAAATGCTCTTTCTTTTTGGTTTCTTTTTTTTTAAACAACTTAGGCAATGACTAATGGGAGCTAGTTTACAGAAAAAGGACCAGACGATATGGATACAGTAAAACATGATGGAACAATACGCAATCAAGCTTTCAATAAAATCGGATGCAAGAAACCCTAATTTGCGGCCGATTTGCAAACTATGTCGTAACTTCTAAGACACAAGACCAGACAAAGATGCAAGCAAAACAGTTCGGAAAAGCAAACAGAGCAAACGGTTCTCTAAACCATAATGAGAAAAGATGAGGGGCCGGTGAGCTAAACTTGCAAACCCTAATACCTTTCTATTATTATTTTTTATGATGATGCAAGGACAGAAGCAAAAAACATGAACTAATGACCATTAATTTTAGGGTTTTCAAAAGTTTTGGATGAAGAAAAAGACAAACTCAACTAGATGAAAATAAAAACAAAGCGAACAACAAACGAATGAATAAAAGACCGAACCAATAAAAATAGAATGCATAGAAAAAAGTATGGATAGAAACAACCTGATATAGGAGATTTTTAGTCTCTGATACCAGATGATGTAAGCCTCGGGGTGAAGCTCACAAGGACCGGTTAGGTGGCACAAATACCTTGTCTAAAGACGCTCTCTCCTTGGGCCATCGAATAGGTGGGCGGACGGTGGGGCTTTGAAGTTAGCCTGAAGGTGATCTCTGCATGGGCTGGTGTGTAGATTGATGGTAAACACGATCTAGGAGCAACAACTAACAATGGTTGTTCTTGGCTGCAAGGGGAATCCGCACAAGCAAGCTAGAAACTAATGCCGACAAAGGCTAGAACACTTATGGTTTATTTTGCACGTCAAAGGCTGAGTTTATCTTCTCTTGAGACGTCAATGGGTGCTGGTGGAGCAGAATTTTGTGCGTTGAAGGGCGCATAATGAGAGTTATAAAGAGTTCTCGATTGAAAGTTACCATTTCCTCCAAATTTCTCTTTCTGGAAGTGATTTTGAAAAGGATTGGGCTGAGGATAGAATTGATCTCGTGGATTTTATAGTTTAGGATTACGATAGGGATGTTGATTCACTTTTTTGAAGTTGTTGTTGAATCCATTGTTAAAGTTTTGATTCGGATACAAACCTTGGGCTCCGACATAGTTATGTTCTTCTTCGGGATAGAATGTGCTATGTCGTTGTTTTTAAAGGTTTTAATCCATGATATGTATATAATCGAATCATTTTATGTGTCTTTTAATTCCCTATAAAGTCTTTTACAGGTTTCAATAAGATTGGAGTTTATATGGAGATTTTGGAGCATTATGGGACATTTTGGAGCACTCGTGCGAAATGAAGAATTCACTACCGATTGTGCATGTTGGTGTTGATCAACACTACATTAGTTTCGGCCGACACCGTGTTCGCGGTCAATTTTATGCGCGAGTTTTTATAAGTGTTGAAGATTTGCAGAAATGATCTAAATGTTTGATTATTTACATTTCGATCCCAAATCGTGTTTTAGACTATATTAAGGTTTTCTGGCATATCTTATCATACTTTTATTTTTGAGAGTTTGAGAGGTTTTGGGGGCTGATCTTGGACCTCGGCATACATATTTTGAACCCTTGTTCCCCTACTCTTTTATTTTATTTGATATTCTATTCATCATGTCTAGTGCTTGAATTTCCATGTCTGAGTATTTTCTCTTATTAGGATTAGGGATTATCGTTAGGGATTTAATGGAATTTTCGGTTAATTGATTAGTTAGGATTCATCACTTCTAGTTCGTTATCTAGGTTGTTCTTAACGCTTAATCTGAACTAGCCACTTAGATTATTAATATTAGGTTGTTAATGCAGCGAGAGTGGGTTAATTAGCTAGAAAAGGGCCTAGGTGAGCAATTATTTTCTCGTAAAGAGATTTGGTTTAGTTAAATTGTGAACGAACAAACTTGTAATTAATGCATGATTAGACTTTAGGATTTGCAAAGAGATTTGAGATTTTAGGATTTAAGCATAGATAATATCAAAATGATAGTTGTTTAGTTGTACTTTAGGGATTCTTGTTCAAGAACATTGCATATTTGAATCTTGATTGATTGTTTTCTTGAATTCTTGATTTCCCGAGAACTTCCCTGAACACGACACTTCCATTAATTGATTTACATCTTGCGAAACTGGAGTCTATGTGGATTCAATCCATATATACTATGATTGCCTTTTGTGAACTTGCACTATAGCTCTAAGGAATTGAAAATTTTAGCGTATCAAGACTCTGGCGCCGTTGTCGGGGACTCTTAAGTTCCCCAGTTGATTTTAGTAGTAGAATTTCGACAAACTTTTATTTTTCTTTACTCATGTTTTCGTCTCGTCTTCTTTGGTGTTGCTAGAAACGATCAACAATGCTTAGTGTTGATCAACACCATGACAACATTCATCAATAACGAATTCGAACACCTAAACCGGATGATGGAATGAGTAGCAGGAACAATGGATCATGTGATTTTGACTCGCGGTAAAGATGGTGTTTTACGAGATCAAAAGAATCATGTGGCAACGCGACATGTCAGAGATTGAATTGGTAAATAAACCAATCGTGCCAAATGTTGTCGTGGGCGCGGAATTGGCACAACAGTAGCAACGGGCTGCAAGAGACGAGGATAATGGTCGAGGAATGGCATTTTCTGAGTATAAAAGACCTGATTAATTCTATTACAATTGGTCTGCAATTTGACAACCTTAGTTTACCAAGACTAAATTTGATCTGAAACCGGAGTACTATAGTTGTTTGTGATGAGGAAATCATGCCTTCCTCAACCAAGCAGACTAGTGGAGGGTTCACCGAGCTGGTATATGCCCTTGGAGAGAAGCAGCTTGATCGTACCATGGAGAGAGGTGCACATTTTGGGACATATCTAGCTAACTAGAAGGCGTTAAGCTACAACTCAACCTGTTCCAGAAACTTGACTCACCAAGGAATCATCACGAAGTGTAAGTTCTTCAATAGTCTGTCACATCAGGCAGTTATGCAAGTTACAAAAAAAAGATTCCAAGGAACATACCAGGATGAATAAAGTAACAAGCCAATACCAGTTCAGATGAAGAAGTTAATCAAGTTTGAACCCAGTGGTTTCTGAACTTGCCTTATTTGGAAGCTCACATGTTTGATGCATTTAAAATCTATACTTGGAAGCCAGGAGGGGCATTGCAACATCTCTGTGAGCTAAAGGTTATACTATTTTCCCTTGCAAGGTTTTATCCCACTGGGTTTTATTTGCAAGGTTTTTAACGAACAAATACGAGGCCCGATCCATCGAGCCCAATTCCTACCACACGGCCATAAGGCTTTTTGTTTCTGTTATTTTCATGTAAAGGCTTTTATTAAATCCCAAGTCGTCATTTCATTAAACCTAGGCTATAAAGCCCTTATATTGTCTTACTTTCAAGTTATGTTTTTATTGAAAGAAAGAAAACCTAGTTGGTTTCTAGGCCTAGACGGCTGTGACCCTTGCCAGAATCGTGTGGCTGCCTCTTTTCTTGGAGAGTCTTGGTTACTAGTTACTTGTTCGATTCCATCTCCTATCCGTTCAGCCCACGCTAAGAGAAACTTTAGTCCTGCTGCAATGCCTCCACCGTCCACCAACTATCCCACGCCCATACATATGACCTTAAAATAGTAAGAATAAGTCATGGGGTACTTTTTCAAACATTATTTGCTTTATAAAGTTGCATAAGGATGAGGGCTATCTTTCCCACAATATTGGCTTGTCCTTTGATCACTAGTGATGGCAGTGGCTTGTGCTTTTCTTTGTCCATCTCTTCTGATTCTGTTTCAAATCCGTTGACAAAGACAAGTGCATTACACTATAATTGAAATTTAACAATCCAGATTGAACAATTCTATTAGTAGTTTCTAATTCTTCTCATAAGGGAGTGGCTTTCAATAATTGTTTAGATGGGCAAGTGACAACAAAGTGCCCTAACCTTTGACATATATAGCATGTCGGTTCTCCTAGTCTCAGAGAATTAGAAGATGATGAGGACATCAATCATCATGTCCCAATAATCCTAGAGGAGAGTGCTTCCACACGGTCCATTCATTTGGAGAGAAGCAACTTAAGAATACCAGAGACATACATGCACATTTTGGAGCATCAAGAGTTTCAAGATACAAATAAACATGTTCTAGAATATTAACTCATCAAGGGATCATCAAGAAATGGAAATGTTTCGAAATCTTTTCACATTAGGAAGTTATTCAATTTACAATACAAATAATTTTCAAAGGAACTCGCTAGAGACAAACTGAAATTTATTAGTGAGGTCAGTACGGGCAAGGATGAATAAAGCAACAAAGTAACTTTTTCTGAAATCGTAACTCATCAGGGAATCCAAGAGAGTTGGAATCAGACTAATCCCAGTTCGGATAGAGAAGTTATTCAAGTTGTAATTCAGTAGTTTCTAGATTTGCCTTATTTGGAAGCGCATGGATTTCATACACTTCAGACTTATACTTGGCGACCATGAGGGGCATAGCAACACCTCTTTGGGCCATGTTTTATACTCTTTTTCCCTTTGTGTGGTTTTATCCCAATGGGGGTCCCCACTAAGGTTTTTAAATTGGATTATGAGGTAATTCAAGGCCCGCTTCATGAGAAAGAGACATGCGGCCCGTTTGCTTTCTTTTCTTCTTATTTTTGTTTAGGCCCATTATGCCTTGTTTTTATTTGTTATTTTCGTGGCCTATATAAGCCACTTGCATATTGTAAAAACCCTTAAGCAATTATTTACAAAGAAGTTTAAACCCTAAGGTTCCTAGCTCTTGACGGTTTCCCCTTTCATCGAACTTGAGTGGCTTCTCCCTGTTCGTGTGAGACTTGTTACTTATTCTTGTTCCTGTTCGAAGTCTTCATTCCCTCAAATTGCCTCAGCAGAGTGCAACCTCAGTCTAGCTGCTCGTGCACTGCCCATATAGCACCCACGGTTCAAGGAGAGAGCGACTTCAGTCCAGCTCTTTTGTGCCATCCAAACCGGTTCTTTGTGAGCTTCCCGTGAGGCTTACATCATCTGGTATCAGAGCTTTAAAGCTCCTGAAATTCTGCTATCCCTTTTCCTTTTTATTGTTCTTGTTGTTTCTCTTTATTTTTGCATCCATTAACCAAAATCCATATAAAAGTTGCATTTGATCCTTAATATTTGCTTCATCTTTGTTTATTTGTTTCTGTTATTTATTCTTATTAAGAAAAAATAAAAGTGTTAGGGTTTGCAAGTTTAGTTGACGGCCACTCATCTCTACTCGTTAGTTGTTGAACCGTTTGCTTTTATTTGTTTGTTTCGAACTGTTTTACTTTTATCTGTTTCTGGTCTTGTGCCTAAGAAGTTTAGCTTGAGTCATTGCATGTTTAGATTCCAGACAATTTAAAAGAAAAAGTGTATTAGCTCTTGTTGCATAATCGGTCTCGTTTTCTCTCTCCAGGGTTTATCGAACCGCTTAGCTAGTTTGTGTGTTCCAATCTTTAAATCTTGTTTTGCTTTTTTCTTTTTCTTGGCCTCTGCATTAGAAAGCTAAAGTTGATATTTCATTGTCTTTCTTGCATCAGAAAATCAAAAGATAAGAATTTAGGTTATAGTTTGCATAAGTAGCTGCAATTAGGGACTTATCACATCGATAGGATTATAAATCCAATATTATTTCTAAGCAATACCAATAAAAAACGAGATCAAAGAGATATAATGTTGGATCATGTAATATTAATCTTGACAAGAAATTATCTACATGATAAGATAAAATGTGTATCATAAACACAAGGGCTATAGCTCAGTTAGGTAGAGCACCTCGTTTACACATGCGCCAAAGTTTTTCAGAGGAGTCCATCACACAATCAAACCAATTGATTGATCTTATTAATAAATCGATGTCTTACTCCATTACTTTTTTTTAGGAAAAAAAAAGGAGAACAATAGCCTGACATTAGGTCCTATTAAAGTACCCCATTTAAGTTTAAGTAGGGAATTAATAGAACCCATCATTGATTTGAGATATTGATAGGGTGAATACCCAATCTACTTAATGCTAGGCAGAATGAGTATAAGGAACTCAAAAATGATCTTTTCGTCCTATGAACCTTAAGGTGTATCAAGTTTCATATTTGATTTTTTAATCAGGATGTTAGAGACTATATTTAACTTAAGTTGATCTAGACCAAAAGCAAACCTACGTCAAGAGAACCCAACCCTTCAGTCTTGAATTGGGACCAAGACAACAAAAATTCTTCCCTCGAGGAGGTCCACTCTTTCTTTGTTGAAGTAAGTACAAAGGGTTTCATTCGAGATTTCATAAGAATTGGCTTAGTGAAATCCCATATTTCATATATAAGAAAAAGGAATAATCCGCCGGATTGGGGATTGATCTCTGCAGATTACATGAATCCGTATTATTCGATTTCTCCCAAGGCTGGCATTCTTCAACAATCGCTTAGACAAAATCACGGAACTATTCGTATGTTCTTAAATAGAAATAAGGAATCCCAATCTTTGTTAATTTTATCATCCTCTAATTGTTTTAGAATCGGTCCATTTAATCATGTAAAATATCACAATGTGATAAACCAATAAAAAAAAACCCTAATTATAATTAAAAATTCGTCGGGCCCCTTAGGAGCAGCCATTCAAATTTTGAATTTTTATTCATTTTTGCCTTTACTAACTTATATCGCAATCGTTTTTGTAGAGAGCTTGTTCTGTACTATTTTATCTATGTTTCTGCATTGATTTCATATGGTCCTTACCCTATTTTTAGTTGCATTAGCACATTAATTTATTTGCATCCAAAAGACCAAAAGGAAAGTATTAAGTTCTTAGTTTTAATCTCTTTCACGATTAGTTTTTAGTTGCATCTAATAGTGATCTATTGCATTAGTTTAGAATTTGTCATCTTTATTGTTTGTTGGTTCTTGTTCAAGCATATTCCATTTAGCTTCATTATAAAATAAAATAAAAAAGGTGATAGAAATTGTTGAGTTTACATCCGGCCTAGAATAGGAAAACCATATTGTTGTCCTTTTCTTTGATATCGTATTTCTTTTGTTGTTTTTTCCTTGTTTCTAGTTCATGTGGAAATTGATTCCTTGTATAGTTTTTTTCTTACATGATTACATGAAGAAGAAGACATAAGCTACAATGAAATTGATTCAAAACCTGCAGACCTTATCCCAAAGGCGTGCACCTCTATGGCTGACTCCAACAACTATGCTTTCTCATTAGATTTTAGTGAGGACTCTGAGGAAGAACACGCTTACTGAAATCTTTCTAGACGAGAAGTGAGGGTAATGAAGAAAAGAGGAGAACACAAATTTACTTATGTAGCTTCATCAATGATAAGAACACTAAGGAGAGTTGAAGCATGGGAACAACAGGGGTATTAGTTATATGGACCAGAAGATGCCAGGGAACCAACAAGCAAACACCCATTAGTAGGTGGGTCAAACTAATCACAAGGTTAAACCGGATTTTTAATATCCATTCTAGTATGATGCACTTTTCTTCGCCAAATGAGATTGAAACAAGTTTATAGATCAAATAGGAGCACACATCCAATGGTAAAGAGGCGCAAAAGAGCACCGTTACCCATGATCAAAAGCATGACCATAATGACTTGGTTATTAAGACCATAAAACCTGATCAAAACTAGGTAAGTAATCACTTGGACCCATCTTATTCTCGATCACCAAATTATTTGATATTGTACTTACCTCTTGCCCAAAGTGCTGATATAGGTTCAGGATCAATGAAAAAGAAACCTAAAGAGATCCCAACACAACCTCCAATTACCTTGTTGACCACAACAACCCGAAACACGAAATATCTTGACTAGGTAAGTAACAACTTGACTTGGTTCGCTTTTAATGACTCATAAACTGATTTAATGAACTTGTCGTAGTCAGAAACTGTTGAGAAAAGTTAAGGATTAAACGAGGAACAAAAGATACAAATTCTTGTTTTAAAACACAAGTTAAAGTAAAACTAGAAATGTTAATGAATTTGTTCAAACTGTTATGTGTTTACATGTTTTAGTGATTCTATGACTTCATAGCACACTTGTTTCTTTCCCAAAGCGTTGATGAATTTGTAGGTACCAACGAAGAACAAATAAGGCATAAAGGTGATTTGTCGAAAAAGTAGAAACATGTGTACCATAAACAAAGCCAGAGTGAACCAGCAGCATTGTTGATCACACCATGACTAACGGATACTAGAAGAGTCCCAAACTCATGCTTAATCAAGTAGAAACCACTAGACAAAACATCAACAGATCTCTCCAAGATCTCCAAGCTGAATAATAACATTAAAGTGTTAAAAAGGTAAGCATTTATTTGACCCAATTCGTTTCCAGTGACTCCCTAGCGGTGTTGAAGAACTTTTTTAAACTTGCAAGAAAATGAGATAACAACTCCTTATCCCCAATTACAACTAACCCCTGAAGTTGAGACTAAGAAAACATATTCAATATGTTTATCTCATCCCAAAAAATCCATAATGCACTTGTTTCTTGTCAAAAGTGTAAATCTCATTCCAGGAACTAAGGAAGTTAACCTCAAGGAAAAATCACCAGAGAAGAACTTGCTTTTATATCAAGTGCAAGATTAAGAAGAATCAGCACCAATGGTGATCAGTGCTGTAATACCCTGTATTGAAAAATATGGTCAACGGGCAGAAGAAAAGTCAACAGGGGCAAAATTGTAATTTTGCCAAACCCAGGGGCAAAATGGTAATTTTGCCAAAGTTCGAGACAGAAGACGAGACGGGCCAAATGTTCTTGTTTTAATACATAAAGAACATTTACAAGACTAGAATTGGAAGAAACGGAGCAGAAACGGGTTTTTCGGCTTATCGGAGTAAAAACCGAGAAAACCAGGAAAACTTCGAAAATTCATAACCGGAGCTAGGAAACTCCAACTGAAGTGATTCAAGTTGCTAAATTCATATAAAATCAGGGAGAACCAGATTCGGGAGGTTTTGGGATTTATGGGAAGAATGAAGGATTTTCTAAAATAATTATCGCGAAACCGAGGAAACCGAGAAGAAATAGAAAGAGGGGTTTGTAATTGAATTGGGACGGTTTTGGGCTTGAGTTTTGTGGATAAGGAGAAGCTTTAGAGACAGTTGTCTCACCTTCAGGTCGCCAGCCTTCCCTGTTGAGGTGTCAAGCTAATATGAAGAGGTGGCTTTGGAAGACTTATCCACCTCTTACACAAAAATTCATTTTTTGAGAATCCCTCTCTCTCTCTAGCTTCAACCCACGACCAGATCTCTCCCTTCTCTCTAGATTCATCCCAAGAAACCCAGAAATTCATCCATCCTTTTGAAGATTCAAGAGAAACCTCAAGAACACCATGAGTGTTCTTCATACCTTCAATCACTAAAAACACCATAACTCTCTCAATATAAACCCTAATCCACTTCTGCAAAGTCTGGTGGACTCTTCTCTCCCTCCTCTACAACCGCCATCCAGCCAGCAATAACCGCCGTTGTGGCCGGAAAGTTGTTGCGGTCGGAGTTTTGGGGTATCTCTCTCTTCCTCCATCAGATCTGGGCGTTTTGAAGCTCTAGATGCATAGATCTCCTCTTGCCGATCAGTTTGATAGGTAGATCGTCACATGAGTCGCCAGAAAAAGGGGTGAACCGGCCGGTCAACGCCGGACCACCGCCGGTCAACGCCGGAAAAATCGCCGGAGAAGCCCTATCGCCGCCGTGTCTTCAGCCGGTTCTTCAAGGGGTTGATTCAGCTTGGTTTGGTGCAAGAATTGAGTTGGTTTAGGCTTGGGCCAGCCTTGGTCAACGGTTGGTTAAACCGGTCAACGATTGGACCTAAACCGGTTTAACCTAACCGGTTCGATTTAGACCGGTTCAGTGGGTTTGGTTCGATCGAGGTGGTT
Organism: Orychophragmus violaceus; assembly: GCA_030180135.1. Lineage (NCBI taxonomy): Eukaryota > Viridiplantae > Streptophyta > Magnoliopsida > Brassicales > Brassicaceae > Orychophragmus > Orychophragmus violaceus. Next base: position 44,961,037 of record CM058233.1, read on the forward strand.
CAGTTGGTTCAGATTGGGTCAACCGGTTCAAGATTGGTCAAGGTCAAAGTCAACGGTCAACGGTCAAAGGCAACGGTCAACCGGGGTCAAAGTCAACGCCGGTCAACGCCATGGTCAACGCCGGTCAATGCGTTGACTCCGGCCAGATTATGATTTGCGGTTTGTGTACGGGTGTTCGGGAAGCTTCGGAGTTCGTATTCGGGTGTTCGGGTGGTTCGGGTTTAGTTCAGGGTCTCGGGAAGTCGTATCCGCATCCGTGCCGTTCATTCCGACCGATCACGGTGAGTCGGCTCAAACACCGTAGATGAAGCATATAGAACGGAAAATGAGAAACCGTAGAGTTAGGGTTTGCATACCCGAGTTGAGATTAATTGGTGTTTGATGACTGAAGTGACGGAGTATCGGTAAATTGGTTAGGGTTTAAGACGCATGCTAAGAGTATAGCATTAAATGGATTAAACCTGTTGTGTGCCGTCAGGATGGTAGTAATGTTGATTGTTGCATGCATATAGCCGTGGCATGATAGGGCCGTATATGCATATATATGTATTTAAAGCACGGTATCGAATGAATCTAAGTACGAAAATTACGACGGTGTTAAGATATGGAATTAAGCCTAACAAACGTAAGGTGTATGAATCGATACCGGGGGTTGAGTTGAACGTTAAAGAAAAGTGAATGAATTGAGTAAAGGAAAGATGAGACGTCGGGGAGTTTAGTAAGCTACTAGCTCTAAACCGACAGATCGGGAATTTAATGAAAGAGATTCAGGAAAGGTTAAGAAAACGGGGAAAGTGTGTGTGTGATTGGTGTGCCGTCTACGGATTAGCAATCCGCTAATCCAAGGTAGCGGACTTGAATGGGTTAAAAGTGAGCGTTAATGAGATATGGGCCGTCTACGGGTTAGCAATCCGCTAATCCAAGGTAGCGGACGTGAATTGGTTAAAATACTTTTGAAACCCCTAATAGGCCTGATTGTGTGGTGATGATGTTATTGTGTGGTGGTGTTGTTGTGTGTTGCTGTTGAGCTTTTTGTGCAGGCCTATTAGATCGTCTCGGTGTTGGGCCGAGAGATCCGTGTTGTTACTTAACTTGGTCGCGGGACCGGTTAAGTCGTGGTTGCTGACTCGGTGTGGTGCCGAGTCAGAGCGGTGGTGTTGGTATGTGTGTGTGTGTAGACTTGCGGGACATGGTGTTGAGATTGTTGTTGAGTAATGATTGAGTACGATTGCTAGAGTCCGAGCGAGTCTGCGTGTTTACTTTTCTGCACTAGGACTCTAGGGTGCGTTAGATCCCGCAAGTCTAGGTGTTTGGATACGTTCTGGTACTACCGACCCGATTGGATCCTCGGGTAGTTACCTGATTGGACACGTGCTTTCGGGCCGTGGGGCTGGTCATGGTGTTAACCTACTGGGTGACGCCGGTAGGTGTGTGATTCGGAGAATACGGGGTCATGTCCTAGGGCCAAATCGCATGGAAACTCGGGTTGCCGGGGGTAACCGGAGTCACTGCGTATCGATGGGCTGAGAACAGTGTCCTAGCCGTTGGACTTCGTGTTGACGTCTAGGAGTCGTGGGGTTAGTTACCATGTTGGTGACAATGAGAACCCGTGGAAGTTACCGAGATCGTAAGGGCCCTGTGTTGTGTTCGTATTGTTGGTGTTGCGCGATAGTTAGATCGAGTTCCAATCGAGAGCATGTGCCGCAGTGTTCTCGATTCCCTTGGTTACTCTTGTGTTGGTGTTGTTGTTGTTATTCGAATGATTGTGTGTTGTGGGTTTGACACGACATGGTAGTGCGTGATCGACCGTTTATCGTATTGATTGTTGTTTTGGGATTTTGGGGACGGGAATTTGTAGAGGCTAGATAGACTAGCAGCCGTAGTGGGGAGCCGTCTCGCTGGGTGATCTTAGATCGCTCATTAGACTCTTTTGTGGTTTTCAGGTTTAGCAGCGGCGGACGCGGGAGATCCTCGGTGTAGTCTCGGGATTGCTTGTGGCGGGATTTTGATTCGACGTTTTTGGAGATTTTATTTCGGTTCGGCTTTTGGTACTATTTAGTACCATTATGTGTTGCAACACGACGATCCTTTTATTAATGAAAATTGTTTTGTAACAACTGTTAAACGTTGTATGTAACGTTTGATTACTCAGAAATGAATACGCTTTCCTGATATTGTGTTTAGTCCGAACCGACACAACTCACGGAAGTGGTACAAGTTGAAAAGCTTTGTATCATGGAAGTGAGGATAGCGGAGTCAAAGACGGGTTAGTGCGAGCCTTTGTCTCAAACCGATCTGTCTCTGGCTTCGTCTTGTGACAAACCTTTTCTGTTTGACTTGCTCAGGTTCGACTTGGTCATGTTCTTGTTTGATTGTTGACCGGTCAGCTCGTCGGTCAGCGGATAATGGGAAAGGGGCGTTACAAATGGTGGTATCAGAGCATGGTTCTGCATGGGTTTCGAAGCTATTCATTTCTGAGTGTTTTCCGTGTTTTATCGAGTCAAAATTGTGTTTTACCCAAGCATCCATTAGGAAACCGAGCCGCGTCCGTGAATTCGGGGTTGGGATGGTGTAGGAATTGTATTATCTGTACTAATGTTTATCTGCGTTTTGTTTGCAGTCAGCAGCAGAATTGGTATGTGTGTGGGTGTGGGTGCATAGTGTGGGATATCAGCGAACGATATGAGTTATCACTGGAATGACTGCGGCACAGTGTCGAGCTCAGTTAGAGCAGCATCCGTATTGGGAGCGGCATGTTGATGAGCAGATGGAGATATTTGGGGACGTTCTAGAGCAGCAGATTGGACTGCACCAACAGCCGGATCCACGGCCAGGGTTGCTTTGTACACCACTTGATAGTTTGGCATCACCATCACTCGATTTTACCAAGTCACTCTCTGCGACGAAGCCATTATCAGGGGCTGAGCCGAAGTCGATGTCGAAGTCGGATACACAATTTGAGCTTGTCACACCGCCGACCGAGCCAGTTGCGCCGCCAGAGATCCGATCAGAAGACACGACGGACTCGCTACCAGCGATGCCTGCATACCGGGAGTGTAGCGCATACGGAGTTCACAGTTTCCATTTACACTGGTGTCCTTGACCAGACGATCCGTACTATCGTGAGCCGTACCAATCGGACCAGGACCACGTATGTTTGACGAAGAGCTTATTCCGCAGCTTGTCAGTCAGCCATCAGTCGCTCAGATACCTATAGCACAACCGCCTTTGGTGCAACCGCCGAGAAGATCGAGGACTTGTCGGAGATGTGGAGACGGGGGACATCGAGCATTTGTCTGTTCCCGTAGGTCTCGCTCAGCGCCAGTAGTTTACCAGATATGTGGAGTGCAGGGTCATCGTGCGTCCGAGTGTTTTCAGGATCCTTCTTCGGAGCCTGTTTCCTTTTGTGAGTTGTGTGGTGTTTCGGATCACTAGGCGCCAGCTTGTTATCATGGGCCACGCCCAGCGCCTGTTACCGTCTGTCAGCTTTGTGGTTGCGGGGAACATGTTGCACGTTTATGCCCGACGGAAGAGCCGCAGTGAATTGGAGCACCGTTCAGAGATGCACACCCACCACACCCTCCCGGAACACCTGCCAGTGGTTACCACCGCGAACCGCGATGCCGCTTCTGTTGGGAATTCCGGTCGTGTTGGGGCTGTTAGGGTTAAGGTAGTTAGGCCCAGGTAAGTAAGGGCACTAACTCGTTGTTTGATGTGTGTAGATCGACTTGCGATCGTCTCTGACGATTCGATTGCGTGTAGTGTTGTTTCATGTGGGACGGATTGGTAACCGCTAATATGTAGACTTCGACGGACCTACGTATCTAAAGCTCTATGTGGTGAATAGATGTTTTATTTACGTAGTGGACGTGGAGTATTTTGGTTGTCGTTTTGAGTAGCGGAGTGGTTATATTGCATACTCATGATGGTTGTGAATGCAATATAGTTACGATGTGAAAATGAATGATGGTCCGAGCAAATGGTTTCCAACCGAACCCTGAGAGACAACTGAAATCGCTGATTTGCTTGATTGATTGTGTGTGGTAATTATTTGCTTATGTGCTTATGCTTGCGTGCTTTATCTAATGCTTGAGTGGTGCATTAGATAGTTGAGAATTGTGTTTCGTTCATTGGTGTAGCACTGTTGAGTTGCTAATTTTTGTTTATGGCATGCATAGCATTTGAGGGTCGTTGATGGTATGGGTAAGCCATTCAATTGGTATTTATATTTTGTTGGCTTGAGTAATTGGAATGTTATCGTTGTCGTTAAGTTGGTAAAAATAAAAAGTGTTAGAACCTTTCGTTAAATTGTTGAGCTAACTCGAGAATGGTTGGATTCGACCGTCAATTCACGCGAAGAGCGGAATTATAGAATATCGTTACTTAATCATGGGTAACCGTTGGTTACATGATTAACTAACTATATCTCTATGAGGAAGTGATATCGAGGGATGGATTGGTTTGAATTTCACCGCTCCTGCGAAAGTTGTTGAATTGAATGTAGGGCGGAAGGGACGATGCGATACGAATACGAGACCGAACCCGAACCCGAAAGCGAGATGGAATGTAAAGAGGCCGCAAGACAAGTTGACCCGGGAAGTGAAGCAGTTGGTATGAATCGTCAGCGAAAGTGTATCAGTGCGGGGTAGCTGGAAGAACGAAACCGTTGGTATGATGAGTTCATGAAAAGGATTGGAGGTAACGTCAGTAACAGTGAGGGAACCAGAGTGAAGTGATCGGTATGAATTGGAATGGAGGTTTAGCAAAGTTGAATTCAGATATTAAAATTCTTGGGAAGCGTACGGGAAAGAAGAGTCAGTAGCAGAAACAGAGTGGGGTTATTGGTACGGATAAAGTTGGAGCTATAGAGATGTCAGGTTATGAAATACAGATTCTTGAAGAGTGTCTCGGGGAGACAAACCAGTATCGGGAAAGATGTGGAAGTCGAAGCAAAGTGGAGAAAGCAGAAGAGAAAATCTGAGCAAAGGACATACTTGTGGACGATCGAGGTTAGAGGAAGATCAGTTAGGGAGAAAAGTGACATAGTAAGGCGGGAACGGAGGTCGAGAAAAGAAGTTATGATTTCGAGGGTGAGAGTAAAGCGCAAGAAAGAGAATGCCGTTTGGGTTACGGATCGAGTATTGGAGAGACAGCTATATAAGCAGTGCGAGGGCTAGTGGAAAGTTCGGGACAAGATAGCAAAGTATCAGAGAGTATTGGAAGTATGGTATGCGTGTTAAAGGTCGGGTAACGAGACGTTGGTTTATAAGAGATGAACAACAGAAGGACGTGGTAAAGCAACTTGCGGGGTTTGGTGCCGATTCAAAGTCTGTTAATGACGGAGAATTCGGGGACCGAATTCCTGTAAGTGGGGAAGAATGTAATACCCTGTATTCAAAAATATGGTCAACGGGCAGAAGAAAAGTCAACAGGGGCAAAATTGTAATTTTGCCAAACCCAGGGGCAAAATGGTAATTTTGCCAAAGTTCGAGACGGAAGACGAGACGGGCCAAATGTTCTTGTTTTAATACATAAAGAACATTTACAAGACTAGAATTGGAAGAAACGGAGCAGAAACGGGTTTTTCGGCTTATCGGAGTAAAAACCGAGAAAACCGGGAAAACTTCGGAAATTCATAACCGGAGCTAGGAAACTCCAAATGAAGTGATTCAAGTTGCTAAATTCATATAAAATCAGGGAGAATCAGATTCTGGAGGTTTTGGGATTTATGGGAAGAATGAAGGATTTTCTAAAACAATTATCGCGAAACCGAGGAAACCTGAGAAGAAATAGAAAGAGGGGTTTGTAATTGAATTGGGCCGGTTTTGGTCTTGAGTTTTGTGGATAAGGAGAAGCTTTAGAGACAGTTGTCTCACCTTCAGGTCGCCAGCCTTCCCTGTTGAGGTGTCAAGCTAATATGAAGAGGTGGCTTTGGAAGACTTATCCACCTCTTACACAAAAATTCATTTTTTGAGAATCCCTCTCTCTCTCTAGCTTCAACCCACGACCAGATCTCTCCCTTCTCTCTAGATTCATCCCAAGAAACCCAGAAATTCATCCATCCTTTTGAAGATTCAAGAGAAACCTCAAGAACACCATGAGTGTTCTTCATACCTTCAATCACTAAAAACACCATAACTCTCTCAATATAAACCCTAATCCACTTCTGCAAAGTCTGGTGGACTCCTCTCTCCCTCCTCTACAACCGCCATCCAGCCAGCAATAACCGCCGTCGCCGGAGCTCGCCGGAAAGTGGCCGGAAAGTTGTTGCGGTCGGAGTTTTGGGGTATCTCTCTCTTCCTCCATCAGATCTGGGCGTTTTGAAGCTCTAAATGCATAGATCTCCTCTTGCCGATCAGTTTGATAGGTAGATCGTCACATGAGTCGCCGGAAAAAGGGGTGAACCGGCCGGTCAACGCCGGACCACCGCCGGTCAACGCCGGAAAAGTCGCCGGAGAAGCCCTATCGCCGCCGTGTCTTCAGCCGGTTCTTCAAGGGGTTGATTCAGCTTGGTTTGGTGCAAGAATTGAGTTGGTTTAGGCTTGGGCTAGCCTTGGTCAACGGTTGGTTAAACCGGTCAACGATTGGACCTAAACCGGTTTAACCTAACCGGTTCGATTTAGACCGGTTCAGTTGGTTTGGTTCGATCGAGGTGGTTCAGTTGGTTCAGATTGGGTCAACCGGTTCAAGATTGGTCAAGGTCAAAGTCAACGGTCAACGGTCAAAGTCAACGGTCAACCGGGGTCAAAGTCAACGCCGGTCAACGCCATGGTCAACGCCGGTCAATGCGTTGACTCCGGCCAGATTATGATTTGCGGTTTGTGTACGGGTGTTCGGGAAGCTTCGGAGTTCGTATTCGGGTGTTCGGGAGGTTCGGGTTTAGTTCGGGGTCTCGGGAAGTCGTATCCGCATCCGTGCCGTTCATTCCGACCGATCACGGTGAGTCGGCTCAAACACCGTAGATGAAGCATATAGAACGGAAAATGAGAAACCGTAGAGTTAGGGTTTGCATACCCGAGTTGAGATTAATTGGTGATTGATGACTGAAGTGACGGAGTATCGGTAAATTGGTTAGGGTTTAAGACGCATGCTAAGAGTATAGCATTAAATGGATTAAACCTGTTGTGTGCCGTCAGGATGGTAGTAATGTTGATTGTTGCATGCATATAGCCGTGGCATGATAGGGCCGTATATGCATATATATGTATTTAAAGCACGGTATCGAATGAATCTAAGTACGAAAATTACGACGGTGTTAAGATATGGAATTAAGCCTAACAAACGTAAGGTGTATGAATCGATACCGGGGGTTGAGTTGAACGTTAAAGAAAAGTGAATGAATTGAGTAAAGGAAAGATGAGACGTCGGGGAGTTTAGTAAGCTACTAGCTCTAAACCGACGGATCGTGAATTTAATGAAAGAGATTCAGGAAAGGTTAAGAAAACGGGGAAAGTGTGTGTGTGATTGGTGTGCCGTCTACGGATTAGCAATCCGCTAATCCAAGGTAGCGGACTTAATTGGGTTAAAAGTGAGCGTTAATGAGATATGGGCCGTCTACGGGTTAGCAATCCGTTAATCCAAGGTAGCGGACGTGAATTGGTTAAAAGACTTTTGAAACCCCTAATAGGCCTGATTGTGTGGTGATGATGTTATTGTGTGGTGGTGTTGTTGTGTGTTGCTGTTGAGCTTTTTGTGCAGGCCTATTAGATCGTCTCGGTGTTGGGCCGAGAGATCCGTGTTGTTACTTAACTTGGTCGCGAGACCGGTTAAGTCGTGGTTGCTGACTCGGTGTGGTGCCGAGTCAGAGCGGTGGTGTTGGTATGTGTGTGTGTGTAGACTTGCGGGACATGGTGTTGAGATTGTTGTTGAGTAATGATTGAGTACGATTGCTAGAGTCCGAGCGAGTCTGCGTGTTTACTTTTCTGCACTAGGACTCTAGGGTGCGTTAGATCCCGCAAGTCTAGGTGTTTGGATACGTTCTGGTACTTCCGACCCGATTGGATCCTCGGGTAGTTACCTGATTGGACACGTGCTTTCGGGCCGTGGGGCTGGTCATGGTGTTAACCTACTGGGTGACGCCGGTAGGTGTGTGATTCGGAGAATACGGGGTCATGTCCTAGGGCCAAATCGCATGGAAACTCGGGTTGCCGGGGGTAACCGGAGTCACTGCGTATCGATGGGCTGAGAACAGTGTCCTAGCCGTTGGACTTCGTGTTGACGTCTAGGAGTCGTGGGGTTAGTTACCATGTTGGTGACAATGAGAACCCGTGGAAGTTACCGAGATCGTAAGGGCCCTGTGTTGTGTTCGTATTGTTGGTGTTGCGCGATAGTTAGATCGAGTTCCAATCGAGAGCATGTGCCGCAGTGTTCTCGATTCCCTTGGTTACTCTTGTGTTGGTGTTGTTGTTGTTATTCGAATGATTGTGTGTTGTGGGTTCGACACGACATGGTAGTGCGTGATCGACCGTTTATCGTATTGATTGTTGTTTTGGGATTTTGGGGACGGGAATTTGTAGAGGCTAGATAGACTAGCAGCCGTAGTGGGGAGCCGTCTCGCTGGGTGATCTTAGATCGCTCATTAGACTCTTTTGTGGTTTTCAGGTTTAGCAGCGGCGGACGCGGGAGATCCTCGGTGTAGTCTCGGGATTGCTTGTGGCGGTATTTTGATTCGACGTTTTTGGAGATTTTATTTCGGTTCGGCTTTTGGTACTATTTAGTACCATTATGTGTTGCAACACGACGATCCTTTTATTAATGAAAATTGTTTTGTAACAACTGTTAAACGTTGTATGTAACGTTTGATTACTCAGAAACGAATACGCTTTCCTGATATTGTGTTTAGTCCGAACCGACGCAACTCACGGAAGTGGTACAAGTTGAAAAGCTTTGTATCATGGAAGTGAGGATAGCGGAGTCAAAGACGGGTTAGTGCGAGCCTTTGCCTCAAACCGATCTGTCTCTGGCTTCGTCTTGTGACAAACCTTTTCTGTTTGACTTGCTCGGGTTCGACTTGGTCATGTTCTTGTTTGATTGTTGACCGGTCAGCTCGTCGGTCAGCGGATAATGGGAAAGGGGCGTTACAAGTGCCGAGACCATCAATGGGGAGCGTGGTGCAACCGATTATCAATCTAAAGGGAACAACTTCACATCAGAGCTTAGCATAGGAGTAACCCTACCTTATCTGCTCAAAGGAGAGACACATGTTTTTAAAAACCTGATCAGACCACGAACATATAAAGGTAAGACCCTAGACTCAAAATATAAAATGAAAGCTAAATTGATTCATCTTGGTGCACGTTATATAGCTTTAAGGTCGAAACCTTTTGAAGAGGGAAAGTATGATGAGGAAATCATGTCATCATGTCCAAAGCAACCTAGGTTAGAGTGCTTCCAGACGGTCCATGCCTTTGAAGAGAAGGAGCTTGAGCATACCAAAGACATACATGCACGTTTTGGAGTATATCTACGTACCCAAGAGGATTCAAGCTACCTATCTAATTGTTCCAGAAACTTAAATCATCAAGTGATTATCACGAAGTGGAAGTGCTTCATATGATTTTCACAAGAGGAAGTTATGCGAGTTATAATACAGAAGATTTCCAAGGAACCTGCTGGAGACCAGTTGCCACTTATTGGAGAGCTCAGTATTGAAAAGGAGATCATGAAATGCATCTCAGTCCATTGGATAGAAAATCACATAGTGCACTATATTGAACTGGAGACCACATAGTGCACTATATTGAATCGGAGATCACATAGTGCACTATGTGCGTAAGGTGTACATAACAAGACAAAGTCATGTCACATCCTTGTGACCGTTGCAGCTTGTTTCCAACCGAGATTTCCTTTGTTTTCCTCTTCAATTTCACTTGTTTAATGACTTGTAAACCCTAGAATAGATAGTATATATATATGTGTTGTAACAAGTTTAATCAGAATAAGAGAATTATTCTTCTCTGAATACTCTATCTCTCTTACTCTCTCTCTCTCTCTCTCGGCGCTAGAACCCTAATTGGGTTTTACGCCTCTCTCTCTTCCAATCTCTCTGATTCTACTTCATTCTCCTACTCTAATCTTCATAATCTAACATGGTATCAGAGCCATAAGCTCCTATACATATTCATTCCGCATACTCTGATTCATAAACTCTGGTTTTTTTTCTATACCTTGTTCTTGAGAGTTCTAAGATTCTCAAGCATTCTTTCTTGGGTTATTCTCTCTGGTGTGTGTTCTCTGTGAGTTGAGAACATGTTTATTCAGAAGCTTATCTTGAATACTCCCTCCTTGCTTCAAACAGTCTTAGCAATGGAGAACTCAAGAGTTGTTATTCCTGTGATTTTGAAAGGTTCAAACTACATTGTTTGGGCTAGGATGGTGAAATCTGCACTTGGAGGCAGAGGTCTGTGGAAGTATATCCTGAGTGACACTGCTCCACAGAAGGTATTTAAGGCCAGGTCTGAAGCTGAGGCCAAGAAAGGAGCTGAGGCAGAGACTAAAGGTAGTGATGAGTCTCTTGAAGAGGCGGTTAAAGCCGAAGAAGAGGCTTGGATGCAAGGGGACCAGAATGTGCTCTCTATACTCCAAAGCTCACTGGATCAGCACCTATTGGAAGCCTACTCTTATTGTGTAACTTCTAAACAGTTGTGGGATACTCTTGAGAAGGTTTATGGGAATAAATAAAACTTAACAAGAGTCTTTGAAGTTAAGTTGGCCATTAACAATCTCCAGCAAGGAGATATGGAGTTTAAAGCTCACTTTGGGAAGTTTAGCTCACTATGGTCAGAATTGGAGATGCTGAGGCCACCAAGCAGTGATCCTTTGGTGTTGAAAGAAAGGAGAGAGCAAGATAAATTCTTTGCTCTTCTGCTTACCTTGAACTCATCTTATCATTCCTTGATCAAGCATATCCTAAGGGCAGACACTCTACCTGATATTGATGATGTGTGTGGACAAATTCAGAAGGAACAAGGCTCATTTGGGTTGTTCAAAGGAAAAGGAGAGCTGGTAACCGCAAACAAGGGGCTGTACAAGGCTGATGAGAGGAAGAACTATGGAGGTGACTAGAGAGGAGTCTTGATGTGTGATTTTTGCAAGAAGAGTGGGCATTTGAAGGATAGATGTTGGCGCCTTCACCCTAACCTCAGATCCTCATCTTACAACAATAGGTTCAAAGATCAAAGGGCAAACTACTCATATGGTGCAGCTGGACCAGGTTCCTCTTCAATGCAGCAATGCGATGAAGGAAGAGCAATGGTGGTTCATCAAGCACCAGCTGTGACTGCTCAGAATGATGTGGTAAGGAGGTCAGACCTTGAGGCTCTCATCAAAGCTCTCAAGGAGAACTCTGGTATGGCTCTTGGTGCTTCACTTTTTGCATCTAGCAAACTGAAACCTTTGATCATTGATTCAGGAGCCTCTCATCATATGATAAGTTATTCTAGGTTGATAAACAATGTTGAACCTGCCTTAGGAAGCGTAGTAATTGCAAATGGTGATAAAATTCCAATACAAGGCATAGGAAATCTGAAATTGTTTAACAAATAATCTAAAGCTTTCTTTATGCCTAGTTTCACCTCAAACTTAGTTTCTGTAAAAAGGATAGCCACTGATTTGAATTGCAATGTTGTTTTCAGTCCTAATGATGTTGTGTTTCAGGATATTAAAACAAGTAAGTTGATTGGGAAAGGTGTGACAAAGGATGAGCTCTACATGGTTGAAGACACCAATCCCTCTTCTGAATTATCTGCTTTATCTACTGCTTTATCTGCTTGTGTTGGTGTGGATGATTCCATTTGGCACGCTAGACTAGGACATCCACACTCTAGGGCTTTAGAACTTTTATTACCTTCTGTTTCTTTTAAAAATGATGATTGTGAGGCTTGTATCATTGGTAAACATTGCAAATCTGTTTTTCCAGCTTCTAAAACTACTTATGAAAGTTGCTTTGATCTTGTTCACTCTGATGTATGGACTGCTCCTTGTGTGTCTAGAGAGAATCATAAGTATTTTGTTACATTCATTGATGAAAAATCTAAATACACTTGGATAACACTGATGCAAACTAAGGATAGGGTGCTAGAAGCTTTTATGAACTTCCAAAATCATGTTACTAACCACTTCAATGCTAAGATCAAAATTTTCAGATCAGACAATGGTGGCGAGTACACAAGCAATGCCTTCAAACAACATTTGTCAAAGTATGGAATTCTTCATCAAACTAGATGTCCTTATACTCCACAGCAAAATGGAGTGGCTGAGAGGAAGAATAGACATTTAATGGAGGTTGCAAGGTCCATGATGTTCTACAAGAATGTTCCTAAGAATTTTTGGGGAGATGCAGTCATGACTGCTTGTTATTTGATCAATAGAACTCCCACAAGAGTGCTTAAGGATCAATCTCCATTTCAGGTACTAAACAAGACCAATCCATTAGTTAATCACTTACGTGTGTTTGGGTGTATTTGCTTTGTGTTAATACCAGGGGAACAAAGGGATAAGTTGGATACTAAGAGCACCAAAGCTATGTTCATTGGTTACTCCACAACACAAAGAGGATACAAGTGTTATGTACCTGAAACAAGGAAGGTCTTGATCTCCAGAGATGTGAAATTCATGGAAACAAAGAGCTTCTATGATGAGAAGAATTGGGACAGCTTGAAGGATCTTCCTACTTCCCAATCAGATAGAGCTGCAAACTTAAGAAGAATCATGGAGAGTCTTGGCATCAGTGTACCACAAGAACCGGTCAAAACAAACACCCAACCTACTCCAGTCTCGGATGCATCTATGGAAAACTCACAACAACCCCATCTTCATCATGAGGGGGACACATCAGAATTAGAATCAGAACAAGAAACATCAGAATCAGAATCAGAACAAGAACCGCAGCAAACTGATTCTGCTATACATGATCAAGCTGGTGTTGAAGTGCAGCAAACTGATTCTGCTATACATGATCAAGCTGGTGTTGAAGTGCATGAAGAACATGAGATAGAACCTGAGGGAGTGGATAATCAGAATGAGGAGATTGTGCAGCCAATGGACCAACAAATTCAAGCACTAAGGAGGAGTACAAGAGAGAAAAAGGATCCATCAGAATGGATGAAGACTAGAGTGTTCTTCAACGGCAATGCAGTAGCTCATCCTATTCAAGCTGTTTGCAGTTTAGCTCATGTACCTTTGGAGAATCAAGTGTTCATTGGAAAGTTGGATCAAGAAGAAGTACCAACAACCTATGAAGAAGCAAAGGGAGATAAGAGATGGATGCAGGCTGTGGATGAGGAGAAAGCAATGGAGAACAATGAGACTTGGTATGAATCTGAACTCCCTAGAGGAAAGAAGGCAGTAACTTCTAAATGGGTCTTCACTATCAAGTATAGAAGTGATGGAGAAGTGGAGAGATACAAAGCAAGGCTGGTTGCAAGAGGCTTTACTCAAACCTATGGAAAGGATTACTTGGATACCTTTGCACCAGTGGCTAAGCTTCACACAGTTAGGATCATCTTGTCTTTAGCAACAAACCTTGATTTGGAACTTTGGCAAATGGATGTCAAGAATGCATTCCTTCAAGGAGAGCTTGAAGATGAGGTATACATGATACCACCTTCTGGTCTTGAGAGCATTGTGAAACCAGGGAAAGTTCTAAGGCTCAAGAAAGCTATCTATGGACTCAAGCAATCACCTAGAGCTTGGTACCATAAGTTGAGCTCAACCCTTATGCAAAGAGGATTTAAGAGGTCTGAGGGAGATCACACTTTGTTCACTCTACAGAATCAGGAAGGTATCATTGTCATCCTTGTTTATGTAGGTGACATTATCATCTCAGGAAGTAACACGTTAGGTATTCAAGAAACTAAAGCTTATCTTAAATCTGTGTTTGACATTAAGGATCTTGGTACTCTAAAGTACTTCCTTGGGATAGAAGTTTGTCGGTCTGATGAAGGACTCTTCTTATCTCAAAGGAAGTACACACTTGATTTGTTTTCTGAAGCAGGAAAGATTGGATCAAAACCAGCTAAGACACCATTGGAAGAAGGCTACAAAGTCATAAGAGAGGGGGAGCTTGAAGACAGATCATTTGAGGACATCACTCACTACAGGAGGATGGTTGGTAAGCTAATCTACTTAACCATAACCAGACCTGATTTGTGCTTTGCTGTGAACCAGATAAGTCAACATATGCAAGCACCAAAGATGCATCATTGGAACATGGTTGAAAGGATACTCAGGTATCTAAGTGGCACTCCGGGTCAAGGCATTTGGATGGGCTGCAATCAAAGCACAGAGATAGTTGGGTATTGTGATGCAGATTGGGCAGGAGATAGAGTGGACAGAAGGTCAACAACTGGATATTGCACATTCATTGGAGGCAATCTAGTTACTTGGAAGAGTAAGAAGCAGAAGATAGTCTCTTGTTCAAGTGCTGAAGCTGAGTATAGAGCCATGAGGAAGCTGGTGACCGAGTTAGCATGGATCAAAGGCCTTCTTGCAGATTTGGGGATTGTAACAGCCAAGCCTATCACCATGCATTGTGATAATCAAGAAGCCATTCATATTGCATCAAATTCAGTCTTCCATGAAAGGACCAAGCACATAGAAGTGGATTGTCACAAGGTGAGGCAGATTATTGAGCAAGGAGTGGTGTTACCATGCTATACAAGAAGTGAAGAACAATTGGCTGATGTGTTTACTAAGGCAGCTAGTTTGAAGGTGTGTGAGTCCATTCACACCAAGCTCGGACTTGTGGAGCTGCCTGAATCCTCTAAAGCCTTGGAGACTACACTCTTTTTCCCTTCATGAAGTTTTATCCCAAGTGGTTTTCTTCATGAAGGTTTTTAATGAGGTAGATCTCCTTTGCTGTTCCAAGCTTGATTCATCTCTTGAATTCAAGCTTGAGGGGGAGTATTGAAAAGGAGATCATGAAATGCATCTCAGTGTTGGAATTGTGTCCAGTAATCTCGGTACTGTCTCTAGAAAGTAAGAGTATGTCGAGATCAGACATAAGTCATATAATACTGGGGATCATGATGGCTTGCTAGAGTCCGCTCATGATCTATAAGTCTTGGACTTATTGCTTTTATTATATGATCCCATATGGGTCACACGCCTAAGCTAACAGGAAAATGTGTTGGAACGGCTTAGCAGAAGTACGACAAAAGTGCTAGGCATTTGTCGTACTAAGAGAGAAAGATTAATGGGTCTGATTAAATGGGATTTAATCAGATTGGGCCCAAAAGCCCAAAAGGGAAAGAGAAGGCTTTTAATGACTAAAAGCCAAGTCTTTTCTCCCCAACCCTAACACCCAGCCGCGATCTCTCTCCTCTCTCTGCGCCTCTGTTCCTGGTGGTCTAGCAGCCATTTCCTTGTGAAGCGTGTGTGAACCTTTGGAGGATTCATCCCTCGGTGCATCTATCTGATCTCTGACCTGTTCTATTCCTTCCGCTGCAACAAACAGGTAAAAGGTGAGATCATCTAATGTTTCTAAATAAGAACACCTAGATCTGATGCATGTTTAGGTTGATATCAATATGAGAATTGAATCAGGATCAACTGAACTATCCAACAGTGGTATCAGAGCCATTGGTTCTTAGGATTTCTTGTTTTAGATTCATGTTTAGGTTGTTTAATTTTGTTTAGAAGTGTTTTGAATCAATTACTGATAAGATAAAACACTTAAGAAACTTAATTTGAAACCTAAACACATTAATCAGATCGCAAAACATGCTATATGACATGTTTTTATGATCGGCCGATGGCTTGAATGCATGGATCGATCTTGGATCGATCGCATGATCAGCCGATCGACCGTGTGCGTGGAATGGCCGATCGCTTGCATTGAGAGGATGAGCAAGCGATCATGAGGAACGATCGTGAGGCGCGGGATCGGGCGAGTTGATCGCATGGATCGATCATCGTGATCGACAGCATGGATCACACCGCGTCCGGTTGCCTCGTCGACCCGATCGAGAGAGTTGGACCGATCGGCTGATGTGATCACGCCAAGTCTCGGCAACTCTCGGTCATTCCCGTCCCGACCATGAGCCAAGCTCATCCCGACCGTGAGGTTTGCGGCTGCCACGATCATGAACGATCAAGGTTTGCGGCCGTGACCTAATTGGCTCGTTTAAGGATTGTGTCTTCGGTTCGGTTTAAAATTTTAATTAAAATTGATTCGTTCTGGTTTAATATACAGATTTTAATAATTTTATTAAATCTGGTTAAACCAGGATAAGAAATCCAATGTCGAAAGAAATATTGGATTTAGTGCCTAAACCAGGAATTTCTAATTTGATTTGGTTGGACCAAATAAATTGAGAAAATCCGGTTTAGTAAATAACCGGTTGACAATTGTGGTCATCGTAGTAATTAAAATTTGGTTAGACCAATTTTAATGAACCAGACCGGTTATGTCAAATAATTGGACAATTGGGTCATGTCTTGGACATGGACCAATTCTTGGGCCTCGGGCCAAGAAGTTAAAACAATTGGGCCAGTTATTTGAGTCTTTCTTCAGATTAATTTAAAATCTATTTTATAAAATTATAAAGTCGATTTTAAACTAAAGTTTCCGAAATTTTGAAATTAGAAAGTTTCTTAAAATAGAATTTTCTGGATTTGCGGGTTTTGGATTTTAAAGAAATTTCTAAAGTTAGAAAGTTTCCGGTTTTAGAAAGTTTCCAATTTTAGAAAGTTTCCTAAAATAGTAGGTTTCCAAAAATAGAAAGTTTCCCGAAATAGTAATCTTCTATTTTGGGAATGAAATTTTAATAAAACCTACGAACCTCATATAATATCAAGCGTTGGATGTCTTGTCCAGACTATGTCAGCTGTCGAAGCCCATTCAATTGTATTCATGGCCTTACAGTGTGAGGGTGTCTGCTTTTGCGTGGGTAAGACGGTTTGTGATTCATAAATGTCATTGGGAGTCCCAGACATTAATGATTACATGACTGTATAGTCCGGTTTTCTTGACTAGGCCATCGGGAGTCCCGGGCCTTGAGACATCAGAGTGGATTGGGCCTCGGGCTCAGATTCACAACCAAGAGTTATATCACGGATATAATTAGCCGGTATAGGGCTTACCGATATAAGCTAAGGTTGGGTGACGGCCAGTGGCCCACTTTAATCTTAGTTATATGTGGATCTTGGAATCATTATATTCTATTGAGGGTAACTTATGTTATTGAATATAATGCGTGATTAATCATATTAAATTTAATACGAGATTAATCATATTGAACATATTAACTAATAACCTTTTATCTTATATATTTCAGTTATGACTAGCACAAACAATCAAAACACTTTCTCGATCCGGTCTGTTCTTGAGATGGACAAACTGAACGGATCAAATTTCTTGACTTGGTCGCGGCACCTGAGGCTTGTCCTCAGGCAGGAGAGAAAGGACTATGTTCTTGAGAGAGCTCTCCCCGTAAGGATCGGGTCCAATGCCTCCCATGCAGTATATGATGCTTGGAATAAGCATTATAATGATGCGGTAGATGTGCGTGGTCTGATATTGGCTACCATGGACTCTGACTTGCGGGAGCAATATGAGAACATGGAGTCGCCAATAGAGATGATCAGCAGCCTGAAATTGAAATTTCAGGAGCAGATAAGAGTGGAGAGATACCAGTTGGTTAAGTCTCTCACTAGCTGCAAGCTACCAAATGATAATCCGGTGAGTCCTCATGTCAGTAAAATGATAGGTTATATTGATAACCTGAGGAAACTGGATTATCCAGTTAGCCAAGAATTGGCAACTGAGATCATTCTGCAGTCACTGCCGTCAAGCTATGATAAGTTCAGGAAGAACTATATCAAGAAAGGCTTAACGAAGACGCTGACTGAACTGCATAATATGCTCAAGACGGTTGAGCCAAACGTGAAGGGTAGGTTTATGAAACCTAGTACTGACAAGGGTGAAGACAAAGTTGTCCAGATTTTGAATCATGGCAAGCATGTGTCTTCTGAGCTCAAGTCAGATACCTCCTACGTTGGTAAGTGCTGCTACTGTAAAGAGATAGGGCATTGGAAGAGAGATTGCATTAAATTCATGGAAGATGATGAGGAGTTGAAGTTGATGTATGAGACTACTTCCTCAGGTATTCATGTTATTAATTCAAGTTCTACCTTATAGGTATTGGATACTGGTTGTGGCACTGATATTTGTTAAAATATGCAGAGCCTGGGCAACAGTAGAACTTTGAAGTAAGGGCAAGTGAAACTACATGTCTGGAAGGAGCTTGGGATGCTGCCTCAGCCGTAGGGTTTTCACTTATAGATCCCTTTGAGGCTTGGTTTTGTATTAAGTAATTGCTACAATGTATCTGCTTTAAGCAGAGTTGTGTTTCATTTTCTTGTAAGAATTTGAATGTTTTTCATTTTGATAAAAGACAAGTTTTTGTTCTTTTGATCTTAATGAAATGTTAATTGTAGCACCCTATTCATGGAATGGGTTTTATACCTTAAACCAAAGAATGCCTAAATGTAACATAAATACAGAATTGGTTTAAATCTGATGAATTAAACCTGATTTTTCTTGGCATAAATGTTTTGGTCAAATAGAGTAAGTCGGATTCAGAAACCCCATAGTTATGGACTTTTGGGCTCATTTGAATGGATATCTTATGAGACTTGAATTCTGCTTACTGGACCAAAAGTAAAGGGCCCATCTTAGCCGAGCTAGAGAAAGGCCCAAAGGCTTATTGGACATTGAACATACTCATGTATGTGGCCCGATGAGCAGTAATGCCAGAGAAAATTTCCTGTACTTCATTGTCTCTACTGATTACTTCAGTGAGTATAACTGTGTTCATTTGATGAGACACAAGTCGGAATTCTTTGACATGGTCGAAAGAGTTCCAGAATGAAGTATAGAATCTGAATGACAGAAGTATTAAGACTCTGGATTAAATCACGAGTGAGAATACTTAAGTCATTGATTGTGTGATCATCTGAGTGAGTGTGAAGTCGTTTTCACAGCTCATTTCTCCTGAAAACCTGTAGGTGTTTCTGTGAGAATGAATCAGATCTAATAAGAAATGATTAAAGATGAGTCACACGAATCTTCCATGATATTATTGAAGAATAACGCTCTAAAATATCTAAGTTTACGCTGAAATAGTTCCACCAATATCAGTTGAAAGACACCACGTAAATGTGGATTGGAATCGATCCAAATTCGTCTTTACTGAGTATTAGTAGTTGAGCTATTTCGCTGGTTGTCCCAGGGAAACCAAGGCTTATTACTTTTACGTCCATTCTGTTTTCTAAGTAGGGAAGTTATTTTCAAGAAGAACAGTGGGAGTAAAAGTATAACTCGAAGTTTTCTTAGGGAAACCAAGGCTCGGTACTTTTAACGACCATTCTGTTTTCTAAGAAGGGAAGTTACTTTCCAAGAAGAACAGTGGGAGTAAAAGTATAATTCGAAGAAATTCGAGAAATACAGGAGGCTGCTTAACCTATTGAGGGAGAGCAGCGGAAGGATTTACAGATTTCTGTAGAATCTACACCTGTGGAGCCTGAAGTTCGCAGATTTGAAAGAATCAGTCACTAATCCGAGAGTGAATTCTCGTCATTAGTTGAGCCTGATGATCATTGAATGTTCGCATGATCTGATGATCATTGAAAGCGACGAATCTGCGAAATTCAAGAAAGCGAAAGTGAGCCCAGACTCCGAAGAATTACATTTTGTGTAAGTTGGCTTCATCGATCCATTCATGGATGGAAGCAAACTATCGGAGTTGGAATCTTCGTTCTGTTGAAGTAGTCAAGGTTTTGACTTAAGCAGGAACGAAATGGAACTATGCGTTTACTAATAGATAAGTGGGAGCAATATTGCATTTCTCAAAGTGTATGTCGAAGACATACTGATTCTCGGATATAACGTCCCAATGCTGTAGTCGGTAAAGGACTAGCTTGGGAGTTGGTTTAATGATTGACATGGGTAAAGCCACGTAGTTCTTGGATTTTGGATCTAAAGATAGAAATCCAAAAGAGCTGGTAGGACAAAGTCAGGATTCTTAAATTGACAAAGTCCTACACGTTTTGAGCAATCCAAGAAGGGTTTTATGCCAATGTCACATGGCATTAAGTTAAGCAAGATACAGTATCCTACGATAACTGCTGAGCTTAAATGCATGGATAGGATTCCATATGCTTCGGTAATTGGATCTATCATGTATGCCATGAAACGTACTTGTTTGATGTTGCTTTAATGTTAAGCAAGACAAGTAAAGACCAGTCAGATCCAGCAAAGAATCAAGTTTCCTAAAGTATGTCCTAAAGTATTTGAGGAATACTAAGGATAAGTTCTTGATTTACGGAGAAAGTGATGTGCTACAAGTCAGCAGAGTCTGAAAGGCAAGTTTCCAACAGACAAAGATGATTTCCGGTCACAGTCCGGCTATATCTTGTGTCTGTCTGGCGGTGCAAGGCACTGTTGCTGACTCCATGACTTAAACTGAACATTTCGCAGCTAGGAAAGCGGCGAAAGAGGTTGTTTGGAAAGAAGAGTTCGTCACTGAACTTGATGTGAATCCCAGCATAGATGAGACTAGCTGCACATCAGAGGTCCAAACACCTTGAGGATAGGTATAACCTATTCCGTGAGATAAATGACAGAGATGTTAAGTAGATCAGCAAGTTTCAACGAATGAGAACGTTGCTAATCTATTAACGAAGCCACTCCTTAGGCCTAAGCACGAGTCACGGACTGTTGCTGTAGGATAAGTGAAATTAAGATGTAATCTAAATTTCAGTGGGAGTTAGTAAAGGGCTTTATTTAGTTATTGATATGTTCTTGTAAAACATTTTATGATGTTTATTGAAATTATTATTTCAAGATTATTTTAACTGTGATGAAATAATCGTTCCAAAGTGATATAAACCATTTTATAGGTCATCGAAGTAAGTGACTTGATCTTGAGTCATCAAAGTCATTTAGCTTGATCATGAGACTCTATATTTGATAGATGGCTTATATCATTCAGTCCCTAGTCGAAGGTTGTTGAAATTGGAACACCAACAACCGTGTGAGACTAGATTGGTATGTGACTTATGACAAAGTCTCAGTGTGTCATAGATGCGCGGCATCAAAGTCAGTGCATAGGTGTATGTTGGGAACATACGACCGGACAAGACCCGCTTATAAGAACTCTTCAGGATATTTATATCTGTGTCATAAGAGATTCTTACTACGACTATAGAGTATAGTCCTTAGACCTGAGTTCACATGCATGTGACTGCACATGGACTGATGTACTTTGATCATTGTCTAACGCTATCATTCTGTGATAGCTATAAGGACCTTGTTTGGGTACATCATGAAATGAGTAGTTTACAGTGATGGAACAAGATGGGATTTGTCCCTCCAATATAAATGGAGTGAATATCTCTAGGCCAATCGGAGATTTGAATACTGGAAAACGCATGGCCATGCTCAAACGGACTTTCCCGAGTCGTTTGGATTGTCAGTATCAAATCAGAGTCCGATGAACAAGATTAGGCTTTATAAGGATGACACCAATCTTGCCTTATGACTAATCGAGATATTGAGACAAAAGGATTATGAATACAGAGATTCCAGTACAAGTGGGAGATTGTTGGAATTGTGTCCAGTAATCTCGGTACTGTCTCTAGAAAGTAAGAGTATGTCGAGATCAGACATAAGTCATATAATACTGGGGATCATGATGGCTTGCTAGAGTCCGCTCATGATCTATAAGTCTTGGACTTATTGCTTTTATTATATGATCCCATATGGGTCACACGCCTAAGCTAACAGGAAAATGTGTTGGAACGGCTTAGCAGAAGTACGACAAAAGTGCTAGGCATTTGTCGTACTAAGAGAGAAAGATTAATGGGTCTGATTAAATGGGATTTAATCAGATTGGGCCCAAAAGCCCAAAAGGGAAAGAGAAGGCTTTTAATGACTAAAAGCCAAGTCTTTTCTCCCCAACCCTAACACCCAGCCGCGATCTCTCTCCTCTCTCTGCGCCTCTGTTCCTGGTGGTCTAGCAGCCATTTCCTTGTGAAGCGTGTGTGAACCTTTGGAGGATTCATCCCTCGGTGCATCTATCTGATCTCTGACCTGTTCTATTCCTTCCGCTGCAACAAACAGGTAAAAGGTGAGATCATCTAATGTTTCTAAATTAGAACACCTAGATCTGATGCATGTTTAGGTTGATATCAATATGAGAATTGAATCAGGATCAACTGAACTATCCAACACTCAGTCCATTGGATAGAAAATCACATAGTGCACTATATTGAACTGGAGACCACATAGTGCACTATATTGAATCGGAGATCACATAGTGCACTATGTGCGTAAGGTGTACATAACAAGACAAAGTCATGTCACATCCTTGTGACCGTTGCAGCTTGTTTCCAACCAATATTTCCTTTGTTTTCCTCTTCAATTTCACTTGTTTAATGACTTGTAAACCCTAGAATAGATAGTATATATATATGTGTTGTAACAAGTTTAATCAGAATAAGAGAATTATTCTTCTCTGAATACTCTATCTCTCTTACTCTCTCTCTCTCTCTCTCTCTCGGCGCTAGAACCCTAATTGTTGGGAATGTCCTGAAATCTACCGTGCTATCTCTAGAAAGTATGATAAGTGTCGAGATCAGACATAAGTCATAAATACTGGGTGATCATGATGGCTTGCTAGAGTCCGCTCTTGATCTATAAGTTTAGGACTTATTACCAGTATTGTATGATCCCGAAGGGTCACACACCATAGCTAACGGGAAAGTTAAATGGAATTAATACGGTAAGATGCAATGGTGTTTACTGTATTGGATCAGAGATTTGGGCCAGACCAAATGCAGGCTTTTGTCTGATTTGTGTCTTGGGCCCAAATGATAAATGAGCCATTAGTCATTAGACTTGGGCCCATTTAGAGAGTTAATAGGGCATAAAAGTCGAAACCCTAAGGGAGGAGGCTCACGATTTTGGTGGTGCAGCCGCGAGTTTTCATTCTCTCTCTAACCTCTCTCTCTGATCATCCATCTTTTTGGTCTAGCAGCCATCCCTTGCTTGTAAGAGTGTGGATACTTGAGGAGGAGCCGATTCTCATCAGCTCTAATCTGATCTTGTCATTACCACCAATCATTCCGCTGCAAAAGGTAAAGATCAGGTTTGCTTTATGATTCGTTTTGCAAGAACCTAGATCTGTTTAAGATTATGTGTTAGGTTGTAATTGGAAATTAAAACCTTGAACAAACACTATAATCCATCAGTGGTATCAGAGCTAAGGTCATTAGTTTCTTGTAATTTGGATCATAGGGCTGTTTGATTGTTTAGAGAATCAATTATGTTAAAATTGATTAAACTAATTAAAACCCTAATCTAATTGATCTCGGATCAATTTTAAAAACTTGTGGCCGTGATCCTTTGATCGATCATGCTCATGCCGAGCGATTGTGAGTGGGCCGAGAATTGGATCGATGAATGATCATGTTAATAATCGAATGTTCAATACTATTATTAACCCTAATCGCATGTGCTGAGCCTTATTAATTATCGCTATGGTCTCGTAATGAAAGCTGATGCAATCGCTTTCATTAAATGAAAGTGATCGTGTGTTGCCTTCGATCTCAAGAGACCGAACGAACGCGTGATGCCTAAGCCGAGACCGATCAATATGATCGTGAGGCAAAGGATCGAGCATGCGCTTGGTTGATGCGTTAATGGGCCAAGTGACGATCGGATTGTAGGGCATTGGCTTGCGATCATCACGGCTCATCTTCGCGATCGTGAGATCATGGCGATCGATGATCGATCGTGATGGGCCTAGAGTTGGATCGTGGGTCCATGACCCGATCATGGATCCGATCGTTTGGCCCGTTAAATTTTACGTCCCGCGAATAGTCAATCGGTTAAACCGAGCTTCGCGGTTCGTTGCCCAAAACCACACTGATTAAACCGGTCCATTTAATTGGCGGTTAATTGTGTGTTTAAAGCCTTAAACCGCAAGTTAAATCAAATTGGCTAAAACACTAGGTGTTTCTTCCCGGTTTTGGATTTAACTGAACCGATCCAATTTAATTGGTGGTTCAAGCGGTTAACCCGAATCGCGGTTTGCTGGAAATTATTTAATACATGGTATTATTTAATTTCTGGTTAAACCGGATTGAAATTCAAAAAAAATTGAATTTTAACCTAAACCGAAGGCTGGTCTAAGTTTGATTTGGTTGGACCAAATAATTTAGAGCTGGTCTGGTTTAGTAAATAACCGATGGTTTTGATAGTTAATTTGGTCTTGGACCAGAATTAATAAACCGGATCGGTTATGTCAAATTATTGGGCCAGCTGGAATTCTATGGTCTTGGGCCAAAGAATTGGGCCTATAATTTGTGACCCAACCCAAAATATTTAATGAAATATTTAAATTAGAAATTTCTATTTTCAGTAAGTTACTAAATTTAGAAAGTTTCTAAAATAAGAAAGTTTCCCAAAATAGTAATCTTCTATTTTTGGAAATAAAACTTAAAAATCCTCAAAAACAATATCAAGCTTGGATGTCTTTCCAATCTTGTCAGCTACTTAACGCTTATTTGATTACAGATATGGCTTACAGTGTGAGGTGTCTGTTTTCGCGTAAGTAAAGTAGTATATAGTCACTAATTTCATTGGGAGTCCCAGATTTTAGTGATTATTTGGCTGTAAGAGATTGGTTTCCTTGACTGGGCCATCGGGAGTCCCGGGCCTTGAGACATCTGGTGAATTTGGGCCTCGGGTCCAATTCACAACCGAGAGTTATATGAGATATAACTAGCTGTGTGTATGCTTACCAAGTAAAGCTAATTCCGGATGACGGCCAGTGGCCCACTTTGGATTTAGCTGAACATGGGTCTCGGAATCATTGCATTCTTATGAGGTTAAACAAAGAAATTTTGAATGCAATGCGAGTTTTCTTATAAGTTATTAAGATTACTCTTTTATGAACTAAATAACTAAAACTCTATTTATCTCTAAATTTCAGCTATGACGAGCACAAACAATCAAAACACTTTCTCGATCCGGTATGTCCTTGAGATGGACAAACTGAACGGATCAAATTTCTTGACTTGGTCGCGGAACCTGAGACTAGTTCTCAGGCAGGAGAGAAAGGACTATGTCCTTGAAAGAGCTCTCCCCGTGAGGATCGGGTCCAATGCCTCTCATGCAGTATATAATGCTTGGAATAAGCATTATAATGATGCGGTAGATGTGCGTTGTCTGATATTGGCTACCATGGACTCAGATTTGCGGAAGCAATATGAGAACATGGAGTCGCCAATAGAGATGATCAGCAGCCTGAAATTAAAATTTCAGGAGCAGGTAAGAGTGGAGAGATACCAGTTGGTTAAATCTCTCACTAGTTGCATTAAATTCATAGAAGATTATGAGGAGTTGAAGTTGATGTATGAGACTACTTCCTCAGGTATTCATGTTATTACTTCAAGTTATACCTTATAGGTATTGATTACTGGTTGTGGCACTGATATTTGTTATAATATGCAGAGCCTGAGCAACAGTAGAACGTTGAAGGAAGGGCAAGTGGAACTGCGTATCTGAAAAAAGCTTGGAAAGCTGCCTCAGCCGTAGGGTTTTCACTTGTAAATGCCTTTGAGGCTTGGTTTTGTATTAAGTAATTGCTACAATGTACCTGTTTTAAGCAGAGTTGTTTTTCATTTTCTTATAAAGAATTTGAATGTTTTTTTTCATTTTGATAAAGACAAGTCTTGTTTCTTTTGATCTTAATGAAATGTTAATTGTAGCACCCTATTCAAGGAATGGGTTTTATATGTTAAACCAAAGAGTGCCTAAATGTAACATAAATACCGAATTGGTTTAAATCTGATGAATTAAACCTGATTTTTCTTGGCATAAATGTTTTGGTCAAAGAGTAAGTCGGATTCAGAAACCCCATAGTTGTGGACTTTTGGGCTCATTTGAATCGATATCTTATGAGACATGAATTCTGCTTACTAGACCAAAAGACAAAGGGCCCATCTTAGCCGAGCTAGAGAAAGGCCCAAAGGCTTATTGGAGATTGAACATACTCATGTATGTGGTCCGATGAGCAGTAATGCCAGAGAAAATTTCCTGTACTTCATTGTCTCTACTGATTATTTCAGTGAGTAAGACTGTGTTCATTTGATGAGACACAAGTCGGAATTCTTTGACATGGTCGAAAGAGTTCCAGAATGAGGTATAGAATCTGAATGACAGAAGTATTAAGACTCTGGATTAAATCACGAGTGAGAATACTTAAGTCATTGATTGTGTGATCATCTGAATGAGTGTGAAATCGTTTCACAGCTCATTTCTCCTGAAAACCTGGAGGTGTTTCTGTGAGAAAGAATCAGATCTTATTAGAAATGATTAAAGATGAGTCACACGAATCTTCCATGATATTCTTTAAGAATAACGCTCTAGAAATATCTAAGTTTACGCTGCATTAGTTCCACCAATATCAGTTGAAAGACACCACGTAAATGTGGATTGGAATCGATCCAAATTCGTCTTTGCTGAGTATTTGTAGTTGTGCTACTTCACTGGTTGTCCTAGGGAAACCAAGGCTTGTTACTTTTACGTCCATTCTGTTTTCTAAGAAGGGAAGTTACTTTCCAAGAAGAACAGTGGGAGTAAAAGTATAACTCGAAGAAATTCGAGAAATACAGGAGGCTGCTCAACCTGTTGAGGGAGAGCAGCGGATGGATTTACAGATTTCTGTAGAATCTACACCTGTGGAGCCTGAATTTCGCAGATATGAATGAATCAGTCACTAATCCGAGAGTGATTTCTCGCCATTAGTTGAACCTGATGATCATTGAAAGTTCGCATGATCTGATGATCATTGAAAGCGACCAACCTGCGAAATTCAAAGAAGCGAAAGTGAGCCAGGACTCCGAAAAATTACACTATGTGTAAGTTAGCTTCACTGATCCATTCATGGATGGAAGCAAACACATCGGAGTTGGAATCTTCGTTCTGTTGAAGTAGTCAAGGTTTTGACTTGAACAGGAACGAAGCGGAACTGTGCGTTTACTAATAGATAAGTGGGAGCGATGTTGCATTTCTCATAATGTATGTCGATGACATACTGATTCTCGGAAATAA
This sequence comes from Orychophragmus violaceus, assembly GCA_030180135.1. Lineage (NCBI taxonomy): Eukaryota > Viridiplantae > Streptophyta > Magnoliopsida > Brassicales > Brassicaceae > Orychophragmus > Orychophragmus violaceus. The sequence continues at coordinate 44,988,158 of CM058233.1, forward strand.
CGTCCCAATACTGCAGTCGGTAAAGGACTGGCTTGGGAGTTGGTTTTGTGATTGACATGGGTAAAGCCACGTATGTTCTTGGATTTTGGATCTAAAGATAGAGATCCAAAAGAGCTGGTAGGACAAAGTCAGGATTCTTAAATTGACAAAGTCCTACACGTAATCAGCAATCCAAGAAGGGTTTTATGCCAATGTCACATGGCAATTCATTAAGCAAGAAACAGTATCCTACGATATCTGCTGAGCTTGAACGCATGGATAGGATTCCATGTGCGTCGGCAATTGGATCTATCATGTATGCCATGACACTTACTTGTTTTGATGTTGCTTTAATGTTAAGCAAGACAAGTAAAGACCAGTCAAATCCAGCAAAGAATCACTGGATTGCCGTAAAGAATATCCTAAAGTATTTGAGGAATACTAAGGATAAGTTCTTGGTTTACGGAGAAAGTGAGGTGCTACAAGTCGATAGAGTCTGAAAGGCAAGTTTCCAATAGACAAAGATAATTCCTGGTCACAGTCCGGCTATATCTTGTGTCTGTCTGGCGGTGCAAGGCACTGTTGCTGACTCCATGAATTAAGCTGAACATTTCGCAGCCTGTAAAGCGGCGAAAGAGGTTGTTTGGAAAGAAGAGTTCATCACTGAACTTGATGTGATTCCCAGCGTAGTTGAGACTAGCTGCACATCAGAGGTCCAAACACCTTGAGGGTAGGTATAACCTATTCCGTGAGATAAATGACAGAGGTGTTAAGTAGATAAGCAAGTTTCATCGAATGAGAACGTTGCTAATCTATTAACGAAGCCACTCCTTAGGCCTAAGCACGAGTCGCGGACTGTAGCTGTAGGATGAGTGAAATTAAGATGTAGTCTTAATTTCAGTGGGAGTTTGTAAAGGGCTTTATCTAGTTATTTTGAAAGGTTCATGTAAACATAATATTTTATGTTTATGAAATCTATGATTTCTGGATTATTTTTAACTGTGATATAAAATAATCGTTCCAAAATGATTCATGTCATTATATATGGGCCATCGAAGTACATGAGTAGACTTGATCCTGAAACCCCATATTTAACGAAGTGACATAAATCATAGTGTCCATAGTCGAAGGTTGTTGAAATTGGAACACCAACAACCTGTTGAGACTAGATTGTGTTGAGACTTATGACCAAGTTTCGAGGGGTCATAGATGCGCAGCATCAAAGTCGACACATAGGTATATGTAGGGGAGCATATGACCGGACATGGCCCGCTGATGAGAACTCTGCAAGATATTAATATCTGTGTCATAAGAAGTTCTCATATACGACTATAGAGTATAGTCCTTAGACCTGAGTTCGCATGCATGTGGCTGCACATGGAGTAATGCGCTTTGATCATTGTCTAACGCTGTTTCGTAACTGGGAGCTATACGGACCTTGGTTGGGTGTATTATGAATTGTGTAGTTCATAGTGATGGAACAAGATGGGATTTGTCCCTGCCGTTTAACGGAGGTAATATCTCTAGGCCAATCGGAGATTTGATAGCTGGTAAGAGAATGGCCATTCCCAAACGGACTTGCCCAAGTCGTTTGAATTGTCAGTATCAAATCTGTTCCGATAAACATGGTCTGGCTATATAAGGATGACACGCATCTTGCCTTATGCCAGATCGAGATATTGAGACAAAAGGATTAGGGAATGTAGGATTCCAGTACAATCGGGAGATTGTTGGGAATGTCCTGTGTAGGATTCCAGTACAAGTGGGAGATTGTTGGGAATGTCCTGAAATCTACCGTGCTATCTCTAGAAAGTATGATAAGTGTCGAGATCAGACATAAGTCATAAATACTGGGTGATCATGATGGCTTGCTAGAGTCCGCTCTTGATCTATAAGTTTAGGACTTATTACCAGTATTGTATGATCCCGAAGGGTCACACACCATAGCTAACGGGAAAGTTAAATGGAATTAATACGGTAAGATGCAATGGTGTTTACTGTATTGGATCAGAGATTTGGGCCAGACCAAATGCAGGCTTTTGTCTGATTTGTGTCTTGGGCCCAAATGATAAATGAGCCATTAGTCATTAGACTTGGGCCCATTTAGAGAGTTAATAGGGCATAAAAGTCGAAACCCTAAGGGAGGAGGCTCACGATTTTGGTGGTGCAGCCGCGAGTTTTCATTCTCTCTCTAACCTCTCTCTCTGATCATCCATCTTTTTGGTCTAGCAGCCATCCCTTGCTTGTAAGAGTGTGGATACTTGAGGAGGAGCCGATTCTCATCAGCTCTAATCTGATCTTGTCATTACCACCAATCATTCCGCTGCAAAAGGTAAAGATCAGGTTTGCTTTATGATTCGTTTTGCAAGAACCTAGATCTGTTTAAGATTATGTGTTAGGTTGTAATTGGAAATTAAAACCTTGAACAAACACTATAATCCATCACTAATTGGGTTTTACGCCTCTCTCTCTTCCAATCTCTCTGATTCTACTTCATTCTCCTACTCTAATCTTCATAATCTAACACTCAGAACACACCATGATAAAACAAGCAACAAAGTAACTTTTCTGAAATCTAGACTCCTCAGGGAATCTAGAAGAGTTGAAATCAGACTAATCTAGTTCGGATAGAGAATATTCAATTTCTAATCCAGTTGTTTCTTAACTTGCCTTATTTAGAGTCTCATGGATTTCATGCACTTCAGACTTATACTTGGCGACCATGAGGGGCATAGCAACATCTTTTTGGACCAAAGTTGATACTGTTTTTCCCTTAGTGTTGTTTTATCCCAATGGGTTTTCCCACTAAGGTTTTTAATGATGTAATCCAAGGCGCACTTCATGAGAAAGAGACACACATCACATTTTCTTTCTTTTCTTCTTATTTTCATTTACGCCCATCATGCCTTGTTTTTATTTTTTATTTTCGTGGCCTATATAAGCCACATGAATATTGTAAAAATCCTTAAGCAATATTTACAAAGAAGTTTAAAACCCAAGGTTCCTAACCCTTGTCTGCTGCCCCTTGCATTGAACTTGAGTGACTTCCCCCTGTTTGTGGCCTATATAAGCCACATGAATATTTATATATGTTAGTGTTGTTATAGAAAAAGGATTAAAACCGTTGAAGGCATTACTCGAACCCGAGACATGTCGGAGTTAGACTCAAGTCAGAGACCAATGTGCTATGTTGTTATTATTATTAATTTAATTGAAACAATTGTTTATATCTTGATACAATTATATGTTCATTTTAAAAAAAAATAAAAAAAAAAGATTATCATTAAAACATTAATATTTTAAAATATAACATAAATTTTAAAAACATTACATAATTTTTATTTTTTAGAATAGTTCAGACGGATCAATTATAATTCGGGAATTGGTTCCCGAACCAATCCCCGACGTCTGTCTCACTCCACTGGTCGATCATGCGGTTCCATGGCCGCTCTGGAATCCATGACAGTCCTGGGTCTCCTCTTTCCCAGAGCAGTTTCATCCGCCGCATTTTCGTATTGAAAACCCGCCTAGCCGTCCTATGGAATTCCCGCCAAACCGTAAAAATTATGTCAAGACCAAAAGTGAAGTACGCCTGTAATTTGAAAAAAAAATTATTATATTTGTATTAGTTATAAAACACAATTTGGAAGTTCAAATTTTATCTCACCAAAAAATCTTCAAACCATGCGGCCTTAAGGTCGCCCGGAAAATTGTAGTACGTCAAATAACTCTCGGACCAGCGATTCTCAGTGATATCACTGACGACAGACGGAAAGATTGCATTGTAACTGAACCAAATGATATGGTCTTGGCGGGATGGGTCAAGAACGGGAAGATGTTCCCGGCCCGGATGATGGATTTCCCGCAAGTAGGAGGAGGGGTTTTTAGGGGACAAATAGACATAGTCCTTTTTTAAGTGTTTGAGTGTGTTTGTAGAAGATGAAAAAAATTGTGACATCCGTACCTTACTTATACATAAATTTCCGACGATAATACCGACGACAATCCGTCGGAAATTATGATTAAATTTCTGAAAAGACATTTACAAATACATCGCATAGGGAAGATACTCATGCAGTTTAATTGGAGCTTTTGGCTGTTTACTGACATTTACTGACGGATTTCCGACGGATAGGTCCCACCCGTCAGATATCCGTCGGTAATCAAATGATACAAAACCCAAGTTCGGCGTGGCTCGAACCTAGGTAGGTGGACTATGTGAAAAGGTATGTAACTAGTAGGCTGTATGTGAAAGTTGTAAACTGCATGCAATGAATTGTATATAGTGTTAAATTCTATTATAACATAAATATTTAACATAAATAATTATTTTTAAAATAAATATTCTCATAAAACTTATATGAATTATAAAAGAAACAATTTTAATCATATAACATTGATTAAAATGTATTTTAATGTACATATATTTTTATTTTGGTTCCCGAACCAATCTCCTTCGTCCGTCTCTGTCCAATTCTCAACCATATGGTTCCAGTCACGAGTTTCAATCCATGATGGTTTATCTTTCCCTCTTTTCCATCAGAGTTTCAACCGTAGCAATTTTGTATGGAAAACCCGCCTAGCCATCCAGTGAAAAGCCCGCTACACTTGCTTAATAATTTCAGGATTGAAAGTGAAATAGTTCTAAAAGAAAAAGAAAAATTTAGAGAAAATGAAAGAATAACTACAAGGAAAAAGGAAACTTACCAAAAAGTCGAAGAACCAAGTAATTTTAAGACCTCCGGCAATATGCCGGTAAGTCATAAAGTTACCGCGCCAACGACGTTGGATAACTTCGCTGACAACGCACTGGATTGCAGCATTAAAACCAAACCAAATGGTCCAGTTTTCCCGTTACAGATGTAGAAAGGGAAGACGGTTTCGACCCGGGCGGCAATTATATGTTAAATCGCGGTTTGTTTACCGGCGGATAATCGAACAGTATCCATAGAGATCGTAACTAAAATTTAAGAATCATAAGATGTGTTGTTAGACAGAAATGAAGATGGAGAAAAGAAGGTAATCGAACCTCTATTTATTTTAAAAAATTCGGACGGCAAAACTGACGGATAACCGTCGGATCTAATGAAATTCGAAAAGTCCGTTTATGAAACGTTTTTTGGGAACAAACGGCATGTAATGGAAGTTAATGAGCATTTGACTCGAGTTTACCGATGGATTACCGACGAAATATGGTTTAGAGTTTGCTTAGGGTTTGGTTTTAGAGATTCTGCAAGCTCTAAATATACATGATATAGTGAGGACACTACTTTTAGGATCATATGATTGGGATTCATTAAATGTATGTTTTGTAAATCGAACGATAGTCTCGTACAAGCTATCTTCAAACACCATTGTAGACTAAGAAGTGTTTTCATCGGATATGCTTGATTTTCCTAAAAACAGATTAAATGTGTCCTTGGAGATTCAAAAGGTTGATATGTATCAAGTGAGCTTCACATTACTTCCCCGGAAGTTTGACGATGAACCGTCTTCGTTTTTGAAACCCTAAACCCTAAACCAACATTTTCCATCGGTTTTCAGTCATGTTTTATTAGTTTTATAAAATTAATAAAACATAATTTCATTTTCATTCTGCTTCACTTTCTGAATCGTAGTCGGTGGAAAACGAATCGGTATCCTCGTCGAATTCACCCATCTCTTCTGTGGAATCTGAATGAAGAACGACATTCCCAAAATGACTAAAATCGATGACTAGATTAACTTCAAGGGATTCTTCCACCGGAGCTATATTATCACTTTTGCTTGCTTGCAGTGGCTCTTGTTCTTCAACTCCGTAGACTCTTCATCGCGGGTTTATTTTTGTAACTGTTATCCATGGATCGTTCTTGTATGTTACTTGAGGGTAAGGAATGTAACACACGTGTATCAAATTGAAGAAATATTTATATGGTGTTATAAGAAATTCAAGATGGAAGATTACTTTAAAGTAAAAGTCGATAAATAACCTGATATGCTTTAGAACTAATAATGAACGGATCATATTTTCGAAGCTTCTTAGTCGAATGGATAGACGTTACACAAAACTCATCAATGTTTATACTATTCCCAATGATAGAGTTGTACCAATCACACCAAAAGACCACACATCTCATGCCGAGCTTTCCTATGTACTTCACTTCTAGTATTTCTTTAAGATCCCCAAAGAACATAACTTTTCTGGATGCAGATAAAACTCAGTGATCTGTGGTTGTCCTAGAAGACCTTTCTTTATGCACTTTAAACGCATATCCCCTTGTGCAATATAGGGGATAAGACTTTGTGTTGTAGTGGAGGCCGCTGACTATGTCTATTAACCAATCTTCCAGTTTGGGACCGTATTTGACTTCATTTTTGACCTAACAATGTAAAACGTTGAGTTCTTAATAACCGACCAAATTTATGGGGTTTTGGGTGATATGAAAATAAAAATCTCACATAAAACTTTAATAAAAATGCAGAAGTGTCTTTCTTTCCACTCTTCACGCTCGTCCTCGGTCAATTATGGATGATGATGTTGGAGTGATTCCATGTATAACCTTAAAAAATGCAAACTATCTCATTCAAACAATTATTATGATATATACATGCAACTTAAATAATAAAGACAAATTACACTATATATACCTCTCATACTAAAATACTTCCTCGCAGTTGTTCAGAATATACTTGTGCAGGTGTGGATGCTCTTGGGTCGTTAGTTGCCGCTTTCCTGATTTACCACTTAACCGCCCAACTTGTTCAAAAATGATGGGAACCGTTGATGGATAAATTTGTCTCTCGCCTCTATCATCGCTTTCTAGTTGGGCGCCGACTCTTTGTGCGTACTTGCGAAGGGAAGTAATAGCTAGAAAATGTCGTCGTTTCTTCGTTATTATATTGAGCCACAAATGAACCTTCCACTTTAGCAGGGTTCTTAACCTTCTTTTTAAGGTGGAACATATAGTGCTAGAAGGGATACATCCACCGATATTGTACCGGACCACCTAGTATAGCTTCTCCAGGGAGATGAATGGGTAGATGCTCCATAACATCAAAGAAAGACGGTGTAAATAAATTCTCTAGATTGCATAAGATCTGAGGAATGTTTTGCTCCAAATCACTGATGCCATCAGCTGTAAGTGACCTCGTGCATATATCCCTGAAAAAAGCTCCTACCACGGCAATTGCTTTGTGAACATCTTTAGTAAGGAGATGAGCAAATGCGAATGGTAGCAGTCGGTGCATGACAACATGAAAATCATGGCTTTTTGTTCCAATGAACTTTTCTCCATCAGTGTCCCCACAATTACGCAAGTTTGATGCATAACCGTCTGCGAATTTAACTCGTCTCATCATCCACTCAAACAACTCTTCCCATTCTTCCGAAAAATGAAGTTAAGGACGAGCACAAATGTCTGGCAAATCAAGCCTAGTCTTCACATTATCTTTCGTCTTCCCTTGCACATTCAGAAGTGTGTTCATGATGTTACCAAAGAAGTTATTCTCAATGTGCATGACATCAAGATTATGCATTAGTAGTTGGTCCTTCCAATATGGTAGATCCCAGAAGATGCTGAGCTTGTGCCAGTTGTGGGATAAACCAGTAGTGTATACATTCTCATGCCCATTTCCACCACATTCACGAGTTCATAGTGCACCAAAGGTTTCTAAGAGCCCCAAAGTAACCGACCCACAATCTTGGAGAATAGGATCATCAAACACTTTCCTCTTCTTCATAAAAAGTTTATTGTTTTCCGATATGGATGATCATGCGGTAGAAATCTTCTATGACAGTCAAACCAATATGATTTGCGTCCATTCTTTAACTGGAATGCATCATTCTTTTCCTGACAGTACGGGCATGCTAACCTCTCATGCGTTGTCCATCCGGATAACATACCATAAGCTGGAAAATCGCTAATGGTCTACATTACTACAGCCGTCATCAGAAAATTTTCCTTGCAAGAGACATAATATGTTACAACACCGGGCACCAATAATATTTGCAACTCATATATCAATGGCTGCAAGAATACAGCAAGTAATCTTCTTGGATGCTCAGGCCCGGGAACGAGTACGGAGAGGAAAAGACACTCTCTAGGCATGCACACAGATGGCGGTAGGTTATAAGGAGTAAGAATCACTGGCCACAACGAATAAGGTCTCCCATGCCTCCCAAATGGGTTGAAACCTTTTCTGCATAATCCGAGGTAAACATTACGTGGATCATACACAAAATCCGGATATATTCTCTGAAAATGTTGCCACGCTTCAGCATCTGACGGATGTGCAATCTCTTCTCCTCTTCTATGATCTGCATGCCATCTCATTTCCCCCGCAGTTCGTTCCGATTGGTATAATCACTTCAACCTATTTGTTAACGAAAAATGCCTCATTTATTTGAATGGAACCTTAGCTCTTCCCCTTGTATCCTGATAGCGCGGATGCTTTCAAAATTTACAATCCAGATATCCATCTTCTCGCCAGTATATCATACAGTTAGCGGTGCACACATCTATCATCTGATACGGTAATCCAATCCCTTTAACAAGTTTCTCAACCTCTTTGTATGAACCTCGTGCATGATTATCTTCAGGAAGAATATCTTTAACAAAATCGCAAATCGCATCCACATATTCCTCCGCCAAATTGTAGTTCGTCTCTATGCCCATTAATCTTGTTGCAGATGATAATGGTGAATGACCCTCTTTGCAACCATCATAAAACTGGCGCTTCGCTGCATCAAACATATCAAAAAATCTCCTAGCTTGTACATTACGTTCCTCATCTACCATAGGAATTTGATATTCACCTACTTCCTGAATATTTTCTCGATATGCATCATTAACCATCTGAACGGTACCTACACCAAAATCTACATCCGCACTATAAGGTTCGCTAGCACTAACATTAGGTCCCACCTACTAGTACTACCAAAAGGTTCACTACTACTACTTGCATAATCTAATGTTTCCCCGTGAAGATACCAAATCTTATAACCCGCCATAAACCCAATTGTATCCAAGTGATGCCATACTTCACAAATCATAGGATTTCTTACATTTCGGCACTAAGTACATGGGAATTTTAACTTACCGATTTTCTGCGTATGTGGTTGATTGCAAGCTACCATCATGAATTCTATAATCCCGAGTGCATATGGGGTGTGCACTAATTAAGTTCGTCGCCTCATCAACCTTCGGTCCGTCCATCCACGATCTGTAATAATTAGAGGAAGACATTTTTCTAGGTAATAACCAATATTAGAGGGAGAGAGAGAGGGAGAGAGATATTGGTGTGGAGGAGAAGGATGGACATGTTTGGTATTTGTAAGAAATATACCGAGGAAAAATCGACGGATATAGCTATTATCCGTTGGAAATCACTCCGTTTGGTGTCGGTCCAACGGATGCCTAACAACTACATTAACGTATCTATTAACGGTAACAATGAATCGACAATTTTTCGAAGGAATCTCGACGGGAACCAGTTTTTGTCGAAAACCCATCGGATAAGTAAATCCATCGGTATTTACCGACGAAATTCCGACGATGTTTGTCTCGTCGATTATTCGTCGGTCAATCGTCAGAAATGCTAACGGATTTATAACCGTCGGTAACTCCGTCGGTTATTGCCATGTTTTTTTGTAGTGATTGTAACATTCAACTCATGCTTTGAAAGGGATGATTTTGTTTTAAAAATGTTTGCATAAGAAACAATCAAAACTCCTTCGAGCTCCCACTGATTGGTGAACCCTTGTTGAGATCCGAAGCTTGTCCGGTATCCTTACCGGCAGCAACGTAGTTAGAATAATTAATAATCGAAGAATTCAAGCAGAAAGGGGAAACTTCACATATAATCACAAAGATTTTTGTGTAACTAACCATGACTAAGTATGGAATCGTAAAGATAATCGCTATTCATAACGTAAGCATATGTCGATAATATAATATATCAAGATTTAAAAATAGAAACTTAACCATTTCTGTAAGATCGAAAATCTATAACTTTGGAAATATAGTGCCAACAAAATCATTTTTATTACAAATTAGGGGATTGCATGCACCTTATATAGGCATTAATATATTTTAAATTTTTACATTTTTAAAAAATATAAAATTATTATGTATCTATTTTGTAGGCTGAACTTATATAAATGATGGTTTTTCTTTTTATTGATATATGTCATGTTCATTTTGTAGTTAGATGCTGGAGCAAGATGATGCATATAAATGTTGCATCTAGATATTGTTTGTTTTCCATTTTCAATTTTATATTTAGATGCTACTTATCTGAATATTTGTTTGGTTGTTTTCTATCTTGGATTACTATCTAGATGCAACTATTTAAAAAAATATTTTAATTTGATTAAATATTTATTACTTCTATATATATTTAAATTATTTTGTAATTAGATCATGACAAAAACCACATTCTTTGTCAATCATTTTAACCATAAAAATTGTTTGTGTTTTTTTTTTATAAAAATCACATATTCTGTCAAAATTATGTTTCTTGCAAAATCTTCTTTTTTGTATGTTTTGGTCAAAATTGTTTTTACCATAAAAACAAATTTTACGCAATATGGTTTTTCTTCACGTTTTTCATCAAAATCGTGTTTACCGCAAAATAGTGTTTTCCACAAAATCACATCTCTCGCAAAATTACGTTTCCACAAATTCGTGTTTTCAAAAAAAATCATGTTTCCGTAAAATTTAATTTTTAAGCAAAATCATGATTTTAGAAAAACTGAAAATTGTAAATTTTTCGCAAAATCACGTTTTCCGTCAAAAGCATTTATGTAAAATCGTATTTTTTTCAAACCCGAAGATGAGGCCTTTACACCAAATTACGTTTTTCGTCGAAATTACTTTTTCTATAAAAATCTGATTTTCTTCAAAATCGCATTATCCATCAAAATAATGTTTTCCGTCAAATCATGTTTTCTGTAAATATCACTTTTTCCGCAAAATCATATTTTCCGTGAAAATAATTATTTTCCTTCAAATAAGGCTTTCCATTAATATTAAATTATCTATCAAAAGGTGTTTTTCTTAAAATCATAATTTTCGTTAAAACCAAAAACTCGCGTTTTCCACCAAATAGTTCTTTCCATTAAAATCATATTTTCTCGTGAAATCAAGTTTATCGCTTTTTCCTTCGAAATCTCATTTCTCCGTCAATACCGAAGATAATTTTTAACGTAAAAATCTTGTGTTCATCAAAATCGTATTCTCAGCAAAAATCGGGTTTTCCGTCAAAATCGGGTTTTACGCAAAAATCGGGTTTTCCGTCTGCAAAATCACATTTTCCTGCGAAATCATATTTTTCCTTCAAAACTGCAAAATCGCGTTTCCGGCAAAATGGTATGTGAGTCTAGCTCTAATTGAGCCTTTGAGATTCTCTCATCCATATTAACGGTTCATCTAAAAAGGAAGGAAGTAAGAAGTAAAATTACCAAAACCCTTTTAGAATCCTTACCAAAATAAATATATTAAGGGTATTTTAAAATTTTTATTTTGAGAAAGAAAAGAGTTTCAGTTCAACAAAATCACATCACAAATATTAGTATATATAAATATGTATAAAATGAATTAGTTAGAAAATTTTCTTTATTTTAAGAAAACAACTATTTACTAAGAAAGTAAAAAATGACAATTTGGTTCATATTATTGGAAAAGTATTATACGAAAAACACCTTAATAATTTCTACTAGAATTTTATTTTCAAATACACTAACAATGTTAAACATTAAACTAACAAAGTTTACAGAGGAAAAATAATCATTGATCATCATTTTTTATTATAATAATTAACTAACATTTTCAAGCTAGGTCTCGACTAGCGTGTTGCGCCCACTTTAGGTGGCCGCCGCACATGTTTTCGCTGGAAGCCGGCGATGCCCTCAATTTAGTTCCTTGGTGGCCAAGAAGATTCAAACCTAAGAAATAAAGTGAGAAAAGAAAGAAATTTAAATATTTTATAAGAAAACAAACAACAGTAACAGAAAATTTTATAGCTTTTTCGAGAAAAGAAAAAAATCAAAAAACTATGTAAAATAAGTAACTTTTTATGGTATTCGTTTTATTACAAATAAGGCTAATAGGAAAACAACAAAAAGATAATTTTTATGAATTTTTAATATATAAAATCAAAATAAAACAAAAGTATAAAACAATTTTTAAGAATTTCAGTTTTATAGAATAAAAAAAAATGGAAAACAAAATTGAGGATGAATGTTTGCATCTAGATCCAAAAGCATCCTCGATGAGTGTATCTTCGGCATAATAAGTCTTCTCCTCTTCGGAAATGTTGTTGGCTTGAAACCAATCATCCATATCTCTTTTCCGGTATAGGTAAGCCTCTGGTTCTTGGTCATGGCCTGAAAAAACATATGTGGTAAGATTCGATTTGTACCTCATCATCGGTTGAATGTCCCCATGGTTCAGATTGGTTGGTGGAATTGATGTGATCAGGATCTTCCTCTTCTTCAAGATTTGATTCTGTTTGTGAGTCTCTTTCTTTGTACCACAGCTTGTAGTCGCGGTAAAGATCCATAAACTGATTTTGTTTTTCCCAATGATTAAATCTTTCCAGTTCTAGCTCTTTTCCTTCTTCTAGACTCTCACCCTCTTCACGCCACGAGTCTTCATGGTCCTCTCCAATATCTTCTTCTTGTTTGGTGTCTTTGTCTCTAGACCAAATCGATTGATTGTTGTTGCCTTGGCTGAAATCTGGTGGCTCTGGTTCAAGCTCGTCTTCTCCAGGCTCATCTCCATAATCTTAGATGAAGTAATTATCATAGAACCATGATCCCTCACAGCCTGACTCATCTATATCTTCATGGTTCCAATTGTCCTCATAAGTTTGATAATGATCTCTTCCTCCAAGTTTACCATGATGTCTGCTTTGTTTGTTTTCCCTTGCAATCAAAGGAGAAAACAAGTCTTTAGTGTAGGAATAACTGAAAGCCACACACAAGATTTCAAAAATTATGAGCAAATAAATCATAAAAAGGAAATAAAACTATTTTTGATTTTCTTGATATAAAATTCAAAATAAATGGAAAGAAATTCATAAGTATCAAAAGTTTACTTTCTTCTAGTTCCAAATGGACGAAACAAAGAGAAAAAAAGAAAATTTAACTTTTTTATATGAAAACAAATAACAAAATAGAATTTCTTATAGCCTTTTTAAAAATAAAAAGAAAATTCGAAAATAAATGTAAATAAGTATTTTTTATGGTTTTTGTTTTAGAACAAATGAAGCTAAAAAACAAAAGAAGATAGTTTTAATGAGTTTCTAATATATGAAATCAAAATAAAAAGTATGAAACAATTTTTATGTTTTTGGTTTTATAGAATGAAACAAAATGCAAAATAAAATGGAGAATTTTTTAAAATGCCCTACAAATTGAATCTAAAGATAAAACTACCCCTCAAATAGAAAGAAATATAAAACTTCTCATTCGCGCTAAAAAAATTACAGTTACCCCCTTATGATCAAACAACAAAACAGAAACCACAATTACAATTATATACTTTGCGTTGTATCAAACTTCTATAGAATTATGATGTGTTAGAATCTAATAGAAGTTTAAATGATTTTATTCTATCAGACTAAAATTATTTTAAATTAATTAAAATTTAAGTTAGTCTGATACAGAATAAGTTAGTAAAATTAAATTTTAAAATTAGAAAAAAATATTTCGTTTAAACATTTATATACATAAATTAAATTTAGTAGTATACAATTAAAATTTGGTAAATTTGAGTCAAATTAAACAATATGTAAGGTAGAGTAGGTTCAAACCTCAAAACATGGTTTGTAATGGAACATTTACATATAACTTTTTTTTTTTGAACAGACATTTACATATAACTTACATATATATTGGTGTTAGATTCATGGTTTACCAAAAATTTTTTTTTTTAATTTTAAATTTGCACATATGTGTTATAGTGTGCACATATTTAACGAATTTGATGTTTCCTATGTGATTTATTTAAATATTTTTACTTATAAGTGATAAATATTAGATTTAGGGTTTCTTTAACTTCCCGGCGAAGTCTGAGTGTTGGGGTTGATCAGACTTCTCAGAGAAGTCAGAAACGTATTTCAGTTGAAAATTAAAATTAAAAAACTATAAAAATAATTTGATACAAATTTTTAATACAAAAATTACAAATAAGAATTTTTGACCCATATAATTTAAAATTACAAAAACTTTAGTCAAATTTAACCACTGAAGTTAAATTTGGTTCTAAACACCATGTATTTTGATCTATAATTGACATATGAAGTTAGATATCATGTTTTTATATGTAGGGTTAGATTGAGAGTGTGAAATTTTCATTCATAGAGTTACATTTACATAAACTGGTTAGTTTTTGACTATGTTAAACAAGTTTGATGCTTGTTATAAGTTTACTATATAACATCATGGGATTTAAGTAGTAATTATTAGATTTAGGGTTTCTAAGACTTCCAAGTAAATCTGATTCAAGTATTTAGATTTCTCTTGAAATCTTATTTCAAACTGCATATGAAGTCTGAATTTGAAAGCTTTTGAAACTTTTCACATGAATTTTTTTTTAAAATGCGGAAAAATTCCGCTTGAAAATTTCAGAATTCCCGCTCAATTCAGAAGTTCCATCACATACTGCATATGAAGTCTGATAGCGGAGATTTTACTTTTTCTAATCGTTAAAATTCCATGCCCGGCAAAATTTTCCTCCAATTTCTCTCCACTTATCGAAACCTAATCTGGTAAATAATTTAGCCACACACACATATAACAGCAAAAAACAAAACAAAATCCTCATATTATTCTTTCTCTTACAACCTCTCTTTCTCTCTCTCATGTGAAACCTCTTTCAAATTTCTCACCCAAGATGGTTCTCAAGCTTATTGTCTCATCTTAGTTATTATGTATGTGATTCATCGTCGATTCTCTTTGAGCTGTGGAATCGGTGAGTGGATTTGTTCTGATTTAGGGTTTTAAAGGGTTTTTTTAACTGAACTAATTGAGATTTTTTTTAAACTTCACTTAATCAGGAAATTGGATTCTGATTTGGTGAGGTAGAGTATGCTTTTATAAATTTGAATATGAGTTTGAAATTAAAATGGATTCTCAAGTCTAGTTTCTTTACTCTCTTGACATGAACTTTTGATTATACAATTTAATTTGCTCATTTTTTTCTCTGCATAAGTAAACACTGACGATGTTCGTGTTACTATTGGCGCACCAGCATCTCATAGGGAAGCTAGCAATGAGCTTCTGGATTTCATGGGCATGGACTTGTTCACTAACTAATTGAAGATCTTTATGTTTTTGATTTTCCAGGTGCTTGGTTTATGGTTGAGTCGGATGACTCTCCAAAGAGGTTGGAATTTGGGTTTCTTATGTTGCTAATGGCTTCTAACACTTCATTGAACTACGAGGAATGCAAATTCTGAGATTATAATATCAGACAACAATTGAAGTTTGAGAGTGAAACTTGAAACTTTAGGGTTTCTCAGACTTCCAGGTAAATCTGGTTCAAGTATTTAGACTTCTCATGAAGTCATATTTCAGACTGCATATGAAGTTTGAAATTTGAAAGTTTTTGAAAATTTTCACATGATAACTTGTAAAAAGCGGGAAATTTTACAGCCTATAAATTTCAGAATTCTTGCTCGATTCAGATGTTACATCCAAGACTGCATATGAAGTCTAAAACCGGAGATTTTACAATCCTAAAATTTTCTAATTGTTAAAAACCCGGAAAAATTTCCCACAATTTTTTTCCACCTATCTAAACCTTATCTTGTAAAAATGTCATTTTCACACAAGAAACAACGAGACAAAAAAAAATCTCTCTCTTTTTTTGTGAACAAAACGCTTATGATCTAATTTAATTTTCTTGTTTTATTCAGCAACTTCCTATTCTTTCTTTGTATTCAGTTATATTTCTTCGTAATCCATCATAGATTCTCAATGTGCTATGTTTATTTTATTAGCGAATAAGGAAACGAGTTTTCTCTCCATTTTTCAGCTCGTAATTTGAGCGATGAAGAGAGAAGAGGATTCAAAGAGATTAGGTGGGATGATAGAGAGGTATGTGCATTCTATATGGTTCGATTTTGTCCTCATGACCTCTTCGTCAATACCAAAAGCGATATGGGTTAGTCAAATCTTTCAGGAGAACCATCAATGACACTCAAAGTCAAAAATCCACAAACTCTTTGTCTCTCTTTCAAGGAACGTGAAGTATGAGAGTGAAACTTCAACATAAAGTCTGATATTAGACTGCTTTTGAACTCTGAAGTTTGATACTATTTTTAAAAAATACTCCCTCCGTTTCTCAATATAGGAGGTTTTAGAGTTTTACCATTTTTTCAAAATATAAGAAGTTCTCACATTTCTATGCAATATTTTTATTTTATTTTAATATAAAAATATTAAAAACCAATACAATTAAAGAACTTTCTTGGAAATCTTGAAAAACAGAATATTAAATGATAGTTTTTTATTTAAAAATAGAAAAATTAATTTTTCTTAATCTGCGTGTTTTTACTAAAACCTCCTATATTGAGAAACAGAGGGAGTATTTAATAGTATTATTTTTGAAGAAAAAATTTAATATTAAATTTTTAATAACAAATGTTTAAATAGAAATATTTAGACGAAAATAAAATATAAAATTAAAATATTAAAAATATTCATAAAAACATTCCAAAAAAAGATTTTCATATTAAAAACTAACGGGATCCCATTTCCGAACCAATATCCCGAGGGTCCAGGTTGTTCAGTCGAGCTTCCATACTCGCTAGTATATCGTCGGTCCGAGCGGCTTTAGCGAAGAATTTACTTTGAGAATGATTTCATTGATTTGTTCAGCCTCTAGGGAAGTAACAAAAGTCAACCCTTCCTCGGATTTCTGGGATAGGAAAACGTCCACCACTCTCTTCTTGGAACCTTTGACGACCCTCGGAGCAATCAGATCCTGAATGACGCCGACCTTGTTGGTGTGGCTGTCCTATATCAGTTCAATGAATGTTGGGGTCGTCCCTCTCTCTCTCGTTCTACAAAAAAACCTAATTTACAAAGGGACTTTAAATATTTTACAAATAAATGTATAACTTAAAGGTCCATTTGCCAGTGCAACGTGCTCTTTGACCCCGCGTTGTGGAACGACATCCCCACGTCGCCTCTGTCGCTCTTACAGTTCTTCGAGTTCGTCGAAGAAACTGGTGACATGTCTGATTTCGACCATTGAACAACAAACCCTTACCAGACAACATTGAGCGGTCCCATAGCTACATTTCACTCCGCCCACCGCTGCTTCTACTTGTTGACAATTTTCGAGTAGTGCGAAGCAGCCTTTTGGTGGAACTCCATTTCTACTCGCGAGTAATGCTTGAATCCCATATTTATATTCTAGCTATAAAAAACCGTTTGTTAGTAATAATTAATAATATGGAAAGTAAAAAAGGCAAGCATAAAAATATATGTACCGCGAACTGGCGGAACTAGTTATGCTGATACTCTAAAGGCATATCCATGTACGTTTGATATGTCTTTGCAGCATCTTGTGCATCATCCTCAATATACATTTGGTTATCTTTACGCCGGTTATCCCGAACCTAAAAACGCCAAGAGAAGAAAACTTAAACATTATATAGGTAAAGAAAAAGATGAATTTAAATTGAAACTAACCAACATATTGGTTGTGGGCCTCGATGCTCGGGATCAAGTCTCGTATGCAGCTCTCGGCCCACCTGACTGACAATGGAGAGCGGAACATGATGTGTCTCCGGCTGGTGAGACACAGAGTTGCTGCCACTAGCAGCCTGCTCCCACGATTGAGTCGATTAGGTGGATCGAAAAGCCACGAAGTATCTGAATCTTTGCCTAACCATTAAAGTTTATAAATATATAAGAAAAGTTGTACCAACATATTAAAAATTATAAAATTCATAAAAAATATAAAAGCTTACAAAATTTTATAAAATCTTGTAATAACAATTATAAAAATTCATAAAATATATAAAACTTAACAAAAGTTACTTTAAAATATTTAAACTAATAAGTAGGTTATATATTACGATAATGTTTTTTGAACTTTATAAATATCTAAAAACTTATACAAATTTATGTAAACTATACATATAACCATACAAAATAAATTTTAAACATTTAAAATTTTCTAAAATTATAGAAAATAAATAAATTCAAATTCAAATATTTTTGAAAAGAAAATTTTAATTTTTGCTTACCATTTACAAAGCCCAGAGTTTTTCTAAACATATAAATACACCTAAACCATATTAAAAATCGGCACCACACACATGCATAATCCTAACAGATATTCTATCAACATATTTCTTTCAAATTCCTTCAAATTAACATAGGCAAATGAAAAATATATGATTTAATGGATGTGGACGGTCGGGTTTGAGGATTTCTAGCACGAATCGATCAGTTTAGATAGAGAGTAGTCATAGAATTTAATGTAGAGAGAGATTTCAGAGAAATAAGGAAGAAGAAGAAGTCTCTTGAGATGTCCCTATAGACATTCATATTAAAATTTATAGTTTGTAGATGTCCCTTAGAAATCTCTGCCAATTGAGCTTCAAACGGGGAATTTTCCTTTGAAAATAGAACTCGGGCCATTTAATGGAATTCACGCCAGACGTCTTCGATAATGTTGGGAATAAAATTGAAATAATCCTGTAAATTTGAAAATCGAATAATTTTATAAATATGAATGTTAAAGATTTAGTTTTTTTTTTATCGTCTAGAATATTATTACAATCATGAGTGATATTTAATCTAATCCTAACACTAAAGATCTTCTGATCAAGATCAACACCATGATTCAACTACCTGCAGCACCTACGATTACGATGAACAGCTCCACGAACAATGACTCGATGGTTCAGCTCTCCGCTGCAACACTTGATCTACGATGAACGGCTTCACATGTACCACACCTACGATGGACAGCTCTCCCGCAACACACGAAACCATGATGGCTGGTTGTTACCTGCAACTCTGGACCTCCTAGAAGCTTGTATGCATTAATCTGGCTAAACTGCATTCTTTGGGAATCGAACCCGACCTGGTGTAGAAGCCTTTAAACCTTTGACCATTGGGCCAAGGGGCTTCCACAAAAATTTAGTTTATTACGGAAAAAATACAAAACGTTTTTGTTTACCAGAAAATGAAAAACCAATTCGATTTAATATTCTAGGGAATGAGCCTATATGTAAGCCAATTCCCAACCTAACGTTTTTCGATCACATCTTTTATGACAGCATATATGCTAGAATTGTGACCAAGCAACATTGACATGTTCTGATTGTCATGGTGAAGGACTCGCAGAGTTGTCCCGCCATTCCTCAAAATATAGTAGGTGATTGATTCACGGTTTCACCCAGTCAAACAAACGACATCAATTGATTTGTGAACTAAAAAAACGTAGAAATTATTTGAATGGTAAAAAAGAATAAAATGTTATATTTCTAAAATTAAGGACCTATGGATTACCAACTGAATTTTGGTCCGATTAGGGTTTTAAATTCGAAAAGGCCATTTTCGAAAAATACTTGGGAATGTACGCTAAGTTAAAGAGAGTTTAACCGTTTGCCGGTAATATTTGTCACATAATTCTGAGATAAGGTTTTAGGGCATGTTTACGGTAAGTTTCTAAGTCTTCTCGGAGTAAAAAGCGTACATTAAGTATCTCTTTACGTCAAAAGTTTTCTAAAACCATGGAATAAGTGTTTTAACTGAAAATATGAAGTTTTATATAGTTTAAAATATGTCCATGCTTCTTTTCGGATTATTTGTTTTGGATTTAGAAACTTTAGACCCTGATTACTCAGTTTTCTGTTAGATTCCCGTCCGAAAATGCTGTCGGATTTTCATCGCATTTTTGTAGATAATCTATCGGAAATATCACTGTGTCTTATTTTCTGTTGGTATTCCGTCAGTCTTGGCACCGCCTTTTTCTATATGTCGGTTTACAAAACAAAATAACGCTTGCCCCCTTTGGCCATCTCAAACCTTGTATGGATTGGTTTAGAAGGGTACAAAACCGTATTTTATTCCTTTGTTACATACGTTTATTTATTTATATTGATATCGTTTACGGATTTTTCAAAACATTTTACCAAGAACGTTTAAATACATTAAAAATACTAAAATAAAAAGTACAAACAACTTTTACAACTTTAAAAAAGTTTTATGTAAAATAAAAATATTATTACATAAATCAATTCTCATCAAATTATAAATCGTAATCGGAGAGAGTTGAATCAGTATCATCATCAGATTCTCCCCTCTCTTCTTGAGAATTTTAATAAATAATTTTTTCTCCAAATTGATTAAAATCATCAACTAGATTAATTTCAATGGAATGTTATATTGGGTCTATATGACCATTTTTGCTTGCTTGTAATGGATAATGTTCAGAAACTCCATACACTCTTCCTCTCATATTGATTTTAGTAACGGTGATTCATGGGTCGTGCTTGTATGTTACTCGGAGATAAGAAATATAACACACCTGCATTAAATAAAATATCATTTATGATCATAGAAGAGTAATCTAAAGGTTTTGTTAGTGTAAATTTAAAATCACTAACCTGATCTACTTGTCAAGCAAGAATGAATGTATCATATCACTACAAGAAAACAGGCATTTTGCGACTATGAGTTGCGACTGAATTTATAGTCGCTAAATATTGCAACTATTTAGCGACTAATTTGCGACTAAGTTTGCGACTAATATGGTATAGTCGCTAATTAGTCGCTAAATTGCGACCACAACTTATTAGTCGCTATTTAGTGACTAAATAGCGACTAAATTTGGCGGGTCGCTAAACGGTTTCTTATTTAGTCGCAAAAAATCGTTACAAAACACGTTTATATTGTGCCACGCGTGTTGCACCTAATTTGTAATTAATTTTTGCGATATAGTCGCTAAATAGTCGCAAATATTTATATATATATAAACATGAAGTCTACCTCTCCTCAACCACACAACAAGAAGATAGACAAATCTTGATAAAATTGAGAAAAAAACAGAGGAAAACGTTTTTGAGTCAAAAAAATGTCGGGAGATTATAACTACATTACCCTTCAAACCCTAAACAAATCATAAAACTCTAAATTATAAAAAAAAATTTAAATAACTAAAACTCTAATTATATAATATATAAATCAAGTACAACACTTAAAACCTTAAACATTACCCTTCAAACCCTATACCATAAACCCTAAACAAACCTTAAAACTATAAATAATAAAAAATCTAATATTAAAACCCCAATTACAATATAACTTATAAAATTATAGCAACACTTAAAACCTTAAACATTACCCTTTAAACCCTATACCTTAAACCCTAAACAAACCTTAAAACTCTAAATTATAAACAAAAAAATAAATAACTAAAACTCTAATTACTATTTAATATATAAAATCAAGTACAACACTTAAAACCTTAAACATTACCCTTCAAACCCTATACCCTAAATCCTAAACAAACCCTAAAACTCTAAATTATAAACAAAAATCTAATAAACAAAACCTCAATTACTATATAACATATAAAATTAAGTACAACACTTAAAACCTTAAACATTACCCTTCAAACTCTATACCCTAAACCCTTAACAAATCCTAAAACACTAAATTACAAACAAAAATTTAATAACTAAAACTCTAAGTACTATATAATATATAAATTAAGCACAACACTTAAAACTTTAAACATTACTCTTCAAACCCTATACCCTAAACCCTAAACAAACCCTAAACAAACCCTAAAATCTAAATTATAAACAAAAATCTAATACATAAAAACCCAATTACTATATAACATATAAAATTAAGTACAACACTTAAAACTTTAAACATTATCCTTCAAACCCTATATCCTAAACCCTAAACAAACCCTAAACGAATTCAAGATCCATAGGTGACGAAAAGTTTTAGAACTCCTAAATTATGAAATCAACCAAAATAGAGGAAAATGGGAACCTTGTTTCAGATCCAATAACTTAAAACCTTATAAACATATCTCCTTAAACCTTATATTTCAAACTTCAAACCATAAACCAAATATTCTAAACTTTAAACATTTAATCATAAACTATAAATCAAAATATAACTACTAATTATATACATACAATTAATATTTAAAATATTATACATCAAACATATCTCCTTAAATCTTATACTTCAAACCATCAACCATATATTCTAAACTTTAAACATTTAAACATTTTAATACTAATAATCATTTTTAGATATTATATATCTTCATTTTATTATTTTAAATTCTTTATAAATTTTAATTTTTTTTATCTCTTACAGTTTTAGATCTTATATTAGTATTAACTAAGTTTTATTGTCACAATTATTATTAGAGTAATTATTATATATTTTTAGTTATAACATGGCCACCATTAGGTATAATATTATGGTGGTTGACCAATTTTAAAGATTTCCCACCAAATATTTGACCAATTTTAAAGATTTACCACCAAATTTTTTCGTTTGGCCCAATTTTCCCCAATTCTTTTGCGTTCGGCGGTATATCAAAATTTTGGGCAAATTATTGCCAAGTCTCTCTTTCTCTCTCTCCTCTACTCCTGTTTCTCTCGAGATTATGCTAACGCCTCATCCTAACACAGAGAAAATTTCAGTTTTCTGTCCACAATTCTCAATTTCGAAACCCTAGTTCTTCATCTCCTCATTTCTCTTCGATTCTCAGTCTCATGTTCCCAGATAGAAACCCTAATTGTTTCTCCCCTCTTCATCTCCCTATTTCGCCGCTGAGGACAAGATGGGGGCTAAGACAAAGAAAGCTTTGAATAAGATCTCTGCTTTATCTTCTCAACTCGCTGTGCTTCATCGACTAATTTTCGGGTATCTTATTCAATCCTTTATCACTTACTACAATCGTTTCAGATTTGTTTAGTCTTTCCCTTTGTGTTTGGTCTGGTTATCATTTATGTGTTCCATCTGAAAGTGTTTATCGACTAAAGATTCTGACTTTATTTCATTGTAAGCTCTCTTAATATGTTTGTTATGTTTGGTATCGTTGTTCAATTGCGGCTTAGCTGTTCAATCAAGATATATCTGAAAGCTAGGAGCTTTGATTTTTGTTCAATTTCCGCTTTTAAGAGATTGGTTTTGTAGTTTCTCTTTGACCTTATAGGTAAAGATAAATAGATTATTACGCAATAGTTGAAACGAGAGAATCATGTTCTGCACTTAAGCAGACTCATCATGATTAATATGCTTACCAACAAGAACTCTACAAATGCAATACGAGTTGAGTGTTGGTAATCTCCAAGCAGCCTCAGATGGTAAACCTTTTATTAACAACAAACATCTTATTGGTTCTCACTATTAGTTCTCAGTGTTGTTTGTTAGTTTCATGTTTTCTCAGTGTTGTTTGTTGGTTTCAGGAATGATGCGAGAGAAGAGCAAAAGCAAGTCATTTCTTCACCATAACTTTGCAGCTGAGGGTGGGAATTTGCAGTCGAAGATGGCACTTGCGTTCACGTATCTGCGAGAAGATGTAAGCAATTTGAAGTTTTAACATGAAACTTATGGAGGTTTCATTTGTTTTCTCTTTATGATTAGACGAAGTTGCATATTGTTGTCCACCTGAATTCTGCAAAGGTGACATCTTTAAGCTTACGAGTTTCTTATCGAACGGACTTTCTATCTTTTGAATTGTTATTGATTCGCCCTTCTATTACAGATGCATGATAAAGCTGTCAAATTATATGCTGAACTAGCAGATATTGGAGTATCAGGCACAGAAAGGCAATGCTGAGGCGATGTATAAAATTGGATTGTTCTACTACTTTGGTCTGCGAGGATTACGACGTGATCACACAAAGGCATTGCACGGGTTTTCAAAGGCAATAGAAAAAGGAGTATGAATTGGTCTGATTTAGTGATGTTAGTGATATGAGTTGTAACATATCATGTTAGTGATATGAGTTGGTCTGATTTTTGTTATCTTCTTGTGTGTGAATTGTATGAATTGTAAACATAATATGTTTAATATAAATTTTGTTTAGTTAATTTTGTTTGTGGATTAGCATATAATTAGTATATTATTTAATATTCACTATAATTTTTGTTTGTGAATTAGCATATAATTAGTATATTAATTAATATTTAATTATTATCTAATTAGTATATATCAAATTAATATTTATTATTATTATTATTATTAGTCGCTAATCAGTCGCTAAAATAATCAAATATCAGTCGCAAGTTAGTCACTCATTAGTCGCTAATATTTAGCGACTCAGTAGCGACTAATATTAATAAAATAAAAATAGTCGCTAAATAGTCGCAAATTAGCGACTAATATAGCGACTAATAAATTTAGCGACTAACTACTTTAGTCGCTATTTAGTCGCAAAATCTAATTTTGCGACTAAATAGCGACTATTTTTGCAGTCGCTAAAACCCTGTTTTCTTGTAGTGTATTTTCAAAATTTCTTCTTCGAATGGATAGATGTAACTCCAATCTAATTGATGGTGACACCTTGGCTACTAATCAAGTTATACCAATCACATAATAAGACTACAGACTTCAACCCGAACTTTCCCAAATATTTGACTTACAATATTTCTCCGAGTACACCGTATTACACAACTTCACCGGAAGTAGACGATACCTCATGATATGTAGTTGTCCTCGTAGAGACATCTTGATAAACCTTCAAATCATATCTCCTTGTGGAATATATTGGATAAGACTTTGTAAGGTAGTTGGGCCCATTGTTATGTCTATCCAATCCTCGAACATGCTTCCATTTTGCATTTCAATTTTCACCTGTAATTAGAAAATGTCCGAGTAAATTTTAAAAACAAAAAATATTTGTTTTTCTTTACATATAAAATGAAATTCTCACGAAAAATTGTAATCAAGAGGAGAAGTCATTTTCGGTCTTGACAGTCGTCGTTAGTCAACCCTTGATGCTAACCTCATAAAATATCCATGTATAGCCACATAAATTCAATAATATGTTAGTACACTTATTATAAAATATACTTGTAACATCCCTAATCTATTAACCCAGCCGAATTCTTTTGTTCCCTATATCAGCCCAATGAAAGCCCAAGTACCTTTTTTAAGAAAATCGGAATATGGGTGTATTAGTATACATATCCCCACCTACATCTCTGAAACCCTAGCTAACTAAAAAGAGATCCACCATTCCCACCACCACCTTTGTGCTAGTCTCTCCTCTCTCGTTCTATCATCTCTGAACCTATCTATCTTCTTTCATTCTTCTTGTTCTATGTCCTTACCCTTCTTATTTCATTCCTTGTCTTAGTCTCGAGATCGTGTACCAGAGTCGTAGCCACCACGTCTTCACAATCCGCCACCACAGCTAACGTCTCGAAGCATCATCATCATCATCAGGCGAATCAATGGCTCTTATGCCCCTAAATCTCTAAGTGTAATCCGAAATGCTCATGTTATAAAGGTTTTATTTTTTATTTTTTTATATATGAAAATCAGTAAAATTACCAGGATATATCCGTCCACCCTATCACCCACCCAAGAATATGGGGTCAAACCCGAATAATTAAATAACCCCAAATTCCTACTGTCAAATCCCTAATTTAATTTTTTCCCAACTTCCTCTTTCTCACGAAAGTCCTCTCCCTCTAACGTTCCTCGAATTCTTAACGTTCCTCTATAACATTCGATTCTGAATCTCTTCGACACAAAATAGAAGATGGCTCCAAAGAAGGGGAAGAAAACTTTAACCCCATGTAAGGATCTTCCTGTAAAGTCGTCGGCCGAAAATGCGGAGGAAGCGCCAACGACAACGAGCGATGTTGTTGCTCCGGTCTCGAATGCTTCTCCGTTTGTTAAATAAACTATTGTTGAAGAAGAAGTTGACCTCGAGAATTCGAGCGAAGGATATAGTGAAGAAGGAGATGAAGACGCGATAGAGAGTACAGAAGAAGACGAGGTCGAGGAACCGAACTTGAGACTCTCAGAGACAAAAGGTTCGACAAGAAGACGAATCCCACGACAGCTCTGATTTCCATTCGGTAAGATGTGAATTTTAGTTTATGTAAAACTATGGAAAATTGGGGAAATAGTTCGTTTTAATATGCGAATTTTATGTAAGTATGTTCCTCTTGATGTCAATTGATATAGGTATACTTTAAAGAGTAATACTTGGGTTCACCCCTAGTGGTGAATCCTTTTGTTCACCCCCACTTTTTTAAACCAATCAAATCATTCCACATAATCTAGCATTAAAATAATTAAAATTTTATAAAAAAGTTTTAAAAATAAGAAAATAAAAACGAAAATAAAAGAAAATATATTTTATTTTAGACAAAATTTAAAAATAAAAAAATTTATAAAAAATACTAAAACCTAAATCTTAATCTCTAAACCCTAAATTCTAAACTCTAAACAATAATTTGAACCTAAAAATATTAAAATTAAAACTAAACCCTAATCCTTAAACTCAATATGTAAATTTTAAAAATAATAAACTAAACCCTAATCTCTAAACACTAAACCCTAAACCGAAAGAGCTTAAACCCTAAACCCTAAATCCAAAGAGCTTAAACCTTAAATCCTAAACCTTAATCCCTAAACCCTAAACCCCAAAATGTTTAGATCCAAAAGGTCCATAATTCTTAAATCATAAATCCTAAAGAATTCAAACCCTAATCCCTAAACTCTAAACCCCAAAAGGCTTAAACCATAAACCCTAAACCATAATTTCTAGATCCTAAACTCCAATTTGTGAACCCTATATTATTATCTATTTTATAAAATATTTGAATGTTTTTAATTCCTTAAATTTAATTTTGTCATTTTATTTAAAAATAATATTACATGACATATTCTTATTGGTTAAAAAAAGAGGGGTGAACAAATAGGTTCACCTCTAGGGGTGAACCTAAGTATTTTCCTACTTTAAATTGGAAATAATACTTGGGTTCACCCCTAGAGGTGAACCCTTTTGTTCACCTCCACATTTTCTAACCAATCAAATAATTTCACATAATCTAATATTAAAAATAAATAAAATTTTAAAAATGTTTTAAAATAAATAAAAAATAAAAAACGAAAATAAAAGAAAATAAAATATATTTTATTTCAAACAAAACTTAAAAATAATTTTTTTTATTAAAAATACTAAAACTTAAATCTTAATCTCTAAACCCTAAATTCTAAACCCTAAACCCTAAACGATAATTTGAACCTAAAATATTAAAATTAAAACTAAATCCTAATCCCTAAATCCAATATGTAAATCTTAAAAAATAAAAAACTAAACTCTAATCCCTAAACCCTAAACCCTAACCCAAAGAGCTCAAACCCTAATCCATAAACCCTAAACGCAAAGTGCTTAAACCCTATACCATAAACCCTAATCCCTAAACCCAATATGTAAATTTTAAAAAATAAAAACTAAACCCTAATCCCTAAACCCTAACCCAAAGAGCTTAAACCCTAATCCCTAAACCCTAAACCCAAAGAGCTTAAACTTTATACCATAAACCCTAATCCCTAAACCTTAATTTTAATTTTATAATTTTATTTAAAAATAATATTACATGACATATTTTGATTGGTTAATAAAGAGGGGGTGAACAAATGGGTTCACCTCTAGGGGTGAACCTAAGTATTTTCCTTAAATTGGATTAGATGATGAAGATTGTTTTAAGTAATTTGTTGGCTGTTAAGTAAAACTGAAAAATAAGGTAAAACTAGAGTTAAGTAAAACTGAAAAAAACTCAGTAAAACTATAGTTAAGGAAAACTGGAAAAACTCGGTAAAACTAGACCGTCGTATTACTGGAAAAACTTGGTAAAACTAGACCACTGTATTACTTGAATAACTTGATAAAACTTTGAATTGGAAACCCTAAAAACTCTCCTTTCCTCTCGTCTCCAACACCAGCCGCCTCCGAGTTTTCTTATTCAGATCTGGCCCATTTTCCGGCGCCGGTGGCTTCCTTAGCACCGGCGCCGGACCGTTTTCTCTCCCCTCTTCTTTGTCTTTGTTTGTTTTTTGTTCTGCTCTCCGTTGGGTGTGGGTGGGTTTTAACGGCGGTCACCTCTGATTTGTCATCGCCGTCTCCGCTCGTCACGACCAGCTCTAGCTCTGTGGTGGTTCAAGCCATAGTTGTGGCAGATCTGCTCATGGCGGTGCTCAGACCAGCTCCCCTAGCATCCTCGGTTTGATTGGTGGATTTATGGCCTGTTGGTTTCTGGTATTGATAAGTCCAGATTGGTTTGCCTCTTATGATGGATCTTTTGGTGTTAATCCTGATTCAATTCATCAGATTAATAGATCCTAAACATGTCAGATCTAGGTTCTCTTGCTAGAAACATAATATAGATCTCACCTTTTACCTGTTTATGCAGCGGAATATGAAGAACAGGTCAGAGATCAGCAGAGCCACCAAGTGATAACTCCTCCAGAGGTTCACACACGCACACCAAGCAGGAAGAAGGCTGCTAGACCAAGAGAGAGGAGGCGCAGGAGAGAGAGAGAAATCGCAGAGGGGCTAGGGTTCGAAGGAGACTCAGACTTAAGTTTTATTTATTAAAACTTGTCTAGTTCCTTTTGGGCTTTTGGGCCCAAATACCAATCTGATTAAATCCCTTGGATTTAATCAGACCCATTAATCTCTCTCTAAGTACGACAAATGCCTGGCACTTTTACCGTACTTCTGCTATGCCGTTCCTACACATTTTCCTGTTAGCTTAGGCGTGTGACCCATATGGGATCATATAATAAAGGCAATAAGTCCAAGACTTATAGATCATGAGCGGACTCTAGCAAGTCATCATGACCCCCAGTATTATATGACTTATGTCTGATCATTGACATACTCTTACTTTCTAGAGACAGTACCGAGATTACTGGACACAATTCCAACAATCTCCCACTTGTACTGGAATCTCTGTATTCATAATCCTTTTGTCTCAATATCTCGATTAGTCATAAGGCAAGATGAGTGTCATCCTTATAAAGTCTAATCATGTTCATCGGACTCTGATTTGATACTGACAATCCAAACGACTCGGGACAGTCCGTTTGAGCATGGCCATGCATTTTCCAGTATTCAAATCTCCGATTGGCCTAGAGATATTCACTCCATTTATATTGAAGGGACAAATCCCGTCTTGTTCCATCACTGTAAACTACTCATTTCGTAATACACCCAAACAAGGTCCTTATAGCTATCGCATAACGACAGCGTTAGACAATGATCAAAGCGCATCAGTTCATGTGCAGTCACATGCATGCGAACTCAGGTCTAAGGACTATACTCTATAGTCGTAGTAAGAATCTCTTATGACACATATATAAATATCCTGAATAGTTCTTATAAACACCTATGTACTGACTTTGATGCCGTGCATCTATGACACACTAAGACTTTGTCATAAGTCACATACCAATCTAGTCTCACACGGTTGTTGGTGTTCCAATTTCAACAACCTTCGACTAGGGACATGATGATATAAGCCATCTATCAAATATAGGGTCTCATGATCAAGCTAAATGACTTTGATAACTCAAGATCAAGTAACTTACTTCGATGACCTATAAAATGGTTCATATCACTTTGGAACGATTATTTCATCACAGTTAAAATAATCTTGAAATTATAATTTCATTAAACATAAGAAAATATTTTACAAGAACATATCAATAACTAAATAAAGCCCTCAAACTCCCACTCAAATTTAGATTACATTTCAATGTCTCTAATGCCTACAGCTTCAGTCAGGAACTCGAGCTTAGGCCTTGGGAGTGGCTTTGTCAACGGATCAGCGACGTTATCATCAGTCTGAACTCGGCTGATCTTGACTTCCTTTCTATTAATGATGTCACGTATCAAGTGAAATCTTCTTAGAACATGCTTGGATTTCTGGTGTGATCTTGGTTCCTTTGCCTGAGCAATAGCACCATTGTTATCACAAAACAGTGCCAGAGGCTCAGCCGCATCTGGTATCACACCTAGTTCAATAATGAACTTTCGTATCCAAACAGCTTCCTTCGCTGCTTCTGAGGCGGCGATATATTCAGCTTCTGTAGTGGAATCAGCAACGGTGTCTTGCTTGGAGCTTCTCCAACTGATTGCACCGCCATTCAGACAAAAGATATAACCGGACTGTGACCGGAAATCATCTTGGTCTGTCTGGAAACTTGCGTCCGTGAATCCACTGACTTTAAGCACATCACTTCCACCGTATACCAAGAACTTGTCCTTTGTATGTCTCAGATACTTCAGGATGTTCTTGACGGCAATCCAATGGTTTTCACCTGGATTTGACTGGTATCTGCTCGTCATGCTCAATGCATAAGCAACATCAGGACGAGTACATATCATGGCATACATGACAGATCCTATTGCAGATGCATAAGGAATATTCTTCATGCGCTCAAGCTCAGCAGCCGTCGTAGGGCTCTGCTTCTTGCTTAGCGTTGTGCCATGTACCATTGGCGTGAAGCCCTTCTTGGAATCTTTCATGCTGAATCTTTGTAGGACTTTGTCAATGTATGAATCTTGACACAAGCCTATCAGCCTTTTAGATCTATCTCGGTAGATTCTTATTCCAAGAACGTATGCGGCTTCACCCATGTCTTTCATGGAAAAACAACTTCCAAGCCAGTCCTTTACCGACTTCAGCATTGGAATGTCGTTTCCGAGAAGCAGTATGTCATCGACATACAGAATAAGAAATACTATCTTGCTCCCACTAGTTTTCTTATACACGCATTTTTCTTCTTCATTTCTGATGAAGTCAAATTGCTTGATCGCTTCATCAAAACGAAGATTCCAGCTCCTCGATGCTTGCTTCAATCCATAAATGGATTTATGAAGCTTGCATACTTTCCCAGCATTCTTTGGATCTATGTAACCGTCAGGTTGTGTCATATACACATCCTCTTCCAGAATACCATTCAGGAAGGCGATTTTCACGTCCATCTGCCAAATTTCATAATCATGAAAAGCTGCAGTTGCTAGTAGAATCCGAATAGATTTCATCATTGCCACTGGGGAATAGGTCTCATCGTAATCCACACCGTGAACTTGTCTGAAACCTTTTGCCACCAACCTGGCTTTATAAATCTGGACATTTCCATCCACGTCAATCTTCTTCTTGAAGATCCATTTGCACTCGATGGCTTTTACACCAGCGGGTAAGTCAACCAACGAAAACACTTGGTTGACCGACATGGAGTCCATTTCGGAATCAGTGGCTTTACGCCACTTCGAGGAATCTGGGCCCATCATGGCTTGATTGAAGTTCGATGGTTCATCACCATCAATGATCAGAAGATCATGACAGTTAGTCACGAGGAATCCTTGATATCTCTCGGGTTCGTGACGGATCCTCCCGGATCTTCGAACTTCAGGTACTACAGGTTCAGGCTCTACAATTTCTTGTAGGTCCTCCTGCTGCTCTTCCTCATTAGGTTGAGCAGTATCCTGTTCATCTTGAATTTCTTCAAGCAGTACCTTACTCCCACTGTCTTTCTTAGAGAGAAACTCCCTCTCAAGAAAGTTACAATCCCGGGCAACAAAGATCTTGTTCTCGGAACGCAAATAGAAGTAATAAGCCTTGGTTTCCTTCGGATTACCAATGAAGTAGCATTTATCAGACTTTGGTGTAAGCTTGTCTGAGATTAATCTCTTGACATATGCTTCACAACCCCAAATTCTAAGATAAGACAGCACTGGAGCCACTCCAGTCCATAATTCATATGGTGTCTTTGCTACTGCTTTCGATGGCGCTCTATTTAGAGTGAACACTGCTGTTAGCAGAGCATATCCCCAAAGGGATATTGGAAGGTCTGTGTGACTCATCATAGATCGAACCATATCCAATAAGGTCCGATTTCTCCTCTCAGACACACCATTCCATTGAGGTGTTCCGGGAGGAGTGAGTTGGGATACGATCCCACACTCTCTTAGATGATCACTGAATTCTTGGCTTAAGTATTCTCCTCCTCGGTCGGACCGAAGAGCCTTAATGCTTTTGCCAAGTTGGTTCTGTACTTCATTTTGGAATTCTCTGAACTTCTCAAAAGATTCAGACTTATGTTTCATTAAATAAACATATCCATACCTACTGAAATCATCAGTGAAGGTAATGAAGTACTGATAGTTTCCTCTTGCATTTGTGGACATTGGGCCACACACATCAGTGTGTATCAGGCCCAATAAGTCACTGGCCCTCTCGTTAGGTTTATTAAAGGGGGCCCGTGTCATTTTGCCCATCATGCAGGATTCGCATTTCTCACATGACTCAAAGTCAAATGAGCCAAGTATTCTCCTCCTCGGTCGGACCGAAGAGCCTTAATGCTTTTGCCAAGTTGGTTCTGTACTTCATTTTGGAATTCTCTGAACTTCTCAAAAGATTCAGACTTATGTTTCATTAAATAAACATATCCATACCTACTGAAATCATCAGTGAAGGTAATGAAGTACTGATAGTTTCCTCTTGCATTTGTGGACATTGGGCCACACACATCAGTGTGTATCAGGCCCAATAAGTCACTGGCCCTCTCGTTAGGTTTATTAAAGGGGGCCCGTGTCATTTTGCCCATCATGCAGGATTCGCATTTCTCACATGACTCAAAGTCAAATGAGCCAAGAAGTCCATTCGAATGGAGCCTCTTGATGCGTTTCTCGCTGATGTGCCCTAAACGACAATGCCATAGAAACGTTCGGTTCTCCTCATTAGGTTTGAACCGTTTGGTATCAATGTTATAAATTGGCGCGGATTGATCAAGTATGTAAAGCCCATTCGTAAGAGGGGCACAACCATAGAACAAATTGTTGCGATTGAAGGAACATAATTTATTCTTAACTGAAAAATCATAACCTTCCAAATCCAACAAAGAAATTGAAATAATATTTCTGCTTATAGCAGGTACAAAATAACAATTATTGAGTTCTAAAATCAATCCCGAAGGTAAAGACAACAAGTATGTGCCTACAGCTAGTGCAGGAACTTTCGCTCCATTCC
The DNA here is from genome assembly GCA_030180135.1 of Orychophragmus violaceus. NCBI lineage: Eukaryota > Viridiplantae > Streptophyta > Magnoliopsida > Brassicales > Brassicaceae > Orychophragmus > Orychophragmus violaceus. The sequence goes on from CM058233.1 coordinate 45,021,183, forward strand.
CAACTCGTAGCTCCACTTGTCCTTGCTTCAGCCTTCTACTGTTGCTGAGTGCCTGCATATTAGTACAAATATGAGCCCCACAACCAGTATCCATAACCCATGAGGTATTATCAGAAGTAGTTGTATTAACTTCTATAACAAAAATACCTGATGAAGAAGTCTCGAGAGTCTTCTTCTTCAATTCCTTTAGACCTTCTTGGAATTTCTTACATTCTCTCCTCCAATGCCCTGGTTCTTTACAGAACCTGCAGATGTCAGTAGGCCCAGCCTTAGACTTGGGCTTGGGCTTTGGCGTGTCCTTGTCCGAGACTTGGACAGCCTTAGCCTTTCCCTTATCCTTAGCAGAGGATTTCTTAAACTCCTTGCCCTTTTGCACCATAAGCACATTGGGGTCCTTGGCGGTTTTCCTCAAGTTGGGCTCTGCAGTCTTGAGCATTCCGTGAAGCTCAGGCAATGTCTTACTCAAGCCATGCATGTTAAAGTTCAGAATGAACTGATCATAGCTTGCAGGTAAAGACTGCAGAACGATGTCGCAGGCAAGTTCCTGGCTGATAGGGCAGTCGAGTTTCTGAAGATGATCGAGATAACCCATCATCTTCAAGACATGAGGACTCACTGCCGCATTTGCAGCCAACTTACAGTCTAAGAGGTTCTTAACTGTTTGAAACCTCTCAGTCCTTGCTTGCTCCTGAAAAAGCGATTTCAGGCTTGCCATTATCTCGATGGGTGACAACACACTCTCGAACTGCATTTGCAGCTCAGCAGTCATTGTCGCCAACATCAGGCAATAGACATCATTTTCATCTGACGAATGCTTTTCCCAAGCATTATGCAGAGTCCTGGCGGCATTGTTAGGAGGCCTCTCGGGGAGGGGATCACGAAGGACATAATCCTTCTTCTCCTGCTTGAGGACTAGCCTCAAGTTCCTAGACCACGTCAGGAAGTTCGTTCCAGTCAGCTTCTCCTTCTCGAGAACAGACCGGATTGAGAATGTGTTTTGAGTGCTTGTAGTAGTCATAGCTGAAATATAATATAAATACCACTGAAGGAATGTTTAGGTTATTAGTTAATATGTTCAATATGATTAATCTCGTATTAAATTTAATATGATTAATCACACATTATATTCAATAACATAAGTTACCCTCAATAGAATATAATGATTCCAAGATCCACATATAACTAAGATCAAAGTGGGCCACTGGCCATCACCCAACCTTAGCTTATATCGGTAAGCCCTATGTCGGCTAATTATATCCGTGATATAACTCTTGGTTGTGAATCTGGGCCCGAGGCCCAATCCACTCTGATGTCTCAAGGCCCGGGACTCCCGATGGCCCAGTCAAGAAAACCAGACTATACAGTGATGTAATCATTAATGTCTGGGACTCCCAATGACATTTATGAATCACAAACCGTCTTATCCACGCAAAAGTAGACACCCTCACACTGTAAGGCCATGAATACAATTGAATGGGCTTCGACAGCTGACATAGACTGGACAAGACATCCAACGCTTGATATTATTTGAGGTTTGTAGGTTTATTAAAATTTCATCCCAAAATAGAAGATTACTATTTTGGGAAACTTTCCATTTTGGGAAACCTACTAATTTTGGAAACTTTCTAAAATTGGAAACTTTCTAAAAGCGGAAACTTTCTAACTTTAGAAATTTCTTAAAATCCAAAACATGCAAATCTAGAAACTTCTATTTTAAGAAATTTTCTAATTTCAAAATTTTGGAAACTTATTAATTTTAAAAATCGATTTTTATAATTATTTTATAAAAATAAATTTTAAATTAATTCTGAAGAAAAGACTCAAATAATTGGCCCAATTGTTTTAACTTCTTGGCCCGAGGCCCAAGAATTGGTTCATGTCCAAGACATAACCCAATTGCCCAATTAAATGACATAACCGGTCTGGTTCATTAAAATTGGTCTTAACCAAAATTAATTACTACGATGACCACAATTGTCAACCGGTTATTTACTAAACCGGATTTTCTCAATTTATTTGGTCCAACCAAATCAAATTAGAAAATCACTGGTTTAGGCACAAAATCCAATAATTATTTCGACATTGGATTTCTTATCCCGGTTTAACCAGAACTTAATAAATTTATTAAGTCTGTTTATTAAACCGTGACGTTTAATTTTTAATCAGTTTTAAACCGAACCACCACAAAACAAACCGAACCAAGCTCGAGCCAAACCGAACCGACCAATTAGGTCACGTGTTGGGATGGCCGTGAGCAACACACGCGATCGGGACGGCCGTGCCTCACGATCGGGACGTGCTTGGTTGTGATCGGGACGGGACGGGACGATCGCGGGCCGAGACGCACGACGCGATCCATGCGATCTGCCTTGCGGATCCATGCGATGCTTGCGCCTCACGGTCGATCGTCGGGTCGAGAGCGGGACGATGGCGGGACGATCGCAGCGATCGATCCAATCGATCCGCTTGCTTCATCCTTGCACGCAAGCGATCGATCGGCCATCATCACGCACGCGATCGATCGGTCATGATCATGCGATCGATCCATGATCGATCCATGCATCAATAACCATCGGCCGACGCATACCAAAACAAGTTTTGGTCCATGCGATTTCATAGTTAGGGTTTTTAGGTTTTAATTTGTTTCTTAAGTGTTTTACAAATCAGATTCAAGCAATCTCAGATTCAAAACACTTCTAAACAACCTAAAACATGAATCTAAACAAGAAAACCTAACAGAACCAATGGCTCTGATACCACTGATGGATCTTTTGGTGTTAATCCTGATTCAATTCATCAGATTAATAGATCCTAAACATGCCAGATCTAGGTTCTCTTGCTAGAAACATAATATAGATCTCACCTTTTACCTGTTTATGCAGCGGAATATGAAGAACAGGTCAGAGATCAGCAGAGCCACCAAGTGATAACTCCTCCAGAGGTTCACACACGCACACCAAGCAGGAAGAAGGCTGCTAGACCAAGAGAGAGGAGGCGCAGGAGAGAGAGAGAAATCGCAGAGGGGCTAGGGTTCGAAGGAGACTCAGACTTAAGTTTTATTTATTAAAACTTGTCTAGTTCCTTTTGGGCTTTTGGGCCCAAATACCAATCTGATTAAATCCCTTGGATTTAATCAGACCCATTAATCTCTCTCTAAGTACGACAAATGCCTGGCACTTTTACCGTACTTCTGCTATGCCGTTCCTACACATTTTCCTGTTAGCTTAGGCGTGTGACCCATATGGGATCATATAATAAAGGCAATAAGTCCAAGACTTATAGATCATGAGCGGACTCTAGCAAGCCATCATGACCCCCAGTATTATATGACTTATGTCTGATCATTGACATACTCTTACTTTCTAGAGACAGTACCGAGATTACTGGACACAATTCCAACATCTTAATCTCTCGACTAGAAGCCCTTCCTTCCTCGGTATAGATCGTATATGGTTTTGGTAATTGGATCCTGGTCATAATCGTTTCTATATTACCTTTCCTTGGTTTCGATTTTAAATCCGGTGGGTTGTGATTTTCTGAATAATTATCTCTCTGGGTTTAAGTTTATTATCTCTCTTTAAATTGGATTAAGCCACTGGAAAAATCCGGATCCTGTTGATCTTCGGTTTCCTGGTTTTAATAGTCCAATTTTCGACTGGAGCTGAGTTTCATTGTGTTTGAAGATCTTTCTTAGTTGGTGATTTGTTTTTATTGGGGAGTGCTGTCAATCCTACTTATTTCTGATTTGTAATTGGCGTTCAAGCTTTCTGACGGTAGTTCTACAGAAGTTAATCCGAAGAAAGTTGATAAAGACGTTTGAAGAAGAAGACTCATCTCGCTTGCGAGAATTCTAGTTGATAAAGGTATTGGAAGTTAAAAATACTGGAAGGCCGCCTGCTAGTGTAGGTTCGGGAACATCCTAATTTTACTTCGTCTCAAAAATCCTTTATGTATGGTATCAATTGATCTTGGTTTGTCATCTTCACCCATTTGCGGGTGGAAAAGATCAATAGTTTCTGATGGTATTTCATACATCTGAGCTTCTTTAATGATGTAATTTGTATCAAATCAGTAATAATAAAACAGTGTTAAAAAAAAAACTTGATAAAACTTATTGTTGCATGAATCCAGTGATGAAACAACAGTAATGCAACATCTAAGAATGTACATCCCTGCAACGGAGTACAAGAAAAAAAATCAAGATATCGAAAAGGTGCTACGTTGTCGATTTCTATCGACTCTTGATGATATGCAGCCTAAGCTAACGAATAATTAAAGGAATTGGTTTGAAGAGCATCTGCAGTTCAGACACATCTTTCACTTACCGAAGGACGGAAACCACAAGCTGATGGGCATATGGATGCTACTTCTGCGAACCGCCTGCATCGAGAAGAGGATGGAAGTGTGGTTCATGGTTTACAATGTTCTGATCCGTTATGGACTGAGGGAGCATGCACTGATCTCCAGATTATACTGCCGACACTATCCGGTTAACTAGAAGCAATTGGGTGGCACTAATTTCGTGAAGAAGCATTTTGGGAACTCGTTAGTCAGAGCTCAAGATGTCAAAGAGAAGCTAGAGGGGATGGGAGACGATGCTACTAAAGTGGTATATTTCTTTCATAGAGCTATTGATGATCTTGGGTCTTGCAAGACTTTTACTCGGGGGAGATTGTGCTACGATCACATTGTCGGTGAGATCTCTCACACGATGGACCATTTTAGAGGGGTTCTCAAGGAGAACAAACTATGGCCGATTCCCGGTTTATGTATCCCTTTGGAGGTATGTAGTATTAAGTTGTGGTTTGGTTTGAGTAATTGTTGTTGTTCTAAACTCTAACTAATCTCTATTATATGTTTGTTGTTGTGCAGCTGTTAGCGTTTGAGGCAATTCTAGAGTTAGAGAGTATTTTACGCGAGCCAATTGTAGGGTCAAACCGCAATTGTTCAAGGATGTGCAAGTCTCAGTTATAGAAGAGCGTGTTGAAAGGGTTTCCTCTTTCAAAATTCAATGAAGAACTTGCTAAAACTAAGTGTCAGGGCATTGATAGCATCATGCTAACTCGAGATGGAGAAGAAGCTCTTCTTGAGTGAATCTTTGAAGAAAACGATGTTCATGATCTTGACGATCCTGTTGTTCAGAGTTAGATGAAGCGTCTTTTGGTTGGAAAGACGGTCTTTTTTAGGAGATGTACAAAGAAGAGATGGCTGCCCGAGGGGCATAGGAAGAGTAAGCTCAAAAAGCTTGGGAAAAGGGACTTGCTGCCACTGATACACCTGGAGAAACGAATCCTAACGATTTTGCTGAGATCGTGAAGGGGAAGAGGAAAGACATTGAAGATTGGTTTAAGCTGTTGAATGAGAAGCTTGACGAGTTGGCGAAGAGAGTCACACCGATGGAAGCTTACATGGCGCATATCAAAGAAATTGAAGAACAAATGGTAAAAATAGTCTCAAGTATTACTGGAAAAACATGGTAAAACTATATTCTAATTATTTCTGATTGCAGGTCGAGGAAGAGATCCAGAAGAACGCGACAGAGAAGGCAGCTGGTAAACAGAAAGTGGTGGATATTGTAGTCGACAGGCCTAACATAAGGTCGAGGAGGGGCTATGACTTGTTTGAATGTTAGGACTTTTGTGTTTTTTAGTACTATGTTGGTTTTTAAGTACTTTGGAGATTCTTAAAGTACTTTGCTGAACTTTTTGCTAGTTAGCCACAAAGTCCTTTGTTGGTTTTTAAGTACTTTGTGGGTTTTAAGTACATTGTTGAACTTTTAATTTGTAGCAAAACTGGTGCTATTAGGTACAACTGGATATGTAGTTGAGTAAAATTGGCAATAATATGTAAAAATATGCTTGGATCTGTAGTTAAGTAAAATTGGTAATACTATGTAAAACTACGTTTGGATCTGTTCTTAAGTAAAAATGGTAATACTACGTAAAACTACATTTGGATCTGCTCTGTTTTGAAGTTAGCATTAGAACTGAAATGAACATAAATAAGTCTTACAAACTGATAGAACATATATTTGGATGATTCCATAGATAAGTCTTAATACGAATTGACAACAGAGACAGTTAATCATTGGTCCGACCCACATCGCTCGCCACCACCTCCTTCACCTTTTCAATCTCTTCGCTTTTGTTCTTAAGCGCCATTTCCAGCTGCTCAATATGATATTCATGGGTTCGAAGCTTCTCGACCTGATTGTCCACCGTCCTCCTTAAGTTAGTGGTTTCTTCTTCGACGCCTTGAACCCACAATTTCCGAATATGTAGGTCATTATCTTGCACATGATACAATATAGTTTCAAATGATTTTTAACCACCAAATCAACATAGCACCAAATCAGCATATCTCACCTCAAACGCATTGCAAACAAAGTACCTACTTCTCACATAAGATTTGGGTTGTGTAGGCTCCACAATGATTCGACACCGCAAGGACATCTTGTCAATATGCCATTGTCACCATCTGCAATTAGGTACATCATGTCGTATTCCTTCTTCGCCCTCTTCATGTCACTGTAATAAAGATCGAATTCGAATTTGTCCATATTCAAGAGAGAGAGAGAGAGAGAGAAGAAGATGAAATAGGAGATGAGGGAAGAATGGAGGGAAATCGAGAGAGAATAATGAAGAAACCGATGGGAGAGAGAGTGAGAAGTGCGAAAAAGAGATAGAGGAGAGAGAGGAGTAAAATTGTTGAATTTTTGAGTTTGGGCGCCAATAAAAATGGTGTATTTTGAATTTTTCTGCCAAAAAATTGATGAATTTTGAATTTTCCGCCCATAAAATATACATAGTTCTACAGAATATAGTAGTTTAAAAAAAGTTTTAAATAGTTGTACTTTGGTTGTTTTCAATTTAATTAGTTTTTTTGGCACTTAAATTTTGATTTTGTAGTTTTACAGTTGATTTTTCTCAATTAATATATCATTTTAATAGTTAGGAGCATTAGTATGTTATAATTTTTAATTTTTAAAACTTTATCCTCCTAAGTTGTCTATTATTCCAAAAATGATCTTAGAAGTATATGAACATTGTTGGTGGGATTACTATGTTAAGTTATTTTTCGATTAAACTATCAATCTAATATGTTGTAGTGGCAATATATGATCATTGTTAGAGTATACGTGATCTTAAAAGTTTAAATTTTATATATTTATATGTTAATTAATTTTTTAATTAATTTTTCATTCTAATTTCGATAATCACTTAGTATTACAAATTCGACAATCACTTAGTATTACAAAGTATTATCAGTTTTACCAAAAGCAAAAGATATGACATATAGTTACTAGTTTTCCATAATCAATTGTACCTGTCAAACAAGTAACATTAAAAATGGAAGATTACAAACAAAATTACAATCCAAATAACAACACTAGAGTGATTGCAGTGGCCGCCTCTTGTTTTGTGTCCTCTTCTTCTTTTCCCCTACCGATGGAAACCATTTAGTTTCTTTCCTTCCCTTCTTTTTGAGTTTCTTAGGAGGTATTATCTGCAAATATTTGATGTTATCCGGAACACCCCATTCTGACATATCCGACACTAAATAAATTCTTTTGTAATACGCCATTGCCCACAATTCCATCCAATAATATTTTGAAGACAATTCATGTACTTCCATATCCTTACCTCTTTAGGGATTCTGTTTGAATTTAATGAAAACGGCAAGTGCGTACACACACAAGGATACTTTTCAATGTCAAAGAACCTGCAACTGCACGATTTCATCATCAAGTTCATCAAATAAGGCTTTCCATCACTACTGGTGACATCGTACACAAGCTCGAAACTATTTAACATCCTGACAATTAATTCCTAAGCTTAAGATCGTGCATATGGTTCTCCACTATTGGCACAACTTTATTATCAAATCGAAAGTTTTTTTAAAATCGTATCTAGCAAGGGTATTAATGCGTCCCTCCTGGCCTCCTTAAAAGTACTGTTCAAATATTCTACACAGTTGCTTGTGTCTAGGTTGTATCTTTCTCCTGGAAAAAAATACTTTGCCCATTTTTATTTCATTGTACTCTTCTCCAGATACTTGGCCACCAAAGGATATCTTATCTTAAAAGAACTATAATCAGCATCGAACTCAACCATCGTGTAAAGCTTACTGCACTATACAAATATATAGGCGACTACGTCTTGGTTGACATTAGAAGCATGAGCTTTCACATTTTGGGATAAATGCCATACACAAAACCCATGATGAGCTTTAGGATACATATTAGCTATGACATCGATGAACCTTGCATTTCTGTTGCTCACAAACGCTAATTCGGAAGAGTCTGCAACCACAATTTTAAACATCTCAATAAACCAGGTCCAACTTTCATTATTCTCACCATCAAGTATCCAAAACTCTATGGGATAATTGTGACGAATATGATCTTGAGCTGAAGCAGAAACTAGTACACCACCATATCCATTTTTGAGAAAAGTTGCATCCACTATTATCACTTTCCTCATCACTTGAAACCCTTCAATACTAGCTCTCAGAGATATGAATAAGTACTTGAATATTTTCTTCTCATCCAATTTCACACTTTTTATTGTTCCTGGATTGACTTCTCTAACATGTACAAATAACAATACATCATCTTATAGCTTCCTTCCGAACTACCACGCAAATCACGAACAGCTAGGTTTTTCCCTCACAACGCTGTGGAGTACGATACATCAACACCAAGTTTTGTCTTAACAAGATCCATGATAATTTTAGGAGCTGGAGTTTCTATTTGTCTTAGATAATCATCATGCAAAAGAGATGCAACTAACTAAGGTGTACCTTTTCTCTTTGAGTTATTTCTACTTTGACTACTTTGACTGCATGAATGCATATTAGTGTACGTTCTCATCGAAAAAATTTGCATCTCTCCAACCTTTGCAGATCGTAGAGCCCACTTGCAGCTTGCTACACGAAATTTTAACAATTTTTGCGTCCTATTCGACTTCTTTTCTTGCATAACCAAAACACTTATTAAATGCGCCTCTATCCACAAAATCATGCAAGACCGCTTTATTTGGAAATTCTTGACGCACACTCAGACCTAAACAGTCTTCCCATGCCTCTATAATTGTACAACAGGTGCAGGCTCGACATATCTATCACACTTATCTGATATACCCATATCTACATCAGGTGATAAATCATCCTCATCCTCTATTGCCTTATGTTGTTGTTGTACTGCTTGTTCTTTTTCAACGTACACAGTTATGGCTTTAGCTCCGACTTTATCATCTTTTGACTCCAACTCCTCATAGTTCATACCAATAGAACTTTTATCCACTCTCAACACTTGCTCGGGCAGTTCTGATACATTGATGACCTAGACATACAAAAGACATCTACGGTTATCTTTATCCATAGACGATAGGTAAACACAAAGATCATCATCATCAGAAATAGTACACTCTTCCTCACATCCCACCAGCAATGGAATGTAACTCATCGCAGCTTAACCTTACTTACATCTAACCCAAGCTTCTTGTCTATCCTATCTTTTATCGTCAACAAAGTTATCTCTTCCACTGATTTCTTCAACATCAGACTATACATCCGACCTACCATTTAAAATGTATGCTGGCATTGTTGCTCATTGTATCCTGCCAAAACAATTAAAACATAAAAACACAATTAGTACTACTAGTATTACTAGTTTTACTAGTTATACTGAATTTCTTAATTGTCTAATTTTTACTGGTATTACTAGTTTTTCATAAATTACCCAGTAGTGTTAGTGTTAGAAAATATTACTAGTTTTACATAAATTACCCAATACTGTTAGTGTTACATAGAATTATTAATTTTACCTAATTCCTCAATCGCAAAAAATGCAATTAATCGTATAGGAAATCAATTCCAATCTTGAATTCCTCCAAATGGGAGAAGATTGGGTTCTAATAAGATTAAACAACACTCTAATTCAACCACGAAAGCCATACTCTAGCAATTTAACACACCACAAAAATGTGCCTTCCATTAGTCGGATTCAATCCCAAAAAATGATTTTTAGGAAAATGCACCTTAATTTGAAGCCAAAATCGATTAGAATTACTCTAAGGTACACAAAATGAAGAAAAACCAGGATCTTGCATGTAAGAGAGCTCGCCGGAGGCTCGCCGGAGGAGAAGCAGCTCGTCGGAGCTCAAGGTCGTCTGTTCTTTTTTTTTTATTCTCGGTTTTTTTATAAAATATTTTCTAATAAATAGGAATGGATGGGTTGGAATATGGGTATGGGTCAGGGGTATTTTCGTCAATCACTATTTCATTAAACTATAGAGGGGCATGTAGATATTTTGGGGTATAAGAGATTTGTTTTTTAGATTTAGGGGCTTTTGAGATCATGTCTCTCATCGGGTTCACTGTCGGAGTCGTCAGGAATCACCATCATCGAAAATTCAAGACTTACCGCCAGAGCCGCCACTCGTCATAGTCACCACCATCTTCACACTCTGTTTATGCTTCTCTCTCTCATGCTTGTCATCGTGAGCTACCGCCAGTGCCGTAAAAGACATCATGCCGGCTCCGTTGCTCCCTCCCTACAATCCACCCTTGATCTGCCGTGATCATATCACGATCTCTATTTTCCTCCTTTTTAATATTCTTTTTATTTATTTATTTAGTTCTTGGTTTAGTTGATTCAATTTAAATTAGCTTGGTTTAGTTGATTCAATTTAATTTAGCTTGGTTTAATTTGATTAATTAATTTGAACAAGTTTAATTGGTTAATTGGATTAGATCAGATTTATTTCAATTAAATTGGGCTAATTAAATTGCATTTGGGCCGGGTCTTGTCTGGTTTGACCGGGTTAACTTTGACGGGTTGTTTTTTACTTAGACCGTTGACCATTTTCTTTGACAAGGTTAGTCCGCTATCCATTTTTCTCCTTCATTTTTCGTTTTAAGCCTTCAAATATGTAGCTTAGTTTTAAAATATTTTCCGTTTGGTTGCTTGGTCTAATTGGGTTGTAAGTTAAATTGGATATAAGATTATAGAGGATTTAACCCGTTGTTTGAATTGACGTTTAAATGTTATTGTTTGTTATATATATATATATAGATATAGAAAGACACGTTGTGATGCGAGTAGGTGAGAATGTGGGGGATGCATTGACATATTTCTGTACTTGGGTTGTATTGTGTGCGGGGACACGAAAGCCTAAGTCGATTTGTTGTTGGAGTCCTAAGATCGATAAATTGTCCTATGGGCGGTGCGCTGGACACAACATCCATCACGGAGCCTCAGTGGAGGGGTGTGGGCAATCACTTGATTCGCTAGAAACCTTGTTTGCTGATTCGGCACATTAGGTGCAGTGATTGTTCTTGTTTAAACTAGAGTACATTATTTGGAGTTCTTGGACCGAGTCCGTGGACTTGCGTTTCAGCATCCACTAAACTAGACTACATTATTTGGACTGCTTGGACCGAGTCTGTGAACTTGCGTTTTTAGCATTATATACCTTACTGAGCGACTTTCCCTCTTTTTAGGTGAGCCTGCTGAGTAGATGGACGCTTAGCTGGATCGGGTGCCTTGGGGGTTTTATTGCGTTTTCTGCAATTTTACTTTAGATGTTGCATTATGTTAAGTTACATATAGGGGACATTGTCGGATTAGTTGTTTATGTTCGTTATTGGAGATTATTGAAGATACTTGAGTCATATGTTAGGGTTGGTGACACGATGTCTTGGTATCAAAGCGGGTTTGTCATCCCGTACCTGACCCGGGAGGCGAGTAAAAGGTAATATATTTTGCATTGCATTCGGTTTTCAATGATTTTCAACGGTTTTCAATGATTTTCAACGGTTTTCAATGTTTCTGGGGATTGGAATTTTTTCCAGAAAAAAAATCACCCTTTCTTCTCGGTATTAGTCTATTGGTCGTCAACTCTTAAATTCAGCTAAAAGTATAACCAGTTTCTTTTTGTGCCAAGTATGGAGTTCAAAAATCAGTTATTTTGAAGTAACTTTTTGAAGTCCACTTTTGTCTCGCGATCTTCGTGTATTCTGGAGTTATTTGTGTTAGTTGTTGTGGAGTTATTTGGTTCATGGCGGAGTTATTTGTGCAATTCTAAGGCAGCTAAGGGCGTTTCTTCAAATGGTAAATGTGGTTTTCAAAGAGTTTGAAAAGTAGAGCTGTGGCCTTTGGAATTTTTTACTAGCAATTTTTGATCTTTGTGTGCTACAAGTGAAAATAGAGAAGACAAGTTAGTGAGAAAGAAAACTCAACAAGAGAGTGTTAAGGAAACACTATGACGATTTAGAATGAAGCTGCAAGAGCAAGCGAATGAGGGACAAGTTAAATGTGAATGGAAACCCAAAATATGGTGTTCAGAAAACATCACAGTTGGATGACAACGTAAGAAATATGGAGCTTAGTGGGGATGGAAATCAAAAGGATGGTGTTCGCAAAACACTACAACGAAATGAAATGGTAAGAAATCTTCAGCTGGAGGTTAGTTTGGTAATTGATTGAGCGTCACAAAACGTAGTGGGTCGTTTTCCACATGTTATGAAGCCATAATTGACATGACTATCATCTTCTTTCAGCATGATATATGGTAAGAATGTCTGCTTGTGCGACAATCACCGCCGTAGTGACACGGTAATGGAAAACCATTCACGAGAGTTCAACTGGAAGTGGAGGACCCGCTTTGACATGGTAATAAAGAACCATTAATGAGAATCCATTTGGAAATGGAATATCGCATTCAGGTTATAGCCACTTGAAGAATGGGAGTTATTCTAAAAGTTTTGAGGTAGCATATACGACACATGTTGTTCCCTGTCTTTATAAAGCTAAGAGTCAGTGTCAACTTTTTTCAGGGAAAAAGATTGTATTTCGCACGGCTCAATTTTGAAATTGGGTATGGTGATGAACTTTTTTCAAGACAATTGATGCTAAAATTTAAACCACTCATCAAGTGTGTAACTGACTCTCATGAAAATTGGCGTTAGTAAATGATCTTTACAGAAGAACAGTGAGTCGTCGCATATTCATCATATCTCTTAAGACTTCAAGAGGCCAACTACACCACTCATGATTGGAGTTAGCATCAATATTTTTTTTCCTGAAAATTTGATGAGACTACTTATATATGGAGAAGGTTGAGATTCTCACATATTACCAGTTATCAGATAGATTGCAACGTCATCAACATCAGCCTTATCGGCGAGCAGCAGTTACACCTAGAGGTTATTACAGTGTGGTTAGTAAGGTCATTTTGTGAGGGACAACCAGTGGAGTATGTAGAGGTTACTTCTGCCACCACCCAAACGTCAAGCTATTGCTCGATGAGTGTTTGCTACATAAAATTACACCATGGGCCCCTAACACAAATTCGGTAATCTTCCGTAGAAACACCTAGCTGCCTACAGCTAGAATACCCTACAACTCCTAGACATAAACATAAAGTCCTACGGCCTACGACACTGTTCTTTGTCAATAGATACGCGGTGACTCGGACTACCCCTATATAGACAAAGTTTCCATGCAGTCCGGCCCTAGGATATGACCCTTTTTCTCCGGACTACACACCTATTGGCATCACCCAGTAGGTTAACGCCTAGTCATAACCACTACCCGAAGATACGTGAACTAACCAGAATCTCCCGAGGATCCAATCGGGAAGGAATCACCGGAACTCAAACGCAAGACTCGCGGGATCTAACGCACCTTAAATAGTCTTAACAATAATAACAAACTCTACGACACGCAAGCAGACTCACTGAGACTCTACAACTCAACACAAGACCGATAAGATCAGACAATTTCTAAAGACTTATCCCAATATCCCAAATTATCCCGCAAGTCCTAACCACCATATCACCAATCACTAACACACTCGTCCTACCAGGTCCCGTACAAGAATAGGTATCAAACAATGACATCTACCCGGTCCAACACCAAAGTAGACAAATCAACAACAATCAATACAACAATATTAACACATCATTCATATGCAAACAAACAAATACTTATGTTTATTCAGATTACTTAACCGGTTTAAATTGCTACCTTGGGATTAGCAAATTTACCTACTATGTAGCCCATATTTTAACTTCTTCCTTATTTAATTCTCAGATTTATTTATTTACTTATTTTACCGCTAAATTGGTGTTAATAAACTTACTAAATCCCTAGATGGTTTATCCCCGGTTCTTTAAGGCTTTAAATTCCTAACTCTATAATTTCTAGATTTTTAATTATTTATTTAATTATTTTAACCCGATTGCCCCGATATAACTAACCCCATCCCGGTTATATAATATTCTAAGGTTTGTTCAAGTTTTAATATGTATTTTAATTGACTCTTAATTTCCTATATAGATTCATTTATTTGGTTCGTATACTATATATATATATATGCATATATTTCTTAGTCATGTCATTTTATATGCAATGCAACTCTCAATGATCAAGCAATCAATTAATTCTATCTACGCAAACAATCAATCATTTCATTTACAAAAATTTAAACGTTCTATGCATATTTATTATCCTAGCCGGTTTATTGAATTTTTCAATTATTTAATCAACGTAACCACGTTCTATCATATTCAAATTTCGGGTACGATATCCTAGGACTACAATTTATTAATTTTGTGATCAATATGCAGATTCGATCTATTTCTAATTAAACATAAAACAAACATAACAAATTCAATGTGATTTCGGCTTGAAGGCGGATGCGACCGGAACGACTCTCGACCAAACCCTGACCCGAACCTCGAACCTAATTTCTGACATACGTGTGAAGAATCCGAACACGAACTTTGCCGCTACTAACAAACCTAACTCCATCTACCATTTTTCTAAATAAAAAGAAATATGGTTTATCGTGAAAGTTATTACGTCGGAAAATCCCTTCCAGAAGAATAGTCTTGGAAATATTTCGACGTAACATCTTTTCTTATTTCTCTTTCTCTCTCTCTCATCTTCTTCTTTCTCTTCTCTCCCTCCTCTCCCTCTCCCTCTCCCTCTCTTTTTCTTCTTCTTCTCTTGCTTTCGTATGATATGTGAAGAAGAATGGAAAACCTTAACCCCTTTTGTAGAAAACTTCATTGAATCAATAGTTGAAAAATGTCACACATCACTCCACCTTAAGCTACGATTACCACTCCATGAGCAAACTGAATACAATGAATCAATTTACTTCTTTTTTTTTTGTAAAAAGGGCTAATGAATCAATTTACTTGTTGTCCAAGCCATGCCACGATTGAGATTAAGAGGAGGTGGAGTGTTCTCTTCATGCCACGTACTCAGCAACTTGTAAGAATTCAAAGAATCTTCCTAATCTTCTTCACGTGAAGAGATAGATTAGGTGAGAGTTCATTGAACTCGTTTGTTTCATTTCTAATGTTACACTTATATGTCATATGGCTAAATTCAAGTTCAAAGAACTTCTTCTTCACTCCTCACCATGCCGTGTCTCTCCTTCTCTTCACATACGTTTAATTTGATTATTTGATATTTGGGGAACAAATTTTTCATCTCATTATGCCACATGTCCACTAAGAGTGAGATAATCATTTAGTTTAATTTTCAATTAAACTTTTAAACCACTTGTAAATTATCCATTGCTTCCCTAATGCGATGTCTTAATTTTCACTTGATTAATAATATTCTGCCATGTCTTCAAGCTTTTGGTTAAAATCTTGTCAAATTTGGTTCATGTTTTCCACCGCTCCGATTCCTCCCATTTGTTTTGTATCTTCGGTTTCGAGAAATTTTTTTTTAGAAAATATACAAAGTGTAATAATTTCCCAAGTATAAACTCTTGAATTGTTTATCCGGAGATGGAACGTTATATTCTCCCCATCATACATGAATTCGTCCTCGAATTCTGAAGCTTTGGAAATCTTTCCCAACACCACAATTCCGCTCCAATACTCTGCTGACTTTCAGACTTCGCTCTGAGAAAACTTTCCTGTTCTCAACAATCTTAACTATGCTTTGACTGTTCAGTGGGCTTACTTCTGGAATCTATCTTGTCCTTTTGAAAGATTCCTGGTTTGATTGCCATTCTCCATTCTTTCCTCGGTAACCTGACTATTTCCTGCAAAACTCTTTTCTCTTGAGAAGACGGGTTTCCAAAAACTCTCGACTTGCTGACTTGAACTATGTGGGCTTCCTCCGAGACGATCAAGTCTTTCTTCTATCGGATTTCGCCTTTCTAAACCTCGTATCTCTCCTTCCTCCGAGATCATACTCCTTCCACCTCCCGAATTCTTATTGGTCCCTTCAGTTTGTCTCTTGACATTATACTGCTCTTTGAGCTGCTTGCATCGTCCAATTTATTGGATTTAAAATAAAAGCACTGCTTGCCTTAAACAATTCCTCCATTCCTGATGGTTTACCTTTCTTTGTTTATATTTCCTTTCGATAAACATTTCCACGTTAACTGATACTTTCTTTTTCTTGCTTATGATGATCTAGTCCTTTGTATCTATCTTGTCCTGTCGATAGATATTACTTCTGACAAAGCGATTTTTCCATCAATCTTTACACCATCTGGGTTCAACACTATAATGTTAGACAATTCCCTTATACAACAAACAAACCTGAACATGCTTGGATGGTTATCGTTAGCGTATAGTTTCAGCATCCACCATCCTTCATAAGCAATTCCTGAAACATCATAAATATTTACTTCTACTAGAACCCTTACTGGTTCCACCTTGTCCTCTCTCGGTAAACCATTCTTGCTTCCTCTCTGACCCTTCCAATCTTTTCTTTAATTTTTACCCTTCTGCTATAAAACTTGAACTTTTATCCTAATCGACTCCTATGACGACAAACTTATGAGTTTTTATCTGAATTCCATTCTTGCTTCTTCTTCATTCCTCACCATGCCACGTCTCTCCTTCTCTTCACATAAGACAAATTTAATTTGATTACTTGAAACTTGGGAAACAAGCTTTTCATCTTATTATGCCACATGTCCACTAAGAGTGAGATAATCATTTAGTTTAATTTCCAATTAAACTCTTAAACCCCTTGTAAATTACCAATTGCTTCCATGATGATGTCTTAATTTTCTCTTGATTAATAATACTCTGCCATGTCCTCAAGCTTTTGGTTAAATCTCTTCAAATTTCGCTTCAGTTTTCTACCGCTTTGATTCCTCCGATTTGTTTCGCATCTCCAGTTCCGGAAAATTTATTTTTAGAAATTTATTACAAAGTGTAATAAATAAACTCTTGAATTTTTTATTAAATAATTCTTTCCGTTAAAAGATTATTTAAAAAAATAATATTTTATTTATCCGGAGACGGGATATTACAATAATGATGATGCAATTTACACAACATATGATAAATCAAAATCTAGTGCAATGACATAAACAAATCAACATATAAACAAGGATCAAATGTGATGCACAAGTATGATATGAATACGAAGGTCGATTTCGAAACTAATGAAGAATAGATATAGATGATCAGATTGCTTGATAAGACTGATAAAACAATGGAAAGGAACATACGAACTGAGGATCTAAAGAAGATAACAAATCGCAAACTATCAAAATTCAAAATTGAACACATATAAGACTTTGAATGGTTAAATGAACAAAAAAGAAATTGAGTCATATGAACAAGTGAAGGAATGATTGATTGATGATTAATGATGCAACTTATCATGCAAAACATGATGATAACAATGATCAAACACAACAAACACAAAATATCTTCAAATCTGCAATGGATCTCGCAAAACAGAAGATGAAGAGTCCATGTGTTGATGATCGAAATGCTTAACTTCTCAAGGTGCTCGGATACCACTTAGTGAGATCTTCCCTAGATTGAAGCTAGAGAGGTTAAGAACATGATAGCTTTGGCTTGTGGCCGTGATGATGGATGAAGTTAGAATGACTGAACTGGTTTGCTCAGAGACTGCGAAATGATCTCTAAACACCACTTAGTTCTTTTAAGGAAATTACACACCAGAAGATAACTAAGGATTTGTTGAATATGACACACCTACAAATTGATCCAAGCTTTCAAAAGATATTTCTGATTAAAAAGTTGGATTGTTTTCGAAATGGGGATACAATGAGTTTAAATAGAAAACAACAAAGGGTTTTATGAACAACACTTAAAATATCTTGAAAATGAAAAGTAATAAACACATATTTGAACTTAATATTTGGCTCTAGAACCCTCATGCATGCAATCAGTCTTCAAATGGGTTAGAATGGGCTGGATCAACAAATGGACAAAGGTGATAAGGGATATTTATGCCTCATTAAAAACATTGCCAAGAAAATCTAGTGAAACAAAACTTGGCCATGGAAAAAATGTGATCAAGCATCACTTAGTCCATTGTTGATGCTTGTATTGAAACCATATGGTTTGGATATCTTCTTCTTCCATACTCAAGTAATTAAACATTGGCTTGATTAAATAGGTTTTCTCTTGCTCGGGTCATTGGTCCTCTTGGCATTGCTAGAACTTCATATTTTCCAAGAATTTCCTCAGCTACAAGCTCATCATCCTCTAGTTCACACTCAGCACTATATCAATGACAAGCTTATCTCCTTTTCATGCGGAATTCGAAGCCTTGATTTAGGCTATGGACTGCATGATTTTTTTTCCGACAAACACACATAACATTTTCAACAGACTGTTCAAAGTTGGTTAAAGTATATGACTAAGAGGAATGACCAGCTTTCTCAATTCATTTTGGTCTTTAGATTTTGATTGGAAGTCTACAGTAAAAGTCTTCTTTATAAGTCTAAGAAAACCAAACAAACAGGCAACTCACTGAAATCAATCATCATGTTCCTGGATGTGATACAAATCCCTGTCAATATCAAGCCTGACCACTAATCGACAATTTTAAATGGAAAACTAAGAATACCATAGTTAAAAGGACTACACTGAATAAAACCGCGGTTTTCAGCTCTATGACTCTAGAACATTGTTGCCGAATAGTCTCTTTCAGTTGAATGATCTGAGCCTCAATCCGAGTTTTGAATCCATGATAATCACTACCTTCAAGAACACGGATGATGTCTCCTTGGTTTTTTAAAGCACATTGAACCTCTTGCAATTCCTCCATAATAGTTTCATCTCGTCATTTAAATAATTGATGGTTATTATCATATACGTAGATATTAAACAATTTATTATATTTAAAAGACAGAATCCACAATCGTAAAACAAACAACAACACAAGAGTCTTATTACCTTATAGTTCTTGCATCCAAACAATAACCGACCATGATTTTCTTCGGTAGTGGAAACTTTAATTACAGTCAACAACCCGCAAAAATATTTGTCAGGAATCCCTAGTTAATTTCGAGTACCAGAGTTCACTTCAAGCAACCCTGAACTCCATAATCTCCTCATGGAGCTACTTGACGGTTGACTGTAAGAGTATCTCACCATATCGATCTATTATGAAACAAGACTCATTAGAAGTCAAACAAGAAGAAAAATGTATTATTACACTAAAAATTTGAAGAAGAAATAATACCACAACAACCAAGAGTATCTCACGACGAGGAGAGAGAATTTTAAAGAGAGAGAGAGGAGAGATTTTATTTTTTACCAGGCCACAAAATAACATTAACCTTCGCTACTTTATATAGGAAGTAAAATTTCAATGTAAAAAATCGTTAACAGTAGACTTTAAAAGAAGACTTCTAATGTAAACTTAAAGGGTAGACTTCTTTTGCAAAATAAAAATTACCTCCAGATGAATTTTGAATTCCCGCCAATTTTCATTCTTGGTTTGACTTGAGAAGGTAGACTTCTACCGCAGACTTCTAGAGAAGACTTCAACCGTAGAATTGTTCCTCGGGACCTACAATTTGCTATTTAATCACGTTCGTTAATAAAGATTTATTTGTATCAAATTTTTTTGTATGTCTGTTTTACTTAATATACTTGTTTCTGAATGAGTTTGGCATGTTTATTCCATATACATATACATGATTTTTTTTCTAGAGAAATTGAGAAACTAGCTCATTTATGATAGATTTCTAGTAGAAGTTTATTTTTTTATTTAAATCTTAAATAAATACACTTTATTATTAGATTATGAAGAATTTTAAAAGATTTTTTCTCCTAGATTTTAAATAGGTGTTAATGGTATTTATGTATAAGTTCATAAGTTTATATGTTTTAGTTTAGCTTTAATTGATTTTTTATTTTAACTTTTCCATATTGAAGTCTAATGTGGTTTGTCTTGTTTTGTTTTACAGGAATGACTCAGCTGAAGGTTGTTTAAGGAAAATGGGTGCTAAAAACCCTCCCATGGCACTTTGATGTTGTACACATTGTAAGCTTCTTAAAATGGCACATGATGACTTTGGTTTGAGCAAGAAAACCCATGTAATTGCGGTATCATATTTCTTACCAGAAATGATTCTTCAACAAATGCATGCTAATACCCCTTCGACATATGTCATCAACGACAGACAAGTCTGGAGCTTGATCCAGTTTAGTAAAATGCATGTTGTACCGCTCTGCATTTCTACTCGGACTCTGTATGTGTGATTGCTATAAATTGGGCTGATTTCTGATGGAAATCTACCTAGGTAGACTTGTAGGAGCAGTTTACTATATGTATATTGGATTACTACAATATGACTAAGTTCGTTTTTCTCTAATAAACTCTAATTAAGTTCAGTATGTCAGGTTTTATCTTATTTAGCCATCACATATGGTTAATTTATACAATTATCACAAACATCTACCATACACACCCGATTATATTATAACTTCTACAATTGAGAGTTCGTTTGATTAGCAGATCACACATCAAACTTGGTATTGAATATGAGAAGGGAAAAGACTTATATTATGATATCAGTTGGTCCAAAAACAGAGTGCATAAAAAACATAAAATAGTAAAATTAACTAGGAGTTTTTAATACATGAGATATGAAATATTCGTGAATGAAACCAAACTAGTCATCAATTGGACACTCACGAGCACACAAGTATATATCCGAACAAAATTTCCACGCCTGATACTGCCAGAAACAACTGTCGCATATCCACATAGTTGTAATTCCATCGGTCTCTCTACCCAATGTGATTCTTCTCTAAATCATGAACAATCGAAGAATGCGTTTCCATCTAATTTTCCATTATTTCGAGAAACTTAGCAGGATTCTCGTAATCCCAATGACCACCAAGCTGCCAACTCGTGATCATGTTCGACATGCGATAAACATAATCATGAGAAAAAATAGGGTAGTTGTGAACCCTTCCTATGTCATCAACGGTGAACGCTATCTCCATCATAGTATCAATTTAGATGGCCAACTCGCATCCTCTCTCACTAGCTAGACGTATTTTCCTTCTCCCTTCCTCAAGCTTACGAAACAAAAAGAACTCACACATACCTCGAAGATAGATTGCCTCTGGATTCCCCATACGGTAGCATTTAAGCCTGAAAGACCTCACGACACTTCCTTCCTATATCCAGTCGTTCAAGTAGAGGAGATTTGCACTCCTATAGAAATGATCTTCTCTCCCTACTTCGCTGAATCCGATGAAAGTTATTCTTGTCGCACCGTGATCACAGACACTTTCTGTACACACCAATGACAGAATTTTATGAAGCATCGAGGGAGGAAAAATTTTCCATGTCTATTTCAAAAAGATATGAAGAGTTTAAAAATTATGGCTTAAAATGGAAAAAAAAAGAGAAAGGGGTGGTGCTATTATATGTTGAACTTAATACGAGCTTTAATTTAATTAACTGCTTACCCATGCAGACGAGTGCAACTGAAGGGACGCACCCTTTCATATCCAACAGTTGCAACCGTCAATACACCTAATCTATCTCTTCTCTCGCTAATGTCTAGTCTTGTCAGCAATAAGTACTGTCTAATCCGAATTGGAAAGGAAAGTAATTAAATGCAGGATTTACATACCTGCACGAACGAAAAGACCCATTAAAGAATCCTTCTTGAGAACTCTACCAGAGAAGTCTACAATATAAGTCTACGGTATAAGTCTACTAAAGAAGTCTACTATAGAAGTTTACCACATAAGTCTTCTTAAGAAATTATAATTAAAATTAAAAATATAAAAACAAATTAAAATAGAAAATGAAGGGTTTTAAAATAGTTTTTTACACTTTACGGCGCCGGAGAATACGTTTCCGCACGAAAATCCCAGAGAGGCGGCGAGGCAAGAAAATCGCAAAGGCGGCGTTGCAAAGAAATTGAGTGACTGCAACGGCGGTTACTGACAGCCTACAGAGATGGAAAACATAAATCATAGTAAGGTTATTTTCATGTCGTTTCAATATTTGGAAGAAGAAAAAGAATAGATAAATTCGTCAAGAGAGGTTACTGACGGCGACAGAGGCATCCGAGGCGATAGATTGAGCAACCGATGACGATGACGGTGATACTGCGCTAAGTAGAGTCAACGTCGAGACGGAGAGCCAAAGACATTGACGCCAGTATGGAGAGACGGCGAGACATCGCTGATTAGAGAGGCGAGATGCACTTCCGGTGGTGACGGATTAGAGCGACAGAATAGGATATAATCACATTAGGGTTATGAGTAATGTAACACTCGTATCTCGGGAACCGACACAAGAAGGATCAGGGGATTGAAACATGGTACCAGAACGTGGAACAATAAATTTAGGGGATCAAGAAGAATTTTTCTAAGGTCTGGAATTGGCTAAACCTAGTGAGAAAGGATTTTAGACAAGCTGGACAGGAAGTATTCAGCTGAAATGAGCTGAACGGACAAGCTAGATCAGTTGGGTCAGCTGACGGTCATCTCAACTCAGCTGGGAGGAGTGTTAGCAAGTTGGGTCAGCTAGTGAGCTATGTCAGATAGTGACACTAGTTGGATGGTTGTGAAGTTTCCATCCAAGGGGTACAAGTGGTTGGCACCCATTCACCAACCAATTACACCCTCTCGCCTATTGGGCAATTTTTGGAGATGGCCTTTAAAAAGATGGAGAAATTTGGGATCATCCTTACAGATAAACACGCCTGAGACACACCACAAAACATAGAGAAAAACACAGGAAATATCCTTGTATCATCCAAGAGAAATCACAATGTCTTACGACAAGAGAGCAAGGGTTAAAGGCGGAAATCTTTAAGAGACTGGCCGGCTGTTGGATGGAGTTTTTGGGCGGTTTCTGGGCATCCTCTATACACACAAACTCACAAAATTAAATCCCAGAAACCCCCTAGGAAATACCGTGAGGCCATGAGGAATTGATAGATAGAAGCAAGAGACATTTCCAGGGATTTTCAAAGAGGGATTGGCTGATGGTTTTTGAAGAAGATTGTGGGCGTGTTACTCATGAAGATTGAGGGCGGTTTGTCAGGTAAATTCCATGATCACCCACAGACATAAAGGGGAGAAACCCAGAAATGTTCAAAGCAAAACCGTGAGACTAAAAGGAGAAGTCAAGGGGCTTTGGACGGATTTCTCGGTTGTTTCTAGCGAGTGATTGGCTGGCGGTTTAGAAGGAAGAATGATATCGGTTTTTTTAAAGGAAACCATAAGGGCACATGTAAGGGAAAGGTCCCTGAAACATCCAGAGAACACGTGTGAGCTGTAAGGAAAAAGAAGGGAGTTGGCCAAACAATCTTAAGAGAAGATTGGACTACGGTTTTGGAAGAGAAGTATGGTTGGATCTCTAAGGAGATTTGTATGGCCTCTATAAGGGAAACTTTGGAGACACACATAAACACATTAACAAGGGAAGAATCCCTGGAGATACCAAGGAAAAACATAATGGCTTGAAGGGAAAGATAGGAAGAAAGTCTGGAATCAAAGAAATGAGAAAGAGCGAATGGTCGGCAAAAGAAAGGAACTTGAAGATCTCTCTTGTACTCCGTAATGTTGGGGATGGTTGGTTGAATGACTATGGACAAGGTAGATACATTCAGTTGTACATATGAATGAATGAGCTAAGCTGGTGAGGAAGTAAGCACAAGGCAATAGAAACAAGGCGTGAAACCGACTTCCAACCGATTTCGCTTACAACGCTAAGGTCATGTTTAAATAGCAAAATATTGTTCTAAGTAATGAATAGAATGGAATAGGTGAATGGAACTATATAAGTTAAGACTTAGGTGGTTAGAATGGATAGATAGGATTGGAATCTCAAAAGGAGTTTTAGGAAAACGAATCAATTACTTAGGAGATTCACGGATGGATAGTTCTTTAGAGGAACATAATCAAGGTTAGATAAGGATTTCCGCTGCGTAAGGTTAATTATGAAGGATCTAAGAGTAGATATGTATAAGTAAGTCAATAGGATGATCCGAGGAATACTTGTCAGAGAGGGAAATTTTTAAATAGGACGGACTTTAAGGAGGTTCGGGCCAGGAAGCGGCCTGACCATTGGAATGCATCGACCGCGGCCTATGAAGGCCGGGTTGGGGTGTTTCAAGTAAAACTTTGAAAGAAGTTTATATAGGTAGGTTAAAAAATTCGGATAAGTCTCGGTTATCATCGGTTTAGCGACGGTTTTGATATGATATATTAAATTTACAGCATGTTTTACTTAAATTTTATATTAATAAACATATTTGAGTCACATTAGTACATTATAATCGCAATTCCCACCCAAATCGGTTATGTTAGTTTTTCGGTTCCCACCCAAATTTTGAAAAGTAGACTTCCCACAAAGTCTACTAAATAGAACTCCAACAATTTACTACCGGCTAACTCAATTTTGTTCGATTAAAATCATATTCTTATATTGGTTTGATCAAAAATATTTTAATTTTCAATTGTAGACTTCACATTGAAGTCTACATTAGAGATCTACAACAGTTTACCTTAGCGGTTTACTCAATTTGGTAGATCAAAGTCATATTCATTTATTGGTTCGTTCAATTGTATTTTAATTTTAGTCTGTAGATTTCGATAGGAAGTCTACAGTAAAAGTCTTCTTTATAAGTGTACGAAAACCAAACAAATATGCAACTCACTAAAATCAATCATCATGGTTCCTGAACGTGATAAAAATCCTTGTCAATATCAAATCTGACAACTCATCGACAATTTTAAATGCAAAAACTAAGAATACCACAATTAAAAGGACTACACCGAATTAAACTGCGGTTTTCAGCTCTGCGACTCTAGAACATTGTTGCCGAATAGTCTCCTTCAGTTGAATGATGTGAGCCTCAATCTGAGTTTGGAATCCATGATAATCAATACCTTCAAGAATACGGATGATGTCTTCTTGGTTTTTTAAAGCACATTGAAGCTTTTTCAATTCTTCCATAATAGCTGCATCTCATCATTTAAATAATTGATGGTTAAAATCTTGTACGGAGATATTGAACAATTTATTATATTTAAAAGACACAAATCCACAATCGTAAAACAAACAACAACACAAGAGTCTTATTACCTTATAGTTTTTGCATCCAAACAATAACTGACCAGGATTTTCGTCGGTAATGGAAACTTTCATTAAGGTCAATAACCCGCAAAAATATTTGTCAAGAATCCCTAGTTTATTTCGAGTGCCAGAGTTCACTTCGGGCAACTCTGAACTCCATAAGTTTCCCATGGAGTTACTTGACGGTTGACGGTAAGAGTATTTCACCATATCAATCTATTATGAGACAAGACTCATTAGAAGTCAAAGAAGAAGAAAAATGTATTATTATACAAACAAATTGAAGAAGAAATAATACCACAAAAAAAAACAGAGGTGGCGTCGAAAAACAAGTCTCAGGATGAGGAAAGAGAATTTTAGAGAGAGAAAGGAGAGATTTTTTACCAGGCCACAAAATCACACTTATCTTCTCTGCTTTATATAAGAGGTAAAATTTTAGTGTAAGATATCGTTAAACGTAGACTTTAAAAGAAGACTACTCAAGTAAACTTAAATGGTAGACTTCTTTTTCAAAATAAAAATTACAACAAAATGTATTTTGAGTTCCTGCCAATTTTCATTCTTGATTTGACTTGAGGAGGTAGACTTATACCGCAGACTTTTACAGAATACTTCCACAGTAGACTTCTTCCTTCACTACAAGAAAACAACTGGGAACCGACGGACAGAACCGTCGGTATACCGTCGGAAAAGGCCCTTCCGGACGGAATTCCGACAGAAAAAGTCTGTCGGTTCTATGTCGTCGGAAAAAAATATCTGTCGGAAAACCGTCAATATTTTTCGACGGTTTTCCGACAGGTTTAATTCCGACGGGTTATCGACGGTTTATCGACGGTCAATAAACCGACGGTTAACCGACAATATACCGATAGGTAAATAACCGACGTTAAACCGACAGTTATTTACCGACGGTAAACCGACGGATATGAACCGACAGTTAACCGATGGATATGAACCAACGGTGAACCGACGGAGAACCGATGGTTATTTAACGACGGTAAACCGATGGAAATTGACCGACGGTGAACCGACGGATGGTAACTGACGGAGACCCGACGGAATTACACTGTCGGTGACCCGTCGGTTTCCCGTCGGAGAGTAACCGACCGTTAACCGACGGTTATTACCGACGGTAAACCGACGGTGATTATTTTTAAAAATAATTTTATTAAATTTAATATATTATTTATTGTAATAAATTAATTTTACTAAAAAATTATTAAATTTATTATAAAATAATTTTATTAAATTTATTGTAATAAATTATTTATAAAATAATATTATATACGAAATATTTTATAAATTTTTTATTAAATTTATTAAAAGTTTTTATTAAAACTACATAACATTGGGATTCCCATCGGTCCCAATCCCGTTCCCGTCCCCGTCCCCGTCCCTGGCCCCGTTCCCGAATCTCCTGTTCCCACTCCCGGTTCCATCACTTGAGTTGCCCTGCCCGATCCTCCTCCTGGTGCATGTCTGCCAAACTGGATGTAGTGCATGATTCGATCATGCATCTCCGCCATCTTTCTTTCATTTTCCTCCCTCTCTTCTCGCATTCGAGCTTCAATTTCCACGTCTTTCTCACGCAGAGCTTCGGCGAAGACGTCGCTCTCAGGTCGGAACGGGAATGTGGAGTCGATGCCTCCCCCATGTTTCCTAAACCGAAAACACGTCCCTTCTTGCGCTGTGTTTCCTGTAAAGTATATTAACATATATTAGTTAAAAATTCAAGTAATCAAGAGTTTCATGTACATTTTAGATGAGAAGACAAACTTACCTCAAGAAAGATGTCGTTGATCCTTTGCGACGGTACCTCCTCCGTTGAACCTACTTCCTCGGACAATTGCGTCTGGACCTCGTCAACCCGCCTCTTTGCTGATTCGACGATTCTCCGAGCGAGCGGATCCTGGATCTGGCCCGTGAACTTGTTTGTGTGGCCCTCCTCAGTGAGCTCAACAAAAGTTGGATCCTTTCCTGTTCTTTGTTTCTGCACATTTTAAAAACGGTTAGCCGAATAGAGTCAATAACATTGATGAATAAAACCAATACTTACAAATTCAATTTTTCGCTGTGCAGTGCTCTTAACTCCCGCGTTATGAGTCGCCATTCCCAAACCGTTTCGCTCACTCTTACGGTTCTGGGAATGCGTCGACGAATCTGCTGCTGTAGTGGGGTTGCACCAATGGCGGCTGAACCCTTCAACCAGGGTTGGGTTGACTCCCTTCGGGTCTTCCTTTAGGACCCACTTCTGCTTCCACTCGTTGAGGACGTGAGTGTAATGGGACCGTGCCTTCTTGTGGAAAGCCTTCTCCACGATCGTCGTATGGTTCTTGTCCCAAGTGTACTCTTACTTTAAAAAAGAAAGATATTAACGTTAGCATGGATCAAAAAAACTAAAACTTTGATAGAAACCGAATATAAGTGTACGTACCGCAAATGCACGGAACCAGTTATGCTGCTCGGACCTGGGCATCTTCGCGTACTGCGGGTACGGATGACGGAGCATGCTACACATCATCCCTAAAATACACTTGGTGATCTTTGACGACGTGATATTGAACATGTAAGAAGTTTATAAAAAATTTTGTCAAATAAACAAACGTTTAACAAGCAAATTTTTTAAAAATATATAATTGTTAATGTCAAAAACTACTTACCAATACGTTCCCGGGTTATTAAACGGATCCGGATGGAGACGTTTCAACGTCTCCCGCCTTGGCTGTTCGACCAGCAACTCTATCTCCGGTGCAATCGTCGCCGGGGCATCGTCGTCCGGGGTTGCCGGGACGTTGGACATAGAGTTGCTGCCTGCATTGGTAGACTGTTGTGGTCCGGACTGCGTCTGTCTGACCTGAGTCGACCAAGATCGGCGTGGCGGTGGCAATCCCGTCGGAGCAGGCTTAGGCGGAGGCTGCGAAGCCGTTGCCACCGGAGTATGAGAAGTGCTCCCCGGCAACAACCCATCGGTCTGGTTCAAAAAAACCTCGAAATCCTCGTATCACCTATAATACACAAAAATAAAGTTTTCATTTCATTAAAAAAAATAAAAACTCTAATAAAACATTTTAACAATATTCAAGGCGTTTTTATAATTAGTTAAAAATACTTATAAATAACAAAACGTTTTGAAAATATATACTAAACTTTTGTAAATACAATAAATATTTAGAGACTCTAATAATATTTCTGTGAATTAAAAAAACCTTTCATAATCATTTAAAAATACAAAAATTAGGAAAACATATTAAAAAAATATATTAAATGTTTATAAATCCTAAATATTGATAAATATTTAAGATAATTTTTAAAAACTAAAAAATGTTTTCATAATTACAATAATAATCTTAAAATAAAAAAATGGTTTTAAAATATAAAATAATAGTTTTTAATTCAAAAAATTTAAAAATCTTTGATTAAAGTTTAAAACTAAAAAAACCTTTTCATTATTAGTATGAAATTCACTCCATACGTTTAAGAGGCTATCAGGAGCAAATGTAAAGTGATCATGTGATGTTAATCCGATGTTATAAAATCATGGTGGCTATAATTACAATTAATTACTAAAACAAGTTACAACATACCAGAAAATGCTTGAACCATTTTGATTTAAGGTCGTCGGGAACCGCATGGTACATGACATAACTCCCCGACCAATGATTCTCGATGGTTTCGCTTATGGCGTATAAGATGCTTGCATGGTAACCGAACCAAATAGAACGGTTTTCTCGTGACGGGCTAAGAACAGGGAGATGTTCCCGACCCCGCTTACGAATTTTCCGCATATAAGAATCGCGGTGTTGAGGGGACATATAAACGAAATTCATTTCTGGAATGTCGAAGGTTGTTGAGAAAATGGTGAGAATGGTAACACTTTTATACAAAATTTTCCGTCGGAAATTGCACGAAGAGACGTTTCAATGAAACGCATAGTGAAGATACAGAGGTAATAGGCCTGCGTAATTGCAGCCTTTGACCGGTTTCCGACGGATTTCCGACGCTTAATGTGATTTCTGTCGGAAATCCGTCGGAAATTTCCAACAGATAACCGAGAGAATATGTTTAGGGTTTGATTAGGGGTAGGTTGTATGGAGTTAAAATAACTGGCCACAACGAATATGGTCTCCCATGCCTTCCAAACGGGTTGAAACCATCTGTGCATAGTCCCATGTACACATTACGTGGCTCGTATGCGAAATCTGGATATACACTCTGAAAATGTCGCCACGCTTCAGCATCAGACGGATGTGCAATCTCTGATCCTCTTATATGCTCAGCATGCCATCTCATTTCCCCTGCAGTTCGGTCCGATTGGTATAAGCGTCTCAGTCTATCGGTTAACGCCATATACCACATTCTCTTGAATGGAACCCTAGCTCTTCCCCCTGTTTCCTCAAAGCGCGGTTTCTTACAGAACTTACATTCCAATCGGTATTCGTCTTCTCGCCAATATATCATATAGTTGGCGATGCACACATCTATCATCTGATATAGTAACCCAAGCCCTTTAACAAGTTTCTCGACCTCGTTGTATGAACCTGGGGCAAGGTTATCTTCAGGAAGAACATCTTTCAGGAATTCGCAGAAAGCATCCACACATGGCTCCGCCAAATTATAGTCTGTCTTAATTCCCATTTATCTAGTTGCAGATGATAATGGCGAATGTCCATCTTTGCAACCATCATAAAGCGGACGCTTCGCTGTATCTAACATATCAAAAAATCTCCTAGTTTCTACATTAGGTTCCTCCTCTACTCTAGGAATTTGACATTCACCTACTTCCTGTATATTTTCTCTAAATGCATCATGAACCATCTGAACGGTACCTACACCAACATCTTCATCCGCGATATTATAATGTTCGCTAGTACTACCGATAGGTTCACGCGTACTAGTACTACCAAAAGGTTCTCTACTACTACTTGCGCCATCAAATGTTTCCCCGTGAAGATACCAAATCTTATAACTAGCCATAAACCCAACTGAGTACAAGTGATGCCATACTTCGCCAATCGTGGGATTTCTAACATTTCTGCAGTTTGTACAGGGGCATTTCATCTTACCGGTTTTCTGCGTATTAGGTTGATTGCAGGTCATCGTCATGAGTTCAACAATACCGAGTGCATATGATTTATACACTAAGTCCGTCGTCTCATCAACCCTCGGTCCGTCCATCCACGATCTAAAATAATTAGACGACGACATTTTGATCTCGTAAGAAAGTTAGAGAGAGATGGAGAGAGAGCTAGAGAGAGAGAGAATGGTGTAGAGAATAAGGGAGAAATGCTTGGTATATAATGGAAAATAACCGACGGAAAACCGAGGGGAAACCGACGGAACTAGCCGTTAGCGTCGGTATTCCGTCGGAAATTTTGTCAGCCCAACAGTAGTAGATAACGGCTATGTCGGCCCAACGGCCATATTAATGATTTCCGACGGATTCCCGACGGTAGAGAAAACCGGCGGATAATCCATAAACCGTCGGTAATCCATCGGAAATTTGGTAAACGGTCAAAAAGAGAATTTACTCACTTCTCTTACCAAGGTGCCGATTCAGTAATTGTCCCTTCGGTAATAAATCTATATTCCGACGGGTTTCCTACGATATTTCCGTCGGAAATTTTTTTATATATATCCACTGAAATCCTCTCTTTTTTCCATCAACAAAAAATAATAACAAAAAAAAGATGAATTACGTATTTCTTTCTGCCGAAGCCCGCACGACCATTCTGCAAATGATCGCGGAACCTGGTCGGGAGGCGTTGCCAAATCTCGACCCATCTCGTCCACCGCATCAGGCCGTTTGGTTTGGATCCAATGCGGTCATTCCCTCCGTGATCAGCGACATCATCCAGAATCGCTGGTCTGGAAGATACCTGACGTACTATAACGTCCTGACGACCCTGAAAACTTCATGGTTTATCGATTTTCTGGTAAGTTATATATTTATGTTTTTGAGATTATATTTTAATTTGAAATTTTATGTAACCCAAGTAATTTTATCCTTTTTAGGAATACTTTACATTCTCTCCGGATAATCTTTTCATTGTTTGGCGGGAGTTTCACCGGGCGGCAAGGAAAGTTTTCCAAACGAAGATGCGGCGGATGAAGCTCCGGTGGCAACGGAGTGAAGGAAGACCGGCTTGGATTCCGGCGGGGGAGTGGAACATCATGGTGAATCAATGGAGGGAAACGAACGACGGGAATTGGTTCGGGAACCAATCACAAAATAATAACAATTAAAAAAAACAATGTAATTTTTATTTAAAATAACAATGAATTTATGTTTTTTTTTATTTAATTCATAAATAAAATTTGTTTTTTTTAAATTATATACTAATGACAGAATATATAAATAATGTTGAATTAAATAAACGAATAACTCAGCGTATCACAGTGGTTTGGGAACTATGTTAAACTGTCCAAAGGTCTTGTGTTCGAGACCGTCTTTCGACTGGTTTTTTATGAACCGACGGCTTACCGACGGATTATTGACAGACTACGCGTCATGTCGAGAATCTGTCGGAATTTTTCCGACGGATTGAGTTTCCGTCGAAATTTACCGACGCATATCCGACGACTCATAAACCGTCGATTCTCTGTCGGAAAGCTGTCGGAATTTCCAACGGGATATTTTCTGTCGGAAAATCCGTCGGTTAAAACCTTGTTTTCTTGTAGTGTTTAGGACATACAATTTGCTATTTAGACATGTTTGTTAAAAAATTTGTTTGTATCAATTTTAATTTTTCATATGTGACAATTGATTGTGTTTTGATTATTCAAAAAGTGGTTTGACAAAAATATTTTTTTAAAAATTTATAATTAAAATTTAAGATTGTATGAAAAAACAGAAAAATTTACCATGAAGACTTATTGGATAGACTTCTTAAAGATTAATATTGTAACTAAAACTTCTATTTTTATGTTTGATTACAGATGTACTCAAAGTAATTTCCTATCCCTAAAAATCTAATTTTACATTTTGTCAAACAAAGTCTATTTTAATTTCTAAAATTAAATAAAAGTCTAAAAAAGCAATTCCCCTAATATAATTTATATTATCATATAAATATAATTATCTTCCATAACAAGAAGTACCATCGAGACGTTATATTTTATCAGTACCATTTAGACGTTTATGCCAGTAAAATAGGACAAGTTGGCGTAAGACAGAAGAATCTTTTTCTTGATGTTTTCACCTTGGTTATTGTAACTAATAAATTACTAACATTATGACTAACCATATGCTCTGTACATTTCTACACCTATTAGACTGAAATATTCTTTAATCATATAAAGTAGTTGCTTTTAAAGTACCACACTAAAAGTTTGACGGTGTCTATGTTTCCATGAATCTAAAATGGTTGAATACATCAGTCTTTAGTAGATAACAATTCCATAAGTATGTGTATTTGTTTTTTCACAAATAGTTACAGTGTTATATTGATAGCAAGCGGAGGGGGTCGAAAGATTGCAATACCTTTTGTTTTGTTTTGTTTTTTGAACAAAGAGATTGCAATACAAAGATATATTTAGTTCATTGTGTTTCGTTAGCCCAACTAGGTTCCATAGCTTCTATTTTCAACACTACTTATCGTAATATTTTTATTAGGCAATAATTTGACTAGTCAATCAATAGTTAACTGATAAATACAACATGTATTCAAAATCAGTCCTAAAACATTATTAGGAGGATTCATCTGGAAAAAGGTCAATTCATTCTTCAATAGTATCAAGGTTCTAAATAATTTTAGTGTGCATATTCATACCCTAATTCTTAAGTATATGAATATCCATATATGTAGTATTTTTTTGCCGTAAAATCGTTAATGGAAAATCAGAAGCGGCACTATTAAATCAAAACTAATGAGTCTTGGTTTTAAATATGGAAATTCTAAGATTTGAACCGATGACTTCAAAGTTAAAGTTCTATACTTTACCAATTGAAGTGAATGGATTTTGGTAAGAACGATTTCAAGTATAACTTATATAGTTATTATACAATTTTCTGTCATCTTCAAAGCAATTTCATCCAAAATCATTGGTTTCTCATTATTTCCATGTTCTCGCTTTATAAACTAATTTTTCGTAAAAAACACAAAAAAAAACTTTTTGTTATTAGCGACTTGCCTAGATTTTAATTAGTTGTTTAACTTTTGTTATTAGACATTTTGTTAAGTTTCCTCGGCTTCCAACCTAAAACCAATTAGTGATAAGTGGATTGGCCCAAGTCCCTTATATATTAGTCAAGGTCTCTTCCCACTTCCAATGTGGGACAATTACACACTCTCTAGAGATTAAGGCCTCATGACCCATTAATCTCTACAATATCTCAATACCTCCCCTTGAGATAATGGCCATTCTAGCCATTAATCTCGACAGACCATCAATCCTAGGGTCCGAAGGCACGAGCCACTTTTGGGACGGGTTACAAGAGTGTGTGGATCAGGCTCTGATACCATGTTAAGTTTCCTGGGCTTCCAACCTAAAACCAATTGGTGATAAGTGGATTGGCCCAAGTCTCTTATATATTAGTCAAGGTCTCTTCCCACTTCTAATGTGGGACAATTACACACTCTCTAAAGATTAAGGCCTCATGGCCCATTAATCTCTACAATATCTCAATACATTTTTCCAGATTAGCGAGTGGATTAGAAGGTGGTTCTTCTTCTTCTTCTTACCCACCAATACTTTCCGCTCATTCTAGTCCACCACAGGATAAATCCATTGGGGGATCTGCTCTTCTACCAACAGATTCAGCATCACCTCCTAGTCTACTGCCTGGTTTTCCATCCCTTCCTCCCTCGGGTGCTCCACCTCCAGTTGATCCTCCACCGGTAAACTCTGGTTCACTACCATTTGAGCCAACAAACTCAACTCCACCGCATACCGCATCTCACGTTCAACCACCCAAGTCTATGCATGTGAATCTCTCAATTCTCAGAAGTGTAACATCAAGTTGTTGATGGTATGAAGAGAGGAAGATGATATAAAAATTGCAATGTCTATATACTATATTTGATATCTAAAATTTCAAAGTATATAGCTTAGTTGGTAATGCATATGAGTTAGAAGCTAGAGTTTGTGGTTCTAAGTCCTAAACGACTTATTTTTAACTCATCAAAATGACATCTTTTTAATTTAGTAGTGCTATTTCAGATTTTCCGTTAGCGATTTTACAGAATTGACTAATTGAATGGGGTCAATGTATGTTTCAGCAAACAAAAAAATAGTTTGTGTAAGAATATTTAAATAGTTAAGAATTTGCATATGAATTTGCACATTAAACTTGTTCAAGATCTACTCGGTTCCACTTGAATGAATGCGTTGTGGAATGAATGTGCCATTTCAGGATTCATCCATTTAGTATCCTCTATTTGGTAGAGCTTAAAAGCAATTTATTTATAAGATAAATGGTTAATTAAAAATTGAGAGGAGAGCAGCTTCTTCAAGGAGGGTTTAACCTAATTGAGCTCTTAAGCCAAGGAGATGACAAAATAAATATGTTAAAGTGGAGACACGGAAACAGCTCCCACGTTCTCTCTCTCTCTCTCTCTC